>RPOG01000058.1:0-346942 GCA_008086565.1 Thalassoma bifasciatum
ATGTCTATCACTTTCATTTATTGCGCCAATATCTTAAAGTCATCTGATATTGAGTAAGAGTGCACTCAGTGTTGTGTACTGTGAAGCTGCATTGTAAATTTGACCTGATAATGATATGCCCAAAGCTTTGATGAGATTATGAGTCCACCTTGAAAAACTGTTTTATTTTCGGCTACCAAATGATAAAATGTGGATCCTGAATTATATAGGATACTATGTTCTATATTCACATCCAATATGAAGAGTTTGTACATATTGAGTATCAGAAATATGCAAAATATTGTGTTAACTTTTATTTAACTTATCATTGCAAACATTTCTCCCCTTTTTAAATTCAAGCTGGGACTATCACATGTGTTCCTCCCTAAATAAACACCACTGTTTTTCATTATTAATTAAACAAAACAAGGAAAACATTTGAACTCAACCATTCCATAAAAATGCAAGACAGTGAGGTTGATTTGCCTTTGTGCTTTAGGTCTTTACATTTATAACATGACTTTCTTGTGTTTTCCAAGTCTGAGTAGGAAGTTTGACAGGCCATGCTGTTACATGCATTGTGGTGTATGCACTAATAAATCAATATGTGGGTTCTCCACACACCAATGAAGAGGTTGATATGAAGCCTGCAGCTTTTTGTACATTTTTTATTTAAAAAGACATCTTCTCTATGTTAGACATTCATGCCTTAGATTTACTAACCTAGTACTTTATTTGCTCCTGACATTTGAAGTCCTTCTTTCAGCTGTAGGTTAGGATGAAGAGCAAACCTATGCATTTATATTGTATGTTTGTTGTATAGAAAATATTTAATAAATTCAGTACAAAAACTCTAAGCTTTGTGTTTTATTTATTTAATTATATTTTTGTTATTCACATTTGAGAACAGTGAACTTTTTAGTAAAGTTTAGATTTGCTTTCACTGTGGACAACTAAGTATATGTTTGTTTGTTTTTAAGAGTAGATGGGCTTTATATTGATAATGTAACACTTTGTCAGTGGATCACTGATGTGTTACTGCACTAATGGTGACCATTCCTGTACTGCCATAATGACAAGCAAGACTGCTTGCTCTCACCCCCTAATAAAATATAAATAATATAAGCAGTAAATGACCGGCAGCCAAGAGATTAGACAATAAACTAAAAGCTCAGAATATGTATTGTGACACCTATCATTATTTGGGTTTCTTTTCTTTTTATCTTTACCAGTAATCGAATGGCACTAACCCCATATACCAGTGATATGATGCGCAATTGTACATGGCATGCAGAGTTAATGCGTACGATGACTAGCTATTGAAGAAACACAAGGTTCATCACATTACTGGCCCACCGGTGGCCAAATTATATGATCAATGAAAGTCATAACCCTCCTGATAAAAAGTCATGAAAAATCAGTTTTAGAAAGAAATTGGCAATAATTTACGGTAAAGATCCTCGACTTAATTAAAGCATCAAGTTGCGTGCCAATCTCTTCTTCAGCCAATCAAGTGTCCCCTTCCAAATTACGTGTTTTTTCGATTCAGATGAGTTTCGTGATCTGATCCTGGATCAGTGTCAAAATGAGAAAACAACGAGCCAGCCAGGAGTCGAACCTAGAATCTTCTGATCCGTAGTCAGACGCGTTATCCATTGCGCCACTGGCCCGTCCTGTTATAATAGAGGTCACGTGTTCAAATTAAACATGTGACCACAAAGTTTCTGAAAAACAGTGAAATTCTGCTGTAATTGTGTTCTTTTTCCTCCATTCTTACCAACTGGCAAGGAAAATGCTCAAATTCATAGCTGGAATTGTTGATTTAAACAGACGGATAACATGTTTACCGGGATCAATCTCGCAATCCTCAGTGACATTCATTAGTCAGCAGAGGTCGCAGTCGAACCCTGGATACCAATCAGCAGATCACTCACAGTGGCAGTTCAACCCGAGTATATTACATTATGAATAACCCCTTAGCTCAAATCTAAAGAAAACCCTTTTGAATATGAGATCCACTTGATTAAATTGAGCGTCTTTACCTCTGTGTTAACTGATTAGTGGACCTGTCATGCTATACTTTATGCAGGCTCTCGCAGTTTCTAAGGAGGACCTGCAAGCTTTGAGATACCAAGATAAATAATTAGTCCGACAAGTCATACAAGTAAAGAGTCTTACAAAGGAGCTGATACAATATTAATAGTAATAAAATATTTTTTTTTAAAACGATCCTTTTCCATTATTTCTTTGTATACCTACATCTGATGGTGTCATACCATTAAAAGCATCAAATAAGCATAAATATTTTATATTTTTTATTATTCTCTTATTTTTTTCCCACCATTTGCATTGAAAAACAATGCCTCTCTCATACGAGATCATTATAACGCCCTGCATACTTTTTACATGTTGGTTGTTGTTGAATAGTAACTATAAAACATTACAACTTGATTGCGCAATAACTGCATAACAAAATTGCAGCTTCACTTCATGCTTTAATTGGCACCATAGACTGTAGTTTGGCACCTGGCGCTCTAATAAGCACCAATTTCTCATTTTTTTAAGTATTGCTGTTTACAGTTCATTTTAATTGTACAGATGCAGGTAGAAACTTTCTTTTTAGACTGACAAAATGCAGATCGTTTTAAAAAAGTAAACATACAAACAAACATAAATATATAAATAAACAATTCAAGAATCCAATACGACTTGGCTCCTCCATTCCGGTCCATGCGGTGAACGAATCGAGCAAGCCTTCAATACTTTGTAACCCCGCCCCTCTGGTTAACTCCCCCAGTGACGTAGGCAGATTCCTCCAAATGTGGGTTTGTATAACACAAGTCCACATATACACTCTGTGGATGCACCGAGGTGGGAAATTCGCATATGGATGTTACATAAAACCAGAGCCCATTAGTTCGATTCCTGTCGTTTCTGAATATTGATCGTTTACAACATTCAAAGGATCATTATATAAGGAAGACTTGTAGTCATTATTATAATTTCTGTTAGATTAAATCAGTATTTTATAAACATAAAAAGTCGCAGATTTTTTAAGTGAAAATGTTATTTAATTATGACAAACAGACATGATTTGACCTGTTTTAGACTTCCATACTTCTATACTTCTAACCTCTACAGATTTAAAACAGTCAATAGAAATAGCCCTGCTACTAATAATAAAGGAACAATTACAACAAATTACAGTTCTTATAGCATATGTGGTACTAATGACACTAATAAAAGTAAAAACACACAAAACAAAATCCTTCTATCTACTGCTTTATTTTTTATGTTTAAGGATCAAAAAGCAAAAGCAACAACTTCAAAAAATAAAATAAAGAAAAATAAAGAAAAATGTGCTATTAGAATCAGAATGAGAATTACCTTGTTGATACCAGGAGAAATTGGTTGGGACCATGGATCTTATAACAATACAGCAGTGAAAAAAATAATAAAAGGAAGAGGTAAGCAATATGTATACACAAAAATAAATATATAGCAACATAATTCAAAAAAAGCAGGACTAAGAAAAGTAAAGCATTACCAAATAATAAAATGTGGATTTGAAATATTAAATGGTATATTATGTTCCAATTGTGTAATCTACAGAATTCCTTGGAATATTCCAGATAATGCCTCAAAATTCACATCCAATATGAAGAGTTTGTACATATTTAGTATAAGACATATGCAAAATATTGTGTTTTAATTTTATTTAGCTTATCATTGCAAACATTTCTCCCCTTTTTAAATTCACGCTGGGATATCACACGTGTTCAACTCTAAAAAGACCCTGCTGCTTTTCTTTATTAATGAAACAACATGAAAAATACCATTCCATGAAAATACAAGGTAGAAAATATAACGTGGACGTTGATTTGCCTTTGTGCTTCAAGAGTAGATCGGCTTTATGTTGATAATGCAACACTATATCAATGGATCCCACATGTGTTACTGCACTAATGATGACCATTCATATACTGCCATAATGGCAAGCAAAACTGCTTGCACTCAACCCCAAGTAAAATATGTTATATTTTAGCAGTAAATAATCAACAGCCGAGAGATTTGACATAACAACAACAAAGTAAAAGATCAGTACCGTCATCAGTCTAACATTTAGTTCTATCTTTGCCACTGACTGGCACAATCCCATGTTCTGGGTTTATGGGAGACGATAGCACAAACAGGTTATAAATGGATATTAAATTTGCGTGATGAGTAGCCATCGTAGAAACACAAGGTTCATCACACAGTTGGTGTGATAGTCTAAGAAACCCAGAATCCGCCTAAACAAAGATCACAACAAGTCAGTTACAGTAGAAGGCTTGGACGATTAACGGTAAGGTTCATCGATATGATTGCAGTTTGCAACAAGTTGCATGCCAATCTCTTCTTCAGCCAATCAAGTTTCCTCCCAGAGATTTGTATTGTCGATATTGATGAGTGTTGTGATCTGATCCTGGATCAGTGTCAAAATGAGAAAACAACGAGCCAGCCAGGAGTCGAACCTAGAATCTTCTGATCCGTAGTCAGACGCGTTATCCATTGCGCCACTGGCCCGTCTTGCGTCACTAGGGGTCACGTGTTCTAATTAAACACGTGACCAAAATGTTGTATAAATCTGTAAATCAAAGAATTAAGAAAACCTTTTCGTTCTTCATGCAGATATTAAGTCAAGCGATTAATGTTCAACAGCCATAAATATATATTTCAAAACAACAGAATAACAACCGTCGTAAAATTAACCCCGTGACACGCAGCGACCTATCAGCCAAAGGCCGACGCGATCAAGCTCAGATCAATCCCTGTTAAGCAGGACCTGTCGTCCAAATATTTTCGTTATAAATGTCTTTTCATGCCAAATTCTCTCACAGGCCCGGAGTGAATTATCGAGAGAGAAAAAAAGAAGAAAAAAAAAGAAATGTCATTTCACTGAAAATGTGTTTCTCAGAATGCTCCACACACTCCGCATGTATTACGACTTGCGGTTAATACGGTGTATGAAACGAGCGAACACTCATTCTTTCTGGCCCCGCCCCTCTGGTTAACTCCCCCGGCGACGTAAGCAGAGTCCTCCCAATGCGGGGCTGCGTGGATGTGCACTGACTGCACCGTGGAGGGAACGTGCATGTGTTCAGCAGTGTGGTCTGTCAGCGACAAACAAACAACACGGACAAACAGTCTGCTGCACTGACATGCGTTCAACCACATAACAGCGAATATAAAAAGGGACATAAAAGAAGGAGAAAATTCCACGCCTGCATGTATCGATGAACGATTTCAGATTTTTGGAGGTTTTCGAGGATGTAAAAGTGGACAGTTGCTGGATCCACAGGAACATCAAGGCTGGGTAATGACCGAAGTCTTCACTGCAGTGTTGAATGTTTCCTGGGATGGAATAAACACGTTTTTCATTCATCAGAGGGATTAAAAACAACGCGTTTTTCGCTCTCAATGGTGCTGGAAGGGTAAGCAAAACCACACAAACACAGTGTCGGTGCATTGTTATTCTGTGAAATCCGCACCGCGTGGACTTCTGCATGCCCCTGTTTTCCAAACCATCCTTTTTCTGTATGTATCTGTCAGGTTCAAAGTAAATTGTGCTTACTTCGCTATCCTTTTTTTAACAAATGCAAGAGGGATGCATTTTCTCTGTGCAGAATGATGTCATTGTATGAGGCTGTTTGGCAACAAAACCCACCTCGGTTTGTGGGTGTGTGTCTCTCGTGGTAGGAGGGAGATGGACGGGATCGGGAACACCATGCAGAAGAAGGCTGCAGAGCTGGAGCGGCTGGCCGAGGTGCTCGTCACCGGGGAACAGCTCAGGTAGGTCGGTTACGAATCTCACCTGAGCCTGGGTGTGTCGAGGAGTCACCCTTCAAAGGCAGATTTGTTATGATCAACCTCAAAATGAACCTTAGGTTTAAAAGTATGAATGAAGACACCCCCCCATCACCAGCATTAAATGCATGCAAACATTTATTTACTATTTGTTTGGTTCGTTTGGGGTCAGATTTCTGTGTATTTGTGGCCCTTGTTAGGACAATCGGGGCATGACACTTCCAGAGAGCAGTGTGTGTTGTGAGCATGTGTGGCAGCAGGTTAATGATTTTGCATGTAGCCCTCCCTTACTGCAAACTGGCACTACAGGCGGTCACAGCTTCACTGCAGCATGCACAGCCAAACAAAGGCAGCAACACATGACCAACCCTCCCTGTGTACACTGCAGCTCCTCGCTGTATAACATGGGCTTTTTGACACATGACAGTATAATTTATTAACTCTGCAGGCTCCTGTTATTCAGGACTGAATGCATGAGTTTTGTTTTTTTTTTCAAACTGCCAAGCTTGAATCATGGTCACACCCTGCCCATCTACCTTGTCAGAACTACAGAACACCTAACCCTGCCCTGGCTGTTTAGTTGACATGCTTCACCCTTTGACTCACTGTGTATAAAGAAAGGCATCATAACCATAGCAGAGTTTGCTGCATGGCTCACACTCTCCATAATGAATAGAGGCTCAGTGGGTTAAAGCATGGCACCAATGCCTGGAATTTCTGACCCCCACTAAACTCTGAGCTGAATACCTCTGTGAATCATGTTTTTCTGCTCTGTGTGATCCACTGCGCTTTTGCTGTTTTCATGGTAGAGTTTTTGTCCTGATCATCATTCTGATCTGAAAAATCATAGAAAAGTAACAGTTTGCATATCAAGAGACCCAACATTTGTGTTTCTTGAGTTTATTCCTTCTTAGCACCACTGTGTGTGTCCCTGTTTGCCATTGCAAACTGTGTGTGAGCGTGTCCCTGGCACAGCTGTATGCTGATGCTGCCAGCTGGCACTGTGGCTGGTGTCAGTAAATTGAGGGTTCTTGGGTCCTCTGCCTCTGAGACACTGCTGCCTCAGGGCAAAGGGCTCTGAGTTGTGAAACACCAGGCTCAGTGTTTGTCTTCTGAAACTTATCTTTGGAGATAAATACCTCAGCCTTCAGAATAGCAATATGGTTTTTAAGTAAGTTGCCTGCTTAAGTCCGGACTTAAATATTTGAAAAAGTTTCGAATGAATAAGGTATGAACTTTGTGCATACAGTCATAATTCCAAGAGAATGAATCCTGATGATTTCTGCAATAATCTGTCATTTCTTCTGTTACCAACAGCAGGCTAGATTTTTTTGGTTATGAGATCCATCAGTTGTGCTTACATAAAGAGAGATGGTTATGTGTCCAATTAACTTGAAATTTAAAAACAGAACTACACCATGTATCATACCCAGAGGAGTATGAACATTTTTGCTGAATTGTAAACTGTGTTACAACATACAAATGGATATACAGTAAATCCATAGTGCCATATACATTATAGCTGCTAGCATGGCCTTGGGCTAGTTGTGTTGTCCAGCCAGGCAGTAGGAACACACACAGGCCAGCTTAATTATTGATACCCTCTCTTTGGAGTTATACCTTCATGACCTTTTAGTTTGTTCTTCAGTCTTATTAATAGTTCAAAGGGAGTGCGAGTACAAGGTTCATTATCAGTTTGATGGCAGAAGTGTTCACAAGTTAAAATGACTAACATGAAGCAGTGGCGGTATCAGAAAAGCAGAGAGTGAACCCAACCCACATCTTTATTTAATCACTCATCATAAGTCAAGCTCGTGGTTCAAGAGTGACAAAGTGACATAGCGATGTTTTTTTAATGTCTAGTCAAACATTTTCGTCCATTCATTTTTCCTGATTCAGCCTCAGAGCTGAAATCAGATATATAAAGGGATATTATGGCATAGGGACACATGCAGCTGCTGTAGTAAGTCCTGTGACCAGTTCATAGCTGTCAATAGCCCGTTTGTTGCATCAGGGCAGACTGTGACTCTGCTGATAGTTCTCAGTCTGAGCCTCAACATCATTACAGACACACAAGGGCTAGGGCTTAATGAGACTCTCATCTTGTCAAGAAATGTTTTTGACGATAACAATCGACAGCTTAAAACCACAGATGGCAGGATTTTTTCATCCAGCTTCATTTGAGATGTTATGAGAAGATAAGACACAATCTTCTGAACCAGAGTAGGGGATGGGAACATAACAATGCTCGACTTGTTTTGAAGTTAAGTCTGTAACCTGTTTGAGAATTGGCAGAACAGTGTGTGGGTACTTTATGGGCAGGCTTTGCTGTCATACCTAATCTAGAGTGATTCCAGCCTGATGTACACAGACTCAGCGTGAAGGGGAACTAGCAAGCTGCAGGGTGCTTGGCTGAGGCTGTGATGGGATGTTTCACAATACACAGGTTCAGGATGAGGTCACCTTTGTGAAGTGAAACCAGCTTTTGAAGACTTATTTTGATGGTTGAAGAAACTGTCATCATACCATATAGTTGCATAATGTATCTGAGGACTGTATTTTAGTACCTCAACCTCAAACCAAGATGACAACCTTGGCCTGTCTAATTTTATAAACATAAATTTGACCTCATTTAAACTTGATACTTGAGAGTACATGCAGATATGAAGTACCCTCTCTGTATTAATACAATGTTTTCATGGTAAATCTGGCACCATCGAAGTTGTTGTTTGATAGCCATGCTAGATGAGATCCTACCCCTCTAAAATACTAAGCATCCAGAAACAAGCTAAGCTAATATTAGCATCAACTCTACTCACCATCCACTCATTCTGTGTTTTATCAACCGTCTACTTAACACCAACATCAAATGGAGCAGCCATTCAATGTGCTGTCTAAAAGCATAACTGCAAACATCTTACTGACTTCAGCTAACCTAACATTCTCCAATCACACTGACCTGTCATTTTTTCAATCATGAAATAATTGACCCAAAATAAATTCTTGTTCACCCTTCTGAAAACATTGCCACCAGTTTCACCATGAAAAATTCATAGGCCGCAGCATAAGAGAGGAAATACTTCACTGTTTGGGGCAATGTTTGCTCTCAGAAACTTAACTCCTTTTTCATATTGGTATTGGGCTTCAAACAACTGAACTTCAGTAATTATTTAAAACAATCATTTTTTCCACTCTTATAGAATTGTATTACTTTTATAAATTATATTGATATAAATTAACAAATTGTTGGGTATTGTAGATCACTAAAAGTCAGAACTACTGACACTATTTAAAGACTGAAACGTATGCCTCTCTACTTTGTTGTATTACCTCCAGGTTGATTGGTTTTTACCATTATACTTGAATGTGCTTAGTCTTGTTTTCTTAAATTTAGAGTAGCGTGTTGATCACATTTGTACAAGAATGTTCCATGCTTGTTTGCTGCTCTCCAGGCTTCGGCTCCATGAAGGAAAGGTGATCAAGGATCGACGGCACCACCTGAGAACTTACCCAAACTGCTTTGTAGCGAAGGAGCTCATTGATTGGCTGATCGAACACAAGGAGGCATCAGACCGAGACACGGCCATGAAGATCATGCAGAAACTTTTGGACCAGAGCATCATTCACCATGGTAAGCTTGGGCTGTGTTTGTTGGATGTTTTTGTGGGTAGGCTGTGAGTAATCTTGTGCATGCTTTTTTCTTCTCTGTTGACATTTCCCGGGAACGATCTGTGCCTCTTGATGGATGATTCTTCTTGTTTCCAGGCCACTTTGGCTGGGGCACGGCTTTTCACTACCTGCTTTACATTTAACCAGGCACCAAAAGCAGAGACAGAAATGCAGGGCTGCTCCTCTCACTTAAGTAAAATACAGAGTCAACCCTACATGAACTCATCACAGCTGCACACTAGCAGCGATTTAGTGTTTAGACTGCAGTTACTGTTTAATACAAACATGATTTCCATGACTGTACTGTATTAATCTTGTTGCTTTTGTTATTGATTTCTCCCACTCAAAGGGGTCATAACCTAAACTGCCCTCTGTGGATTAAACTGAAATAAAGTTGTGAGCTGTGATGTAAATGAACCATTTACCAGAATCACATATGCAAGGCTCATAAAAAAGTTTTTTGATCCTCTTGGGGTCTTTTGAAAGGGGTCTCTGCATATCTAATGTGTAATTAAATATGATAAATACAGTTTTAGAAATATCAATGTTGTGAGTTTTTGCATTTTTCAAACTCTTGGCACTCGCCTCTATGCAACCCCTGACCTGAGTATTTTCAATGAATAATCAATTTCTTGCCTCCCTGTTTACAGTTCCCTTCAGGGGTTGAGCTTTTCAAACTATATGTGTGTTTGTGTTGTCAGTGTGTGACGAGCACCGGGAGTTCAAAGACATGAAGCTGTTTTATCGCTTTCGAAAAGACGATGGCACGTTCCCGTTAGACAGCGAGGCCAAAGTCTTCATGAGGGGGCAGAGGATCTATGAAAAGTATGAACACACACTCCCACAAATGCACATAATTCACACAGACAAGTTATTCTTTGCTGTTTATCATCTGGGAATCATGGTGGGGGTTGAAGGAAATGGCTACTCAACACAAACAGTTGTGTTATAGAAGGCATTTTAGCCTCAGCATTTGTTATTGATAATCTCTTTCACTCTAAAATAAAGCATTCAAGTAAAAGTTCTGAATATCTTAACCACCTGGCACAAGATGAAAAGATTGGTGCCATTCTCACATCTGTAAATTAATACTAAGGTGCAACCAGAAGCAAATTAAGGGAAAAAATGGAATGCGGGGTGATATCACTTGGCTCCGTCCAAATCTGCCAGTTCTTTAATAATAAAAAAAAGAAGTTATATCTTGTTTGTTTTATCCAGGGGAAACCTGCATTTTCTCCCAAGAGCAATTAAATGTAATAGAAAGAGCAATATAAAACATTTTATTTGATTCTGAACATGAAATCTGACCAACAGTTTCCCTGAAATAATGCTAAACCTTTTCCTATAACTGCAAAATATGTATCATGCCTTGGTGAGCCATTCTTCACAGCATGCTGATTGAGTGCATCAGAAAAGCCACCACCATTTATTCATTATAAAAGTCACTTTCCTGTTTTATTGGATTCCATTAGATTAGAGGGCCTAGCACTGAGACTAAATGGATTCTAAACATGATAAAAGCTTGTAGACAAAATCAGAAGTTATTACAAGAGTCTTAACAAGAGATGACTCAGAGCATTTATCCAGAGAAAGGCTGGACTCAGAGGGGGAAAGAGGGCATCACTAATGGGACTGTTTTTGTTTGTCATCAGCTTTCTACCCATGATGCTGTATTTCCAGCGGTGATGAGACTGAATGTTACTATAGTAACCCCAAAGTCTTATTGGCTGTCCCACTTCTTTCTTTAGTTGTGAATCACTTGCATCTCAGCTGTTTATTTTCTTCAAACACACTCCACTTGACGCCTCTTCCTCTTCTCACACATCCTGTCACCTCTTTGTCACTGATATTGTGCCTCAAAAAACACATAGACACTCTCAGAAACACAGTTTTGTTTTCCATATCTGCTTTCTGAGGCATTAGACACGCATACACACACACATGCATGCACAATCACACTCAGTTGCATAAGAGTAAGAAATAGTCCAACAGGAGACATCTGTCGTCTCTGCTCTCAAAGCTATGTGTTTATGTAATCTCTATGCTGCAGTCGAGGACACACTCACACACACAGCTACACGTTCAAACACCCCCTAAGCTTTCTCTGTGTGAGTGTGTGTATGAACTGGAGTTGCCTCACTATCACGCTTATGGCACAGCTATTAAGTGGTGTTGTTTTTTTTCTGCAGGACTCTTACCTCTGCTTTGAGAGTAAAATATCTTATACTTTGGCAGGATCATTGTCCTCAGCTCCTCAAACTAAGATAAACAGGAAGGTGGAGGATACGCTCAGGTCTACTCTGCTACAAATTATTTGCAGAATTAATAAAAACATTAGGAGATTGTTGTTTTTTTTACAAATAAAGTCAGAATTGATTTTTTTCCCTTTATCTTAAAATTTTAGAGAGTTCACCAATCAGACCTTGAGTTAAGAAGGGCAGCAGATGTGTCCATAGCCAGTCTCATGTAGATTTTCCATTAGAATAGAAACAGTTCACTGTGCACATTGATCCCTGATGCTGTTCTCAAACCAACACAGATTCCAATAAACAGACTAAGGGAAGGCATCTTAAACAGTTGTTATGACAGTATTTCCCAGGGGAGGGTTTGTCAGAGTGTAAACAGGCCCTTTAAAGAAGTGTTCACCATGTGGACTGTTTACATCTGTGTTTGCTTCTCGGTTAGTCTCATAGGAGCAGCTGTGTTTTTAGTGCTTTACCAAGAACTACTGCTGCACTTTGCCTCTTAACTTATGAACTTGGTGTGGGAATTGAAATAAAATCACATGGTTATCTTTTAGTTAAAAGCGTAAAATCAAACCTTAACTTTCAGATAAAACTAACAGTAAAATGATTTCAGCTCCATCACCCAATCTTCTCACATTCAAGCTCAATCATTACTCCTAGATGTAAATCATTTAATGATAGATACAGTCCCAACAGATGATTTTCGCTGTCAAGTGCACACATCTTGATTTTATGCTTGTGTATCAACAAAAGTTGTGCCAGTGTTTACTTTAGTGTGTGAGAAAGAAGAGAGATGGCTTTTTTTCAGAATGACAGAAAACCTCAGTTTACATCAACAAAGACTGTTTCTGAATGCCTGAGCCAAACTGTTTTTAGCTTAATTTGCTGCTTATTTCACAGACTTTACATTATGTTGACCACTTTTTTGCATTTCAGACAGCTGTTTCACTGAGCAGCTATTTTTTGTTCCCTGCCAGAAACATTCATAAGTCTATCATGCTGAAAAAATAACCATCTTTGTAAAGACTGTGCTGCATCTGCACACTGGGAACATGAAAAATGTTAAAGTTAGATAATTACATTAGCAGCTCTCTAGTGTAACATTTCCACATGAATGACTGATGACTGGAGGAATTTGTTTGGTTGTAACAATTAAAGGCTCAGCATGCAAGGTTATTAACAAATACAAATTAACGTTTTATGTAAAACATTAGCGGGATTAACCTTTAGTACTGTAATACTAATCAGTAGCCTCAGCCACAAGTACAGTAACCTCTCAGCATTCATTTGTTGTTTTATAAGGTAGGGAAGGTTTACAGAGTGTAACTGAGATAAAGAGCCACTCAAACAAAACAAAGTTTATCTGGGAAAATCACCAATGCTCCACGGCGGGTGTGTTTAATGTTAGTTTATGCTGGACTGTTGAGTCACAGAGGTAACAATAAGTAGGAAAATTTGTTTTTATTGTAACTCAATATTTAAGACAGCAATGCTATTATCACACTCAACAGCTGACGAGAAGTGGAAAAAGTATCTAGGAGATAATGACATGCAGCAAAGGGTTGGGGCCAGAAGCTGATATGGACGATAGCCAATGAATAGGAGTTGTGCTTGGGCTGCTAAGCTGCATGAGCTCTTCGATCCACAGTACTGTTTATGACAATTTCTAAGTTTGTTTTATAAAAAGAAAAGTCATAGTGGTTGTATTTCACCCATTTATTCCACATTTTCCTGATGAGTTCAAGTCAAAGCCACAATCAAATGATCTAACTGGAGAAAAATATCCTCATTTTAATCAATCAAAATAACCTCCAAACATTTTTAAGTACTTGTTTAGCAGATGCTTTTTGTCTTGTTGTTGTTTTTTTTAACCATAATGAGGTGATAAATTCATTTTATACAGTTATTTAGATGAAGACCACTGCATATGGATTTTCCACCTCTGCTCTACCTTGAATTGTGCTATATTCAGAAATGACTTAGGTTTGGTGCTAAATATTTTATCGGTAGGCTTCAAGAAAAAAAAAAAATCCACATTGCTTCCTCATTTCTCTCTCAAGAAAACATGAGCCCAGGCTTAAATTTTTACGTATTCTACAGTTACATTTAGCAGTGTATGTTTCTCATTCAACTTATCTCATTGAGACAGTTTGCTTAATTTGTGATGTGCTGTCTCTTGCTCAGAGCATTATGCCCCCACAAGCAATGAAATGACTCTTAAGGTAATATCTTTGCTTTGGAAATTTTCTCATTTTTTTGGCACCAAATATTTTATTAGTGCTCTACCTTAATGCTGGAGTACAACTGGGGGCAGGGGGAAGCCTGGTAGTGCATCACATAGCTCGTTTGGCACCACTTCTGCAGAGACGTAAGGTGCTGACTGAATATTGATAACTGCATTTAAAGCTTATAGCTGCTCCCCCAGCCTCACCCCAAGTCACTGTTTTCACATTGCATACAGCCTTGAATCATTTGTAATACATGGCATCTCATAACACTTCAGATTTGAAAGTAAAGTATTAGATTTTTTGTCAGTCTCATTATGCTTATGGGTTATATGTTGACTTAACATGTTTACTGGGATTATATGGCATTGTGTGCACAGCCTGATTTCTTGATGGACCATTCTGACCCCCTCTTTCAACATTTGCATTGAGATGTTGATTTTAAATGTGGGTCACAGCTCTTGACCTACTTGTGCTTCCAATCGATCAAGTTTTGACATAAGAAGAAGTCACATTTTCTTTTGTGTGTTGATGATTCAGTTGTGGGAGTAAATCTCTGACCTTTAAATGCACTTAAACTTAAGATCTTTTATATTTTGATGTGTCATCCAGAGATTGCATTCATAAAAAATATAATTCCTCTCCTGTTGGTGATTCATTGTTAAAAAAATGCATCATACACAACAACAATTAGTGAATGATAGCATGATTATTTATCCGCTGAAAAATAATGTTTACTGTTGAAAGCAATGGTTATTACGTAACAACACTATGAGCTGGTAGCTGGCTAGTTTGTTAGTGCAGCGTTCTGGTAATAGGGCAATTAGTTAACTGCAAATGTCCTATCTATTTGCATGATATGAAAACTAAAGAATAAATGTAAATTTTGACATTAGATTATCTGGGTAGGTAGGTAGTTAGCAGAGCCCTGAGATGCTAAAAGGCAAATTGTGTTACCTTCAGATGAATCAAATGATCTGTAAACCCCACCCTCAGTCTTAATATTAGTTTGGGTAAACCAACTCTTAGCAAAAGCATTGCAAACACACGTGACACGGTGGTATCAATCTTGTCTGGAATTATTGTGAGTTAGCATATCTCTTTGGCTTCATACCGACCGGTCATCAATCAACTTTGTCTTCTGACTTACAGGCTCCTCTTGTATGAATGTCTGGCAAAGGTTACACAGATTAAGAGATTATGTGGGTATAAGTTGGTAAATGAGCAGACAAGACTGTTTCTTGTGACTTGTTTGGCCAGTTTAATTAGGTCAGTGGCTGTTGAAGTTTCTCAAAGCTTGAAGACTAATTTAGAGTTTAGGCACTGAAACGTGATGTTGCAAATATTCTCTCTCTCTCTCTCTCTCAGAAACAACTTTCCTTTTGGACAACATTTTCCATACATTCTTTCAGTGCTCAATGTGGTGTTACATCTATAAATAATCATCTCTGTGGTATATTTTGCTGTTCAGTGTGTCAGAATACTAACTGCTTGAATGATTGATAGACATTAAAAAAGAGTGTGAGAACATAATTGTACCTGAAGAAAACATCAAACAAACTTTAGTGTCTCACTTTCTTCGATGTGACAGTTTACTGCTGGTACACGTTTGGACATGTCCAGGTGTGCCACAAATGCTGATTTCACATGGTGAGCACTTCCTGCCTGTTTTGTGTTGTTTAAATGCTTAGTTGACACTATTCAGGTTTGAGTGACAGCTTTATATTTTAAGAGAACACAGTCAGCAACTCTTCTCTCTCTTCTCATGTTCATACTTGTTTGGTTTCGTTTGAACAAATAAACTTGCATGTGTGTGTATAAAATAGTTTCACCATGTACTGCCTTACCCGCAGAATATTGTTGAGCTTTTGTGATTTTATAGACTCTTAGACACAGCAGGAGCCACTTGTAGTCCACTTCATGGACTATTCTGGTCTGGTACCCCTAGTATTTAATGTTTAAGTTAAAACTTAAAGACATTGACATCCCTGCTGTGAACAGATTTTGATTTAAGCCTTTGGACTGATTTGAACTCACAAACTTGTAATTTCCCTTTCATCATCTTAACCTGGAGCTTTAAAAATAACGTTTAATTAGTTTACATTTATATGCCTCCTCTTTTGTGGCTAAAGTGCACATCCACCATCATACACAGAACATTACTTGTAGAGATTACAGAGCAAGGACGGGCAGCTCCGCTGGTTTTGAATCATTTTTTTCCTCGCAGGGAATTCCAATTCAAGTTACACAATAATTATCTTTCTGAGAGGGACTGAGCGCCTCTCTTGGATAATTAAACTGTACTCTAGAATTATGATATGGTAATTGGATAGTAATGTTTTGTAGGAGCTACATTTTCTGCAGTCTTTATTTGTATGGCAAAAGAGAATATGATGAATTTAAAGATGTTTGATTGATTCAGTTTGCTTAAGTTTGTACAGAAACCCTGTCAGAGAGGAGTCTTTTGAATTTGAGTTATAAACAAAAGTTTACTTTTTCTCAACAGGTTGATGAACACTGAAAATAGTCTTTTACAAACAAGAGAAGAAGAGGGGGGTGCATTTGAGCGGACACTGGTGGCCTCTGAGTTCATCGATTGGCTGCTCCAGGAGGGAGAGATGCCGACCAGAGAGGAGGCAGAGCAGCTGGGGAGGAGGCTACTTGAACACGGCATCATCCAACACGGTGAGGGAAGAAAACAGCGTTGAAGTAATGAACACAAGGTTGGGTCAAAATTTCTATGTAGTTGAAATAGTCATACAACTCTAAAGTGGAAGTGGCATAAGTGTATTTTCTGCTACGACAGACTGATGGCCTGTAAAAGACTCTGAAGCTAATAGCTTCAGCACGTGGCTCTGGTGTCAAGTTCTCTCATGAGCGTCATTCGTGGTGACCTTTCCCTTTATAACACAGTGTTTGCTTTGCTTCGCTCTTCATGGACATCCCATCTGATAACTGTTGTAGATTTATAGCAGGATTACAGCCCTCTGGACACACCCTTGTGACTCCTCTTTGAGAGCATTTCTCAAAGTCATGAACAACTCAATCATAGAGCTCTGAAGAACAGCACACGCTTTGCTTTTACCTGGGTTAAAGTAACGCCTGCTCATCAAAAATAACCATCTTAAAATACTTTCAAACCTTAGTGTCAAAACAAGAAGCAAAAGGCAACAGAAACAACTCAACAAAAAAGTTGAGCTCTTATATATCCTCAAACTTTCAGCAGCAATTGCTGATCTTCAACACATTATGAACTGACCCCCAATAAATCTTAGACTGGTTGAGATTTTGTTTCACCAGTCTTGATTCTCTGTGTGTCCTCGCCAATGTTCAGGTGCGAGTGAAGTTACAAAGCGTGAGTGAGTGAGTGAGTGAGTAATAAACAATGTGAAAAATGTCACAGCTATCAGGAGGTCACTTGAGTTTTCCTGGCTATAAAAACTAGAGCTGCATTTTACATTTAACTTTCCTAAAATACATTCTTTTTCTCCATGTGATTTGTCCTGCCTGTTCCTATTATAATACAGAGTTTTTTAAGTCTTACGTTCAAGCCTTTAAAAAAAAAAAATCTTAAAATAGGAGTGACTTCAGACACTGTAAGTCTCAGATCCTATCTTCTAAATAGTCCACACAAGGGAATCCTTCTTCTTTTTTTGTAGGATTAGAAAGTCTCAGAAGAACTGAAATCCAAAGTGAATTCTTGCTCCTACTAACATGTGTGGTGATATGAAATATCTGTGTGAAAGTGTCTCCGCAGCTCCTCATTAAAACCAATCTAATGCCTGATTGGCTCCAGGCCTTGTTATCAGCTCTGTTGGAGCGAACCATGCAGAGCTGAGAAGATTTACAAACAAGAAGCACCAACACTTGTGGTGCATGCTGGCCCAGACTTGAGTTTTTCATAGGCTGTGTATTCTCTTTTGACATGTATTAACTGTGAGACTTTGTTAAACACAGGATGTAGATCCTGAATGAGTCTCTGTCAGGTTCCCACATGACTTGAAATTAGATTTGCTGCTGATGTCTGTAGCTCACACCCCATGTCTGATTACATTAAGGAGTGTGTTACTGCGGAGACACGTGATGTACTCACTCAGTGCTGTTTTATTTGAACATACAACACTTAGTATTGTGAAGTAGGAGGGAGTTTTACCTGTATGAGTTATTTCTATTGATCCAATTTTCAAAGTTATCACGACCAAAATGCCAGTATATAACCCTTCGACATATCTTTTCACTATTTAAAAAAAAAAGATACAGAGCACTTAGTTTCATTTTGGAATATATTTTTAGTGGAGCATCAAATGCAACATTTACTGTTGTGAACAGTGACACTTCACTTAATTCATGTAATACAGAGCTTAATAGAGACTACACTACACTCTCTCCCTGTGGGAATAACTGAACTAACCTTTCATGAATGGCGTGGACTTTTCAATGTAAACATCATTACAATCACATTACAGACAAAGATGAAAACAAATGTTGTTAATCTGCTACCCTAGACGCCGTACTCTTCTTTACACATTTACTCGTTTAATCCATAGATGGTCCCTTCTGGATGGATCCACATTTTGTCTTGTTGATACCTTTTATCATGGCACAGTGTAGTAGCTGTTAGATTACAAGAGATAAGGGGTAAAAGTACAAAAGTAAAACTTTGGAAGTTTCAAACGGAGACTGTTACTAATGTAAGATCTTTCGTTGAAGTTAATGTAGAGCAAAAAACTGTTTCAGAGTTTGAAAAGATGGGTCAGTGGTCTGAGGGTAAAACCCTCTGCTGGCCTATGGTGTGTGTTTCTCTTTTGTAACATGCAATGAAAGGATTTTGTTCAGTTCAGTAGTTTTGCACCCACTATAGGATAGTTCTGTTCTTGTTCAAGCCTGAAAAACAACAATAATCCAATGGTAACTCAATAGAAACAACTTTTTGCATGGACAAAACAGTTGATTTCAGATACTAACTACATGACAGATGTCAAAATTTGACCTGCCTATACTTTCATTTCTTATATATTTGTCCCTCTACACAGATAATTGCACTATAATTTGCTAATTTTGCCTGAACTGTTTCTTTTTTAGTATCTTGATTTTCCACATTGCCTTTCTTTATTTTGAGGTAAAATAGCACATTGTAACCGATGAAAGTAACACAGAACACTAAGTCAAATTCATCTGTACTTGAGAAAAAGGACACTTTATGACAAACACACATATCTGACACACATGGTTTCAGCCGCTCTGCTCCCCAGCTCTGGAACTCACTGCCCCCGGATCTCTGTAACTCTGCCACCCTCCCCATCTTCAAATCAAAACTCAAAACTCATCTGTTTCATAATGCCTACTGTTTTTAACTGTTCCATATTGTCCCTCACTCTCTTGCTTTTATGCTGCTGTTTTTAACTCTATTTTGTTTTATGTGTTTTTACCCTTTGTAAAGCGACCTTGGGTGTCTGGAAAGGCGCTTTGAAATAAAATGTATTATTATTATTATTATTATTATTATTATTATTATTATTATTATTATTATTATTATTATTATTATTATTATTATATCTATTTTAGAAAATCCAGCTTTTGAATCTATTTGGCCAGTTTCATCACAGCCTGCACATTCTTTGCATTCTTTGCATTTGTTTTTCCATATCTTTTGAAATTAAAGACCAATTGTTTTTATGTTCTTTTTCAAAAGTTAAAAATAGAATAATTCATAAAATAAAGCACAAAGCAGATCACAAAGGAGATAAAGGCAAAACATAAAAAACACCACATGTTGAACATGTGTCTTTCTCTAGTCCTTTGTTAGTTTCAATACATAAACAGATGAGAGGTGTGATATAATTAGAGCTCACCAAAAAGCTTTAATTAAATGAAGTTGTGGTCAGTGTAGCTAGTGGTATTTGCTCAGCTGACAGCAGTGACCAAAGAGTTCAGGTTTATTTCATGTTTATTCTGAGCAGATGATCAAAGCTCAGTGGACAGGTCGACTCTGCGCTGGCAGATATCTGTTCACGTGAGAAACAGTGACATGTTCCAGTTTCAGCTCAGCTAGTCTACCAAAATAAAAGAGCCTCAAACTAAATTGCTCTCTAGTTTTTTGATACTTTATCTAAAGCAGAGAAAGAGGAGTTCAATTTTGGTCTGTGATGAACTATAATAATGTTTTTGTATTGTATTGTGTATTTATTTTTCTCATTCGTTTTTTTCACTCATGTAATCCATCTCCACTCTTCTTTACTAGTCACCAACAAGCATCATTTTGTGGACGGGCCCCTGCTCTTCCAATTCAGGATGAATTTCAGGCGTCGGCGGCGATTAATAGAACTCCTTCATGAGCGTGGCCGCAGCATCCCTGAGAGTCACGACAGCCCTTTCTGTCTTCGCAAACAGAACTCAGACGGAGGCAACACCAGCTTCCTTTCAGGTAAAAATCCTCCACCTGTACCTATATTAAGTGGATTAAAAAGACATGAGGCTGTAACTGACAGAGGCTGACAGGTTACTTTGCATGAAATAAAACTTGGAAGCAAACTTTTGATGTGTTTTCTCTCTTCTCTTTGTAACATTTAAATGTTGGTTGTTAGGTTTTATCTTCCGGAAAAAACCCACAGTGACATGTCAACCCATTTTACATTATCTTCAGTGAACACACACAAACACAGACACACCAGATGACTGGTGTCCTTGGTCTGTCTGCAACCTAAAGATAATAGAGGAGTTATTTGTAACAGAGGGGATGTTTAAAGATTCCTGTTTGTTTGGTCACATTACAAACTTGAATGTGCTTTTAAATGAATTAATCTGTGGCAGTTTGTAGCTTCAGCTCAGATCACATTCATTTATAATGTTCAGATCACATTTATCAGACTAGTATCAGAAAAACAGTCACATCTGTGCACTTTCTGTCAGTTTATATTTTTCTATATTTATTTATTTATTTATTTATATTTATATTTTTTCTCCAACATCCCACTTAAAGAGAGTTTATTTCTGGAAAACAAGAAACAATGGCACAGAGAGCGATAAAATCTTTGGCCAAAATAGAGTTGGTAACTATCAAGAAAACAGGAAGGAATGGGAAAACAGAGTTTACTCTGCTAATATTTCATTTTAAACTTGTGCTACTTTTTGTTAAAGGTGTTGTTTCAGGGTGATAATTGAGACATTTAGTGCTTAAGGCAGAAATGACTAAAGTGCTTTTTTATGTTGTTGGATCAGGAACAAAGGTTGAGTTAATAACCTATCACATCAATCCTAGTATATAACCTGTTTTATAGATTTTCTGTCCTGCTTGGTCTCGCCATCCTGTCTGTCTTTCGTCTAACATCCCTTTCTCACTCTTAATCTCTCTCTCTGTGACAGTGAGTCCCACTAAAGAGATAAAGGTGGCAGTGGGGGTGCGAAGAAGCAGCATGAGCAGCAGCTGTGGCAGCAGTGGTTACTACAGCAGCAGTCCTACGCTCAGCAGCAGCCCCCCTGTGCTCTGCAACCCCAAGTCTGGTATGTGACACGGACCCTCACATGTCGTACACATGTAGTAATCTGATTGGATAGGAGGCACTTTATCTGACCCCTTTGAGATGGAGTTTCTGAATACTCCAGTAGATCCACCCATGGGACATTGGTGTGTATCTGAAAGAGCAATTCCAAACAGGATGAAAAAACTTTTAGTTAGTAGGAATACACTATACACTCCTCTACTTTCCAGTATGTTCATTTTCAACCATTTCAATATGTTCAATTACTCACTTTGATAAAAAGGCAAAAGCGGTCGTAGAAACATTTTTCTCAGTCTCTCTCTGCTGGGAATTAGTGGTATAAATATTGGAAAAGTTACCATGTAACCACTGCAGCGTCTCTTCGCACTTCAGCAGGGAAGGCTTCATGCTGTGAGGGGTCATGTGTGAACAGCTCAGTAAGGCAGATTTCAAGTTGAGACAAGTTTTTATGTTTTTAAGTCTTATTAAAATTGTTAACAGCCAAAGAAATAAACTAATAGCAACATCAGTAGCAGCCATAGCAGTAGAGCTGTGTTTCAGTCTGTGTCAAAGATCTTCCTTGTCAGATTAACATCACATGGAGCAGCTGGTCATTTATTTCATTTGGGAATAAACTGCTTCACCATTCAACTACTAAATCAATGAAGATTTAAATGAAAGAGTGTTGCTTTTCATGAGCAGTGTTTTTGTGTGTGTGCATGTATGCTTGTGTGCGTGTGTGTGTGTGTTTTCAGCAGTGTGTGTCTCTACGACTGTGAGCTTTCCTTTTGATGTGTCTAAATCAAGCAGAGTCCTTGACAGAGTCTCTTTGTATGCGCGGATCCCCCCTCACACACACACACAAAACACAATGAACAGGAAAAGGAAGGCACACAAACACACACACACACAAATTTCCTTTTTCAACACATTACATTTTAAAACTTAAAAAGGAGATAAATGAAAAAGTGGAGCCTGTTGTGTAATATCTCACTAAGAAAAATGCAAAAGAAAAAGCAGATGTGTTTGCCGCTGATATGAAGCAGAAACAGACGATTATGAGTTATTTAATGTGAGAGCTTCAGTAAATCTCATCAGACGAGGATTTCCACAGAGATTATGGAAATGTCAAGATCAAGCAGATGAAAGACTTCTCTGACTTGACTTCCTCTTTTCATCAGATTAGAGAAGTACTGCAAGTGATTTGTTGGACATACACACTCACACTACACACACTCACACAAATCTTGGGTTGTTTAAGTCACTGAGCTCTTAGACTTTATGTGGAACGAGCAAAGAAATATGTGCAATTTTGGCAGTTCAATCATACTTTGGTGCACAAGTTGTCATTTAAAAACATCGTTTTGATTTAGTGATAATAATAATAATCATAATGATATTATTATAGTAGTTTTATCATCAGTTTCTGTTTCAAATAAAAAATGCAACTGATGGATGTAATTTCTCTGTATTTTCCCATTTTCTATATAAAAGAAAAACGTGTGCATCGACTTTTAAAAACAACGTCCCAACATTTTCATAGCTTACTCTTTCAGTCAAAATCTGTCTCTCTTGTTTTTTTTTTTTTCATGAAATCAGTTTGTGAGACTCATAACAGCAGTGTAAGCTTGTTGTTAGTTATGTTCAGGGGAAGTTGGACAGGAGTCACACTGTTTGGGGAACAGCAAGCCCCCAGGCCCTCTTACGAGTGACAGACGTTAGCACTTAGTTGCACATTGTTACACTTTTGCTAACGTTGTTGTGTGTGATTCAGCGTGTCTGTCAGTCCATGTACAAGATGATGTGTCTGATTAGCACAGTGGCCGATAACATTGTGTGTGTTTTTCTCTTAATAGTTCTGAAAAGACAGGTGAGTCCAGAGGAGCTACAGGCACAAGGAGGACCTTTTCTAAAGAAGACATTCACTGTAAGACATACACACACACACACATTTATAGATACACATCCAAACCATATGTATGTGTATAGAGCTCAGGCACATACTTGACGAAAGTACTAAAACTTTGGTAAACAAGAAAACAGTGAAGCATATCCATTGTGTATAGAAACTATTTTATAAAAATAGTTTAACAGATTTCTTCTTGACTTAAATAAAAAGCAATATATGATGTAGATAATTTAGATAGCAGCCACGCAAAGCCACAATAATGTCATTTTAACATATAACAGGAGATCTTATTAACCTTGTGTAGCCAAGACATTGACATGTCAAGTAATACACCCTTTTTTTCCTCTTTAGATTGTGGGTGATGCTGTCGGCTGGGGTTTTGTTGTGCGAGGCAGTAAACCCTGTCACATCCAGGCTGTGGACCCTGGTGGACCTGCAGCTGCTGCTGGGATGAAGGTAAAGACAAGAGCTGTTCCTCTACATCTTGATTAAAAAAAGGAAAAAGTGCAGATTAAATATACTGACACAGATGGTAGCTTGGTTGAGTTGTGATACAGAGCATTTTGAAGCACATTATGTAAACTGAAGAAAGCAGAAGTGCCGCAAAACAATTTTCATTGTTCAGCAACGCGAAAAACTCTGAAGTTAGGGTTTTGAGCGAAATATTGCACCGGTGGAAATAAGCTGGCTTCAGAGGAATCCTATGTCCTTGGTTGCCAAGAATTCATGAATACAAATCACACTTGGCAAAGTTTTAGGGAAGTGTTTCAGTACCTAAAGTGAATCATGAGGGCGTACTGACATGAAACATGATAGGATAAAAATGAAAGAGAAAAATAGAGAAGAGAGTAAAACAGGAGCAAAATAACTTCCTGTAACTTCTGGCCTCATAAGGTGGATGAGTCAGCGGGGGCGTGGAGAAATGTTAAAGCAGGAAAACTTAGATTATAACAAGTGTAGAGTAAAAAGGAAAACAGAATAGTGGTGGTGGTGCTGCCACAGCTGGCATCAAAGTATGCAAACAGAGTGGCAGCAAGGAATCCTGGGAATGCAGAGTAGAGGGACTGAAACTGCAGCACTAAGAGGGAGGAGAGGAAAAATGGACTGAATGAAGGAGCGAGCAGGAGCAGAGAAACTCATGACCAGAGGAGAAAAAAGCTGCAAATCCACAGGTTGCCTAAAGTGAAGGGGATGTTAACTCAGATTCAGGATGAGGGAGGAGCTGAGGTAGAGGGGTTAATGTGTGAATCCTGGAGGAGGAAGTTGTGGGGAGAAATATTATGACTTCTGCTTTGGTTACTGTCAGCTGTCATGTTTTATCACCATGGAAAACGTGTCATGGTTCAGAGGTTGGTAATAAAGTCTATGTACATGACTTTATGTGTGTGATTGGCTCAGTTGACCTGAGTATGTACTGATTGTGTGACCTCAATGTGCCTCATTGGAACATCTTGTAACATTTTTACAACACATCTTCACCTTAATTTGTTTTTGTTTGTTTGTTTGTTTGTTTTTTTTGTGTGTCATCTTGTCATGTATACAGACTCAATATTATCACTGTACATGTGATTTCCAGGACACAGTTGGGTAACTTGTAGCCTCACAAGTGTATTTCTGAGGATTCATTGCTCTCTCCTGCAGTTTCTAGAAGGTCAGACCTGTCCCCCCTCCACTGGAGTAAGTTTATTAATGTGTAATAAAGCAGTAACAATCCACCAGCAGGGCTACTGCCCCGCTGTGAGGTGTTGGCACTGATATTCAGGCAAGAGGCCAAACATACAGCAGCACGCACTCACTGACCTTGGAGGGGGGGGGGGCTGTAAAATGCATCATCTTCTCCTTTCTTGTCTCTCTCACACACACACACACATGCAAAAGCTCTTTAAAACACTGGTTGTGTATCTCTACCCCAGACAAACACTTCAGCACTGTGCTGACCATAATGGCTTTGGTCACTTATGTAACTGTCCAGCACCCCTCTTTAAAAGACACTTCTGATGCACTTTTATAAGACAGCAGCAGGATGTGTGTGTATGTGTGTGTATGTGTGTGTGTGTGGATCACTTTGTACTTGTACTATAGTGCATGTTTGCAGACCATTAGGAGTGTGTGTATGTGTGTCTTTGTGTGCGCACTGTTATTTTCTACTGGATTTCATGTCTCACAGAAATATGCATCAGAGTTTCTGAACCTTTAGTTAAAAGAGTTAAACCCTGAATCTGGACATTTGAAGACGGAAAAATGGTATACTCGATAAAAAAGAGATATTTGTCCTGCTGTTTCTCAGTGGTTTCTTCCATGTGAATCCCATCCTTTGCTGTCTTGACTCTGCTGTGGGCATAAACTTGATGCATAAGGGGTCTTATATTCTGACTCTTTTGAAGCTGTAAAGATCAACACAGGAAGCCTCTGAATCACTCTCTTGCTGAGACGTTCCTGGAGTCTAATAGATGCTGTGAGGTTACTGGGCAACCTGCAGACTACAGATTATCTCAGCCCTTGGTCAAGAAGCACTGCCTTGTCTTTGAAACATGGTTATTCTTCCAAAAAGACAGCCCTTTTCAGATATGTCGAAAACAATGTGTTTTAAGGGAGGAAGTTAGGGATTATGCAAACCAGGGTAAGAATAAACTCTGATAAAAAATAGTTCCCTGTACCACAGAGGACTTCAGTGATGGTCTTTACATCTATATCATGGTGAAGCACAATCTACCAATGAATTAAGAACATATCAAAATACAGAAAATGGCAGCCAGCCCCAAGTGTCACACTATTATTACAATATTATATTTCACCAGCATGAATATTGCACCTGTCTCTCCAGTATTGTATAGTGTGACCAAACATCCTCTATTGCCCAGACATTTCAGCCAGTTAAAAAAATGCTTTTATTGAGAAATTTTTTATTGCTCATAGTGAAACAAATGTTGACATAAAAAGTTGGTATATTAAGGTAAAAGTCAAATTCCTGATTTTAAAAGTCTGAATTCTGAGATAGAGAAAGTCAAAATTTTAAAATAAAAAGCCATAATTCTGAGACAAATGGTCCAATTTTGACTTTTTAATCCCTTTTTAGTCTGACTTTTATCTCAAAAAGAAAAATCTCAATTAAAAAAAAGTTTTTCATGTTCATATTTTTAACTGGTAGAAATGGGCTTCCGTTCATTACCTATGTTTGCATCATAGAAAATGTTCACTTCAAAATGAAAAGGAGTGTTTTAGATAGATGTATGGGTTTTGAAGCCACTTTGTCGTCTTTGAGTATCTTTGGGTATTTTTGCAATGTCTCAAAGAGGCCTGGTGGAGGGTCCTCTCTTTGAGTTTTTACAATATGGTCACCCAAGTATTAGCTCTACACTAAATCAAGATTACATGGCTAGCAATGCTGGATTTTGAAAATGTAGACAGGTAAAGGTTTTAGGTCAATAGTGGTTTTAACACTCAGTTGGTTTCCCATTTTTATTCTAGAATTTAAAAATCACAATTGATGCAGCTGGTAACACAAATTTCTTTGATGTTGCTCTTCGGTGATTGGTTGAGTTTTGTGCATGTTTCAGATTTTGAGTCAAATAGTCACAGGACGTTGTCTCTGTAATGAAAGCCATGGGTTTCTGGAGCAGTGTTTTGAAGCCCATAGGCCCAAAAGCAAAGTTCTGAGTGAAGTGTTCAAGAGTAATTATAATACAGCTCTACATTTTTCTAAATACTGGACATCATAGCACCTCATAATGTTTAATTCAAATTTAGCAGTTATTGCTCTCCAGCTCTCTGATTCTTTAGGGGACAAAAATGCAGGCCAGGCCCCAGGTCATCAATTTTCTTGGTACTTTTGTAACAAACTGTTAGGTTTTACATCGTACACAGCTGCTAAGCACACACGCATACTGGTGAGCATCTCAACGTGATTTGTTTATACTCTTTCTCTTCACGTTTCTTTCTGCCTCTTTCCTCCTCTGTGTGAGCATGATTTTAACCCTCTGAATGCAAGGAGCCATTCAGTCCAGCTGGGCCCCAGCCAAGACCAACAACTTCCCCACAGCCTGAAAGAAGAGAAGCGTCAGCAGGAGAGAGAAAGGAGAGGGGGGAGGTGTCCAGAAAGAGTTAGAGAGGTTGAAAGTAAAGGTTGAAGGAAGGAGAAAGTGAAGTTTCTGGAGGGTTTTTTAGTTTCATACTTGCTTGATAAAGGTTGAAGAGAGTTTGATGTGGTTAAAGGGAGTGTCTTAAATTCCTCCCCCACCTCAGATTAACAGTCAAGTCTTTTCCCTTTTTTCCTCTATCACTCTTAATCTCTCTTTCCACTTATTCCCTGTTTATTTTGAGCACTCTTCCTGAAACACTCCCAAAAACCAAGAAAACACTCAGCATAATTTGCTCTGAAAGTAACCAAAAAGTGGTAATCGCTATCTCTAGCCTGAAAGCACTGGGTTTTTTATGTTTTTTAAATATTAGGTTATATAGGGAGCAGGCTGTGTTTACTACACCCCTTGCTTATAAACAGACTGAAGTTATTCTTCATTAGGCAGTTTGAATATCCAGTGGTTATGTGTTATCTTCTCACCGACAGGAGGGAAACTCAGACAACAAGTATTATCTCTAACAGAGCTGTGAGCTGAGTGTTAGAGCCGGGGTTAAGCTATGATAAAGAAGGTGGGTACAGGTGTGGTAGTGGAGTGATTTCATCCTGACTATACCACTGTATGAGGTGCAAAGACACTATCAGTGTTTGCTTGTTTTTCTCTCTTGTTGGAGCTTTAAGTGTGGTGTAATTTTCTGGCTTTGTCAGGTGCCCTTTGATTCGACACGTTCTTGCAAAGTAATATTCAAACTTTGTACTTTTAAATGTGTATTTAGAGGTTACGGGCTGAGCAGAGGATGATATAGAGGCTGGATTTACAAGTTTGAGGGCCTCAGGGCAAAGATGAACCTCCAGAATAACCCACTTCATCTCTGCGCTGTCTCCTCTTTACTGCTTAGGTTTGCGCAATATTACTTTGAGCAACATTGAAGCAACACTTATCAAATACTGTTGGATAAAAACACATTGACTGCTTGCTCCTCTCAAACATCTGCAGTGTTCAGCTATATATCTATACCATACAGAAATTAGAAAAGCACCAAACACTTTTTGAGCTCTTTAGATGGCAGCGGAGCAATTGTCTGTGGTTATAGATTGATAAAGCAACTATTTTTCTTTCCTCCCGAATTGAGGCTTCAGGGCCAGAACTGTTTGTTCCAGGCTGTAAAAATGTCTAATCTTGCAATAAAATCAGAGGTTTCTTGGCTTTCAGAGTCAGCCTCAAGCAGAGACCAGGATATTCCTCACAGATACAATAGTTGAAGTTTGGGGGCACGGACCTCCTGCAGTCTGTTAGAATATAAAAAAGTTTCAACAAAGTTCAACCTTTACTTGAGACTCACCTGTTTGAGTACCTGTCTATGGTGTGCCTTAGTAATGTTACACAGAGCCTGGCTCCAAATGCAGAAAATATTCTGTCATTAAAAGTCATTTATTTTCAGCTCTTGTAATTGAAACAGTTGTGCCCCAGGTGAATCAAAAGCATGCCCTGGTTGTCTGTTCTGTTTCTATTTGTGCCCCATTAGCTCCTGTTTTAATGTCAGCTTCTGTTGATTCAGGCTTGTTCTATTAAAATAAACCTTTGAGTACTTCTGACTTACCTGTATGACAAATACAATACAAAAGCAAACTTTACATGTGGAAAACTCTGAAATCATAATGTTGGTTTTATGCTTGATAATTGACTAAAACTGGCTGATACAATACACAGCCCTTTGTGTGCAGACTGAGAGTGCTGGCTTACTGCCACTTATTTTCAGCTTTGGAAAGAAAAAAATGGTTCCCCTTTTTTGACCACCTTGAAACTTTGGGTAATTTAGTCCCCAAAGATCCATTATGGAGTTCCTGATTTTTCTCCCTTTTCCTCTTTTTGATATTCCCTCCATAATTTCATCTCCATACACCGACTTGACTTTTAATATTTCAGACTTAAGAGCCTCTCCCTTTCCCTCCCTCTCTTTCTCCAGGTGTGTCAGTTTGTGGTGTCGGTGAATGGACTGAACGTCCTCTCTCATGACTACCGCACTGTCAGTAACCTGATCCTGACTGGACCCAGGACCATCGTCATGGAGGTGATGGAGGAGGTGTAGGTTTGATGGGAGCTACGGCAGAGCTCGTCATTGATAAGTTGTGCGGTCATGACTGTGGAGACCGCAAGGTTTAGTTCTTGACTGTGAAACCAGTGCAACAGAGCAATGTGGACAACTTTGAACCTCTCAGTCCTGTCATTGTTTGGACAAGGTGGATGACTGAGCATGTTTTAAGAATGTGGGTATTCGAGTCAATGATTCAACCTGTGGACAAACACACAGGTTGTGCTTTATATTTTTTTAAGGTGTAAAAACCACCACCTCACAGACTGCTTCACTACAGCCAAAATGACTCTTCATCTTCCTGAAGAGGTTGAAGACTATGCTTTGTTTGATTTAGGAATCAGAAGGGTGTGAGGATTCGGTTTCTGGACATGTCCCAGGAATGGCAACACTTCTTTCTTATCAGGAGAGGAACAAATAAAACAGCTGTAACTGTGAAGAAGAGGAAGAATATCTCATGTTAACACATTCAGTGACCTCTCCCCCAGTTACCAACAAACAAACTGAAGCTCCTGATGGCTCAACATTGCCCTCTGCTGGGAGAGACAGGAAGTCACAACAGAGGGAAATGCATGAATCAGTTCTGTTTCAGGGTTTTATGTTGGATTCCTTTCTTTTTTCCTTTCTTCAGAGGCACCAGGAAAAAAACTGCTCCCGTTGAGCAAATACAATTAATAGCTGAGGTAAAATTTTATTTAGCTGCTGGGGTTTAGTGAGTTTACAGAACAAAAATGCAGTGATATGATGTATATGATGTTAACAGGCACAATGGAAATAGAAAAGTTTCAGAAATTATATGCACAGCTTAAGAAAAATTTTTGCTATATGGGATGGATCTTTGTGTTAGTTCAAACTTGAGCAAGAACAGCACTGAGGACATTAAAGATACCTTTTAAACAAAGGGTTTAAAAGAATTTATTACCTTTGATTTTCATTCTTTTTGTTTCTTTTTTTCTTTTCTTTTTTTTCCTTCTAGTGAGAAGTCATTCCACAGTTACAAGATTGTTATTCTTACTTTCTTTTCAAATATAAGACATAAGGAGGTAAGTCTTCTCTGTTATACTTAATGTGAGAGTACCTGAAACACTATCGTGAAAAAAAGCTTGGTTTGAAAAACTCTGTAAAGATGCCATTGGAACTTATTTGGTTGAAATTTTCTGATATTGATTCAAAATGACCTCCCAGACTTTAAAATTATTCTCAAGTCCTTTTGGACCAGTCGGCTTTTAATTTAAACAGTGTTTTTATAAGCTGCCATCATGTGCTAATACAAAATAACAGAAAAAAAACCTGTTTAAAATATATAAAAGGGAGCATGGAAAGTTTTTATTGCTCATAAAACAGCACTATGATGTTTCTAATCCTTCACGTGTTTCTGAGTAACTGTTCAGTTGTCTGTTTTATACAAAACCACACTGCCTAGTTCATTGGATGAATATATAGTTAAGCCCTACAGTGAAAATATGACTGAGTAGTGAAATTGCATTATTGTGAACTTTTTCTATTGAAGGTGATCATAAATTCAGGAAATCATCATTGCCAAACTGTAGAAGTAGCTGTCTGTCACAGTGAACTGCCTCTAAGTGTCTACAGTGAGTATTCAGTGGGCATCTCTTTGGTGTTTCTCAGTGTGCTTTGATGTTGTGAGCAGTGAAATGCATGGTTCCTGTAACTCTGTGCTTCAATATCATTAGCCCTGAATCCAAAGTGCTTCTTCAGTTTATTGTAGGACTGACAAATCTTTTTGAGAGTAGAACTAAGCCACTTTCCCCCAAAACACTTTGAGGACCCCTACCCATCTCTAGAAGAAGTTTTTATAGCGAAATATATAAATAGAAAAAAATTTATTAGAGAATTTAAGTACTTCAGAGATAGTTAATATCTTCTGGTTGACTCTGATGGACGTTAAAGACATTTCATTTCATGTTGCTGATCTTGGAACTGTCCTCATGTGTTGCTGAATTGTGCCATAATAGACACTTGACTATACTCTTAAATACTGTTCATCTGAAACTTATGGAGACTTTCTCTGTGAGGTTTGCTGTGTTTGAAGAGAATACAAATGGAAATGTGGAGATATATATTTTGATATTCTTTCATTCTGTGCAGGTATCATTACTCTACTACAGAGATTTTATTGTTGAGGTCCACATTTAGCAAAGGGTTTATTGTTCAATTCAAATCTTACCTTCTGTATCTACAGTAATTTTTCTTCTAACTGTGTATAGAAGTGATGATTTTCTTTTTACTCTTTTGAAAATGGTACAAAAGTTGATTTTTTTTAAATTTTGGGAGACAGAAAAACTCAGAAGTGTTTGACATGGTTGTGGACTGAAGCAGGTTTACTGACTGTTTAACTTCACACCTGAAGCATTTGCCTTAACACCTTATTTGCTGCTAATCTCCATGTTGATCATCTAATCTTTTTATTTCCCCTCCTCTGCTAGCTCTAACTTTACATTTATAAAAGGGTTCATTGTACTAAGTGGTCATGCGTTGGTTCTGTTGACAATCAGTGTTGAATACACACCACCTTTGAATAGCACAACAGTTATTAAGCAATGGTCTGACTGAATGTATTTCACTACCATCACCCACACATTGTGCTGTAAATACTATTAATGTTGTACTACAACTCTAATGATAGGTACATGTATATGAATGAAGGGATTATCTGCTCAGAGTTCTCCTTATGAGGCCACATTGAGTTGCCAAAATACTTTCAGCAGGTGCAGCTGCATGTGTTTTTTGTTTTCCGCTAACAGGGATTGAAAGACGGGTTTTTGATTACACTTTCCACAGTCTGTTTTTGACAAAGCAGCTAAAGCTTACTCTGATACTCTGATGCTCTGATGTAATAAACAGTCAATTAAGTGTCTAATAAACAATTTGATTTGACTCTGAGTCCATGGGTTTATCCTCAGGGATGTTGAATAAAAATCTAAATGAGTTTAATTCATCAGAAACAGGTTACAATGACATGAAACCTCATCCAGTTTCAGTCTTTCATGTCTCCAAGAGTACAGTGTGCAGTACATTTTACCTGCATGGATCGCTTATTCCTTTGATTTCCTTCTACACACACACGCACACACAAACCACACAAACATTATATTCCAAGTCTGTATCCAAAATCATGCAAGTTACCAGATGAAAGCTTCTGTAAGGAGCTTTTGGCCTGTGTCGATTTAAACACACATGCAGGCTGTGGGTCTACATTGCCTCTCATAATTCAACATCACGCTGACTGAAAGGGCTGTGTTAGAGTTATCTTAGCATGCCACCACAGTGCGTGTGATGGCCAGTGACAAACTCAACCTGTGTAAAGTACAGATAGACGACGAAAGTAATATCTTGAATTCATAGAAACGTACTGAAAGGTAGTTTTTGTTTGTGTCACCTGTCCAAACCTGTCACCCTGCCACAATTGGTTTGAACTCCAATAAATCAACCAACTAATCTTTGTTCATATAGCGCCAAATCATAAAAAAATGTTCTCTCAAGACACTATGTAAAACATTGGCTTATGACGAGGTGAGCCAACTAGAGGGCATCACGTATAAATGAGAGAAAGGGAGGATTTCACAAATGGAATGAGAAATGCTTTTCTAAGTTAAATTTAAACATAAACATTATTTAAAGATACAACCCGTCAGAGTTACTGTGGAGAGAATAACTAAATTGTTGTTGGAGTGTGTTGAACTAGAGGATCCTGCGCTACAGTGTATGAAGCTCTGTCCTTCATTCTGATTAACACCTTTTACTTTTCCTTAAGTATTTAGAATCATTTTATGTATAGCACACTGTACATAAGCTGCACATGATTTTTCTGAACAGAAACTAAATGCACTGGATCTGCAGTTGGAATTTTTGGCACTGTACAGGTACTATCAAATATTACCAGCAGGGGTTGCTGCTGCACTGTAGCATACAACATGCAAATATTCTCACCCCCTTTGTACTATCCAGCCATATTTAAGGGTATCTATTTCTTCAAGCAAAGGGAGGCATTTGATGTAAAGAACTCTGTTTCCTATGATGTTTATATGTGAATTCGACCCTTGACAACATAAGACAACAAAAAGACTAAAAAGGTGAAATTTTTGATTCATTTTAGATGATTTAACCTGCTTTTACGTCAATATTCTTATGTTTTGATGTTAACTGTAGAACCAACTGATGTTTATGATGCATCAAAGGAATCTGAGTAATCTATTGATTTTCCCTGCTCAGTCGACATCCAAAGGGACATTACCATAACTTTATTTGAACAAATGTGAGCGTCAACATTTGACAAATGTGAAATGAACTGCAACATGTTTTTAATATATTTTTCTTTTAACTGTATCTTTTAATCTGATCATGCTAATAAACCACTGCATCATAATCAAGTTAAGATGCAAAAGCTGTTTGGCTGAAGTACACATACTTGCCATAATAAGCTATCTTTCTCCTACAGCGCCTGTTTCCTTCCTCTTTCCTTCCATCCTTTTAAGCTTCTGCCTGACTGACAGATATACTAACTAGAAAAGGTCTTATCAGAGAGGAGCATCACCACCTTTCCTCCACCTTTCAGTCAATTCATTCATCTGTTCTTGCATTCGAGAAGTCATTGATTAACCCAGCAGCCAACTCTCACATCACTCCTTTCTATTTGTCTATTTGTGGTTTTTGCCTCATGTACAGAGTGTACTCTCTCTCTCTCTCTCTCTCTCTCTCTCTCTCTCTCTCTCTCTCTCTCTCTCTCTCTCTCTCATACACACACACACACACACACACACACACACACACACACACAGGAAATTAGAAACTGTTGCACACACTTCCACAAACCTAGAAGCGACAGCCTGCTGGAAATTTTCTTGAGGTAAAGATGAAAAAAAGATTAGGGCGCAATATTTAAACCACCTTTGCTGATAAAATTAAGATCTGATTTTTAACACAAAACACCAAAGCAGCAAAATGAGACCACTGAATACTTTGTGTTGTGGTTTTAAAGTTTTTTTTTTTCCATTTCATATTCAATTTGCGTTGCAACAACTACTTGGCAAACGGTAATTATGTTTCTGGAGGATTTTCATTACTCAGTTTTGTCTATTCATGGGCCTTTTGATGAAATTTGTGGATACGACGTGGCGCATACAGATTCTCAGTCCTTTTGCCAGAGTTACTGAAGAAGCCCAAATCCAACTGGGGTCAACAACAGTGAAATGTACATGCTCAGTAAAAACCTAAGAGGAAAACCTTCTCCAAGTGGCATATATTACAAAATCATATCAAGGTTTGAAAAGCCCAGTTGGTCCAATTAAAGCAACACCAATGCAGGCAGCACAAGCCAAGATCAAGTAATTAATATGGATAAAATAATCCTCTCATGACAACGACTGAAGCCAAAACACAAGAGCTGAGGAGGAATTTAAGACTCTGAGATCTGGTTGGCTTTGGTTTCATTGAAAGCATCACACGAGGACAGGAAAGCCATCATTTTTCTCCCTTTTCTCAGTACCTGACTTCACTCATCTCATTAATGTTTTCATGTGGTTATGATCCACTGTGATAGAAATTCTCCCAGGCTAGACTGGATGAAAGTAAATGAACATTATCAAGCATTCAGATCTCATAAAAACTTCAACAAAAGCTACAAACACTGTGGAAAAGGTTGTTTTTTTTACCTCCTGTGTTGGCATTATTTGTTTCACAGAACAAGGAGGTCCTTTCAGAGGAAATGTTGACATATCGTAAACGTGACAGAAACACTTCGCACAGTTCACACTGTGGGTGTAAAATAACATTTCATGAAAACTCACACAATGTTTTCCTTGTCCTTTTCTGTGCTTCTGCAGCAGAAAATACCTCAAATTCAAACATTACAGAATGAGAAATCTATTCCAAAGACATCCTACGACACAAGATCCCTTTTTATCTTTGCGCAAAGTAATATCAAAGATATGGTTTCAGGCTATTATTATACATCCTTTTTTCCATTACGTCTAACATGACATTGTGACAGAGCAAATAACGTAATACCAGATAAATCTAATAATATTCACAAGGACAAAATATTCTTTGAAGTTAATTAGCTTTTGTCACACAGTGCCAGTATGTATGACTGTCAGGTTGAATAGATAAAGGTTATCAGTGTTATCAGGTAGAGGAAATATACAGAGCTTTTTGCAAATTAAACATTAAAAAAGAGCAAAGAGAAAAGGGACGAAAAAAAATGTCATGTAGTTGGAGACAAGAAATGTTTCAGTGCCCACTCAGGGTGATGGACTGAATGGCTCTGAGGCATGATTACTGTGATTTCAGGTGAAGAGTCTCCTGTTCTTCACTTCCCTCCCCACAGGCCACAAGCTCAGGACAAGTCACAGCAGGCAGGAATCTGAGCCACCCGCCAAATGCTGTTCAGACTGTGGGTGCCAGATCAAAGTGTTTGGCAAGACATTCTGGCAGGAAGTCACCTAAAGTGGTATTTCCTTTTCCAGAAAATATCTCACTGACTTAAATGGGGGAAGTAGAAGCTCAAATTCTTTTTTTTATTTCAGCATATGAGGCCCTTAAGAGAAGGCAGGCACTGTGAGAGAAATATAACTATCCTTTCAGCATTTGACCTAAAAAAAACTAGCAAAAATATTGCTTCCCCTTTTGTAAAAGAATGTTAAAATTACTCATATGAGCTGTCTTTGATATTGCATGTTATTTGGCAGATTTTACAGGACAACAACTTTTACTAAGGATGGGTTGAAATGATATTGAAAAACAACCCTCTACAAATTCTCTGTGGAAGCTCTCTGGTAGAAAGTGTCCTGTTCACCATGTTTTCATCTTCACCTTCCAACCAATCCTTCTTGGTAGCTTGTGCCAGTTCTGGGTTATTTCATACTGAGAGTTTTTAAAATTACCGAGCTAGGTCATCTTTGTCAACCATCAACTTTTGGCCTCCAAACATTTGCACCATCAAGTATGTCATGGTTAACTAACTTTTCACACCCTTAGGTCATTGTGAAAAAAAAAAACATTTGTTTTTGCACCATGAAAGTTTAGAATACTAATTTATTTCAGTATCAATCTAAGCCCAGCTTTGTGTAACATTAGCTTATAGTAACATTTGCTGTTGGGTTTTTTTTTGTTTTGTTTGCCTATTATTTTTTAGCTAGCTTGGGAGCTTTCTTTATAAGTCTGTAACTTATTGCATTTTGAGTGTACAGAATCCGATTCTGATGGATCAGTTATCAAGTTTTAGACAAACTGTCATTTGAAAGATGTCTCTGCACCATGGATGCATCATGTATGCACCAACTGATGCATCAATACTCCCTTTCATTCATCACTTGTGATTCATTTCAGGCATAAAGCTGTGTTTTTGTCTTTCAGGAAGTGCTGACATATTTCTGTGTTTTGGCTGTCATCTCTTAGACGGCAGGTTTGAAGCAAAGAACAGCATGACAGGTGTGAGGCAGCGGGAAACATCTTCCAATGTTGTGCCGAAACACTACAAGTGAGAAATCTTACTGATCCTTCTCCTGCCTTTATTTTTTCTTATCTATTTTTGAACATGACAATATATAGCAAATTAATACAATCCTTGAATCTTTGGCACTTTGACTTTCTTCAGACACAGCAAATGACATCAGCTCAAGATTAAAGTTTTTCAGATGACTCAAACGGAGCATGGTTTAATGCCTCTTTCCTCAGTACACTGTGGAAAGTTTACAGTTGAAAAGGATCCAATGAGAGTAAACTAAAAGTAATGGTGGTAGATACTTTGAAATTTGAGATTAATTCTTATGATCAAATGTTTTCAGGGTCTGCAAAGATGCATACACACTTCAAACATCACTACTGGTGTTTACATTAATCCTAGAGAGAAATGCTTTATGCCTTTTTGAGACATTAGAGGGAGTCAAGTATCAACAAAGCCACCCACTGGGGACCACAAATGTCTGTGCTGTATTTAACCCCAATCTAGTGTATAGTTGTTGGATTTTTCAGAATGACTTGAACACATAGGCTGACCCAATTACATAATGCTGCTTGCATGGCATGAAGAAAAAACATAGATTTGCAGTCCATTGGCTTCTGATATGTGCGGCGCATGTGAAAGACACTCATTGTCATGCATGCTTTTAGAGCTGCCTATGAACGCATTTTCGCTGAAATGTAGTGGTTTCTGAATCAAATCACTTCCATCCAACCATCTCCACATAAATAGTTGATGTGTTTTGTAGGTGTCAGGTTAGCAGCCTGGGAACAGCAGGCCTGGTTCTAGATGACAAGCCGGCTAATAACTGTGACTAGTTTGACTAATCAGAAGGCTGCGGTCACTTCAGTCTGCTGCTGCACACCTATTTACCTGCTGCTTGTTATTAACTCAGAGCTCAGAGACACATTTGTGTGTGTCCAGCAGATAAAAGGTTGAAATTCAGAGCACGAGGTGTGTGTCAGTGTGTCTGAGTTCACATGCATGCACACCCTCGTATGTGTCAACTCTATTTGAACTTGTCCAGGTCTTTGGCTTGTGCTAACAAGACAAACAAACCGTGTTTCTCCTGCTGGTTTGAATGCAGCTCATTGTGTGTGTGTGAATGACACACTGATCTCGGTTGTCTATCACTGTGTCAGACATAAAGCACCATGCCTGAGGTTATCTCTGGGCTTAACATGTAGGACAGGGGCCTTCAAGTGTGTTTGGTTGTTAATGTGTAAAAAAGGTAAGAGGGTATGAGTGGGACTGGTCTTGGTTCATATATGGATTTAAATGCAAGTCACACTCAGTTTTATCTTTGTTGATTTATGTGTGTCAGGGTTGATGCAGAATCATTGAAATGAAAGTCAAGACCAGATTTTAAATTCTAAAACGTGTGACTTTCAAGAGGGACATTTTCAGGGATCTGAGGAAGTATGGCAGTTTTTGGTCCTCTCTCTCCCTGTCTGAAGGATCCTGAGAGGTCGCCCGTCCATCACTCAACAACCGAGAGGCTTGGCTCCACTATAAACACAAATGAAAAGGTTCCTGTTTCCTGGGAGAAATCCCTCTCTGCTCAGGAAATGATGCTTTCTGTGTTTGTCCAAGGATCAAAGGTAACTTATTTTCATAATAATTATAGGAGTGTGGACTAGCGTTCAATCACTTTTATCATTATTATATGCTCGTCTAGTGCAAATGCCTGCACAATGACTATTTCTGACAGACCATATCACAAGAATCAAAGAAGCAGCTGCTGGAGGGATTATCAGCTTAAAGGTTGCTGTCTGGGGTGCTGTAAAGACTTTAAAAAGTTGTATTGTCAAGAAAAAAGTGTACAGAAAACCTCTGAGAGAAAATGTGAATATACAGTGGAAAAAGTTATGTTTCTAAAACACCTTTCTAAATCTTGACTGTCAGGGTTTGTACTTTTTCCCCAAACTGTCTCATCAGTGGGGTTTAGGTTTTACATTTTTGATATTTGTGTTATATCACCTGTATGCACACAGTGGCACAACACCCAATCTATAACAAACACATCTTTCAGATTCCTGAGGTTTTATACCAACAGTAAATGAAAGAAAAAACAGATATCTCCTGTGTAAACCAGAATTGAGGGTGTCACACCCAGTAGCTTCATATGGACAGTTTTTGTTCGTGAGACGGTAAAGCTAAAATCTTAGACTAGACTCTAAACCAACCTTTATAAAAAAAGAAAGACCAAGCAGTCAAGAGATATTTATTTCACTGCAATGCTTTTAAAACTTTATGAGGCTTCACACTTGATCTGTATGGCACCAAGATAAATGACCTGTAGATCAACCCCAACGCGTGAGGAGAGTCTCAGTTCAGATGGACAGAGACAGCAGAAAGAGAGATGATCACAACAGAGCAAAAGAAAAGGGGAAAAGGAGATGGATAGAAAAAGGAACAGTGAAAACAACAGTGGAAATGAGCAGAAGATGATAGAGACTCAGAGGGAGAACTGGTTCACCCATTGAGCAGGTCTTAAGGTCTGCTGGCTTGAACACGAGTGGGGATGAGCTGTCAATCAAGGTCCAATGGTGAGAGCTGCAGCTCAGAATACAAAAGTAAAATCAAATAAAGCAAACAAAACACAATCTTTAGTCCCACTTGTAATCAGAAAAAAAAAAACATTATACAACTGGTTTGAAGAAGGCACAACTTCTTTACCCTTTCGGTTTTGTTGTTGGCAGTTTTACACCATATCTTGTCAATGTTTCTAAGTATTAAACTGTGCACAATAAATCCATCAGTACAGTGCAGCTGAGTTCCTCATATTTCAAAATACTCTGTTCTTTTGTTCCAGGTTTGATTCTACAATAACTCAACAGAGACATGGTTCAAAATTTTGGTGATGAAAGAAATCACTGATAAGAGGGAGCACTAAACAATACACCAACCATTAATGTTTTTCATTGGTTAAGATAATCCTGCATTGCCCTGAGGTAACTGCAGTCAATGTTACAGAGTGTTTCAGCCAAAAGGTAAAAACTTACGTTGAATAGTCTTTTTTCATTCAAATTTGGTTGTTTTCTCTCAATGTTTCTACTCTCACAAAAGTAGCACAAAAATGCCTACAACTCGTGAAACAACATAAACTTGCGGAAGAAAAGAAGAAATGAGAGCTTACACATTGATTTTTGGTATAAAGTTTAATTATTTATCTTAATAGAGATGAGTTTTTTTCACATTGGAATGTAGGGCATGACAACCTGCCTTAATTGTGCACACTTTGTGTGTGTTGGCACGTGTATGACCTATATTTGTTTGGTGTGTGGTCTACTGCAGACAAACGACAGATGAACGGAAAACAGGACGACAGAAAGACAGGAAGGGAGGAAGAGGAGGAGGACAGGAGCCTTATCCACTTGATTATAGTGTTTGTGGCATCTGGACAGTTGTTTGGCCTCTACGGCAAGTGTGTGTGTGTGTTACGAGCATCAAATCTGTGTGTGTGTGTGTGTGTGTGTGTGTGTGTATGTGTGTGTGGTGCCCCAGGGACACACCTGGAGTGCAGCTATTCCTTGTCTCAAATCAAGCAGCCACTGGCACAATTTACCGGCCTGAGTTTCCCATGACTCCCAGTGTTCCCCCCTCAGGGTGAGTCACAAAGTCTGTAAACCAGAAGAGGAGGGAGTGTATGACCAGGATTACAAAGTAGCTCGCACTCAAGTCTTTTTTTTTTCCTCTTGGAGTCATATAGAATCCACTGTTCTGTTCCTCTAGGCTAAATAAAAGTGACACTGGGAAATATTTCCACTTCGTCTAGTGAGAGCTGGATGTGAAGGTTGAGGCGTTATATAAATCTATCCATTCAATGTGAAGTTCAAGCCTAAACTTTTGGCACAGCATAGCTAATGTTAGCAAAGATATAACTAAAGGCTGTAGTGGTATAGCTGTAGCTTTTCCTGATTTGGATTTATAAGTGGAAATGTTTTCCTGACTCCATCTGCCAGAGGACTTGCAGTTGTGATATATTTGTTTGAAAGGTGAAAGTGAGAGTAAATTGTATCTTCTTTTTAACATAATTTTTCTTTGTTCAAGATAACTTTTTACCAGATACAACACAACAAGGTAATCTACTCATGAACAGTTACGTTGTGCTATTGTTTAAAACGTGACAACACGCAAACTTTGTGAGTTGGACCATAGTTTAGTAGCCAGATACAGTTGACACTATTCACAGCCCAGTGCTCTGAGACATGTCTGTAACATGTAATATTAGTGAATCCTGATCATGTCCTACCAGTGCTCATCTACCAAGCAGCACAAATGTAACACCACTCTTCATTTCATTGACACACTCAAGTTTGAAAAGATCACGATAGCTGCTTCATATGGGTTGGGAGGAACATTTTCACAAAAAATCAAGCCCATGTTGCAGCATTAGCTAAAATTAGCATTTTAGAAATAATCTGTTTAAACACTGATAATGTTATTTTAAATTGGGGATAATAATCAGGCATAGATATAGATATGAGACTTTTTCAAGATCACATAGAAAGTCCTCACAGTCCCTTTAAGTCTGACCAATTAACTGAAACCTTACAGGTCCAGCGTCCTGCTGCTAATAGAGAAGTTGGTTGTATTTATACAGTAGAACAATTTATTCTGAAAATCATGTTCAATTTTAATTTGAAATCAGTCAACCATTCTCTACTACAGTTAAGATTTTGGGTTTGATATGAAGATCCAGGCAAAACCTGGTTGTTGAGAAAAGGTAACTTTGTCTACTTTATTTTGGGGTAATCCACATTTCACCTGAGAAGAAAAATCGTTGTCATTGTGCCTTTAACATCAGAGCTCGCAACGCAGCAAGGCATTGACAGGCACCTGCTCCTGTTACGCACTGAACCATTTCTAGCCGGACTTTTCTTTGCGCGACTTTCAAGCATGTGGCAGTTTCCCAGCTGATGAATGAAGCCAGAAAGTCTACACGGCAAGAAGTCCCTTCGTGATCGTGGGCGCGCACAAACGGGGCTCTGAGGGGCTGAAGCCGGACTGAAATCTGCCGATTGGTAGTCGAGATTTTTGCGCAGCGGCGGGGACTCTCTCTCTCTCTTTCTCTCTCTCTCTCTCTCTCTCTCTCTCTCTCTCTCTCTCTCTCTCTCTCAGATGAACCGGGGCGAAGGAGAGGAAAGGGTTGGGACAGGGAAGAATAGCTGGAGGGAGGGATGACTGAATAACGAAGAGAGAAACACCCACTCCGGACTGACCGAATAGTATCCAGAGAGACGGAGTGAGAGAAAAGAAAAGGAGAGAAAGAAGAAAGAGGAATCCATCGGTAGGCAGCAGCAGCAGCAGCAGTGGTTTGTGATATTCCGAGGATTTTTTTATTCCTTTGGGAATAAAGAGAGGACGCCTTGAATTGATGACTGAAGAGGTATGAAAGGATATTTCATTCATTGTGAGTGAGAGAGTGTGAGGCTCTCAGGTGCGCGGCGCTGCGCGGAGCTTCCGAGCGAAGCGACTTCATTTGAATAAAAATCTGATTGTTTGACCCAGATTTGACTGAGAAACTTAATTTGAACCAGTCAGCAGCACTTTGAAATGATCACATTAGAATTATCTTCACTACCGGGGTCAGCGGATTAAACTTATGAGACACTGACAGGTGGAAAAAACTTTCAACATGAAATTATTTCTCCAATCTCTCCTGTAACAGACCCTGATGGAGGAAAGGCTGTCTGTTATAGTGATAGCTCCAGTATGTGCGAGTCTTATACGGGCTGGTAGCATAGTAAAATTGCATTGAAGAGCACTGTAATCCAGAAATAGCCTCTAAAAACACACAAATTAAGAATATTCTGTTAAATGTACTCAGGGTGGTGCCTTTGTCCTGGTTTCCATTAACCAATTAACCATGCAGTTGTAAAGTTGCCAGTTAAATCTGAGAAAGAAAAATACAAACTGAAGTCTGCAGAAAGTTTTAGGTTTACTGTTTGCTTCTGAAATGCACTTATTTAAATAAAGAGTACAGACATAATTCAGTGACTGTATACCCCGTTTTTAGTGCGTGAATATATGTGTATTGCAGTGACCCTGATATAGAATAGTCTAATTTAATCCTTCTCATTTCCTCCGTCACGTCTTGGTGCTGATGTATAAAGAAAATCAATCCTATTTCCTGGAGTATTTTATGCTTTTTAATATGCATTATCATTTTCCTGGCCTTTGGACACCGTGTGGATTGAAAGGAGCTGGCTGTTCATCCAAAAGCCTACCACTGTTATAGGATCTTACATCTTCACATCACGGATCGACCCAGTCCGGAGACAACTTTTGTTGCACATGCTGTTTTATTCATACAGGCAGTCAGTCAATGTGTTTCCTTGAAAGGGTGCGTGTCTGTCCACAGAGTGTGTAGTAAAGAGTGGCAGAATAGAGGCAAGGTGAAAGGTGGAGAGGAGGGAGAGAAGAATAAAGGGGAGGGTGCAGGGAACAAAAAGTGAGATATGAAAGAAGAGGAGGAGATGAGATAGAGAGCAGACACAAGGGAGCTGGACGTGGGTTTATGAGAGATGTCTCTTTGGACTGTCCATCACACAGCTCTTTTCCTGTTACTGTCTCTCATCTTTTATTTTTTGTCTCTTTTCTCTTGTTTTCCTTTCTACTCTCCTCTAAGTTGAGCTTCTGTGCGTCTCTCTTCTCCATTCCTTTCCTCTATTCTCTTCTCTAAAACAAAGTCCTCCACTGTTACACCCTCTGGCTGCTCAGAAGTAGGCGGTAGCCACAGTTGCTGTTCTGTGGTCAGTCTAGACTGTTAGACGACCGCCCTGTAAATGTATCATCGGGGACATGAGAAAGGAGTAACTGATTCCAGATCAGCTGAATGATGCTCATGGTGTTTGAAATCCCCCTATTATCCATTTTTATTTCCCCCATACTATTCTTTGTCATCCTCTTCTCAACAAATTTTCCTCTCATGCTTTGCAGGTCTAGGCTGCTGCTTGTGAGGATGTTGGGTGTCAGGATGTTGCAGATTAGATGGAGTTTATTGGCTCCTCTGGTGTTACTGGCCCTAGTTTCCTATTACCCTGGAAATACACAGAGTCAAGGTAAGTAGTTGTTTCTTCTCCATTTTCTCTTTTCTTTCATTGCCTCTCACCTCCTCATCCCCTTCTCCACCACATTCAACACCTCTGGAGTCTTCCTCTACTCCCCACCTTGGCCAACCCCCCTCTCTTCATCTCGACAGCATTCCCCCAAGCCTTACCTCACCTTTTGGCCCTCCTCTAACTCCATATCCTCCCCCTTCCCCTCTCATGACCCCTCGTGTCTTCCTCCTCCTGTTTCCACATCATTCCTGCCTCTGTTGTCTCTCGGTTTGATGTGCAGTCTCTGTCCAATCAGTTTTTCTCCCTTTCACGATCATATCACCTTCCATATCATCGTGCTGTTTCACCCTGGCGACATGGCAATGTGTGCAAACCCTGCTGCTGATGCGGCCATGCTTCAGAGGAGTTTTAATAAATGTGTTGTAACTGCGCGCTTCAAGCTGTGATGATTTGCTGCTCCATGTGCTGCGCAAAATTTAACGCTCCAGTGCGCTTTGCAATCAACCTCACCTCAGCAAACCTGATTTAATCACACTGAGTCTCATTTCAAAAGTGAGGTTTCTGCTAAGTTTTCAATCACTCACATCAAAAAATTAGATTCAACCTTGAGATGAAACACACATTTGGGTCCCAGTTGCAGATATTGTATGTTATTAAGACGTTATTGGCATGTGGTGTGTTTGAATGTGAGTTTGTCTGAATGAGACTCAGGTGTTGTAACCTGTTGATTCTCTCTTGGACTTATTAACCTTTTTGAGCTTTATTAACACTGCTGATTCTACTAAGCCTTTCTTAGACTAACCTTTAAAAACCATGAACGCCTGATATTCTTCTGAATCTTATAACTGCAGTTCATAGTTTGGTCTTGGAGTATCTGTGAGATAGAAAAATATTTCCACCTTCCCCTCTGTACAAGTGATGCCAAGATCTCCTGTGACGCATTTTGACTTGTTGATTATTTGGAGCAGTCTTTGCAGTGTGGATTGGCTATTGGAGCCATTGTATTGATAACTGACCCCGTCCACCAACCCAAAATACACAGTTAAACAGAAACATACTCTTTGGTTGGTCAGTTTGCCGCACAATGTGAGTTTTCTTAAAAGTTCACTACATTGGCCCTGCTGCTCAATTAGCGTCAGTCTTTATGTAACAACAACTCGCCTAAATTTGGAATAAAAGTTGCATCAATACAGTGATACAGTATTTTTTTTTCTTCCACTGCTTCCAATGGAGTCCATAATGAGCAGGTTTTGTGCAACTGTAAAGCTCTTTCTGGTTTGATCCCTATCCTGACGTGTTGGACACACTACTTTCATTGATTTCACAGAGACACGTCACCCCTTCTGCTGTTCATTAGTTATTTAGAGTTAAAGAGTACCTTTAATCAAATCAGTACTCCATAGGGTTTATCTCCTTAACAGCATACCGCTGTTATTCTACGTCATTGATTATGAGGTAATGAGGGAGGACAGCGGTTGTATTGTCACGTCTGTCTTTTTTCGACATGAAGCTAGTTTTAACCTTTTAAGACCTGGCGTCCAAATATGTGGATGCAACATTTCAGCCACTCAAACCCATGACTCTTCATTTTGACCAATTAGCTACATTCAGGGACACTGCCTATGTCATCTTTTTGTGATTTCAAATGCAATTGTAATTATGAGGTCTTACAATAGACTTTAAAAATCATGAACGCCATGACATTCGGCTCGAAGTAAGGTCACCACAAAGATTCCTCCCCCTGGTTATTGGCTGCAGTGTAGGTCAACAACTTGTTTATGCCAGATCAGAGGAGGTGGAAGTCTGAAAAATGGATATACCTTGCAGAAATGTTTCTCACATCCTTATGCTGTGGTGATATGAAGATATTATTTGGCCACATTGTGTTGAAGCCCTTTTTATTTCCTGAGAATTTTTTTTCTTTAGTTATTAGGCATTAAAAACTTGGTTTAAGTTACGTTTTTCAATGTTTGACAGCTGTTGTTCTTGTGAAGTTTTTTTTTTGTTGTAAATAGTAAGATTCTTCAGGAAGAAGGGTTAAAAAGAGATTCAACTTTTGAAAGGAATTTAATATTTGCCATCTTTATCTGGCTTCACTCAGACTCTCTATGGGCCTGACAATGCAGTCTGTGGCTCCACAACAGTGACAAAATTCCTTTGGTTTGAAAATTATGCAAAAGTAAAAGACGGAGCCATGCTGTCCAAATTTTTAGACAATCTATGGATCTTACTTATCCCAAATATCAAGGAGAAATAAAAATTGCACACCAGACAAAAGCTCAGGTTTCAGGAGATTAAAGCTTGACCAATGTCCATGTGGAGGAAATAGGCTTTATGACCTTTTTACAATGAGTAAGGGAGAATCAGTTGCTTTGACTTCACTTTTGAGGACCTGTTCTGTCATCCAGCTTGAAAGTTGTCAATAATCCCCTTCCCTCCTTCTCTCTCTCTCTTTCTCTCTCTCTCTGTAAGAATGAGACTGTGTTGTGCAGTTCACTGGGGTGTAAATTCGAAGTGCCAAGCCTACAAATGCAGAGCGAGTTTCACTGCAGATATCTGAACTGAGAACAGATAAAAAAAACGCCCCCAGGGGACAATTAAACAATTAGCTGTCCCTGTTATGTGTGTGTGTGTGTGTAAATGTGTTTGTCTCTTAGTCTGTGTGTTTTTGTTCAGCTCATATTCTTCCTCAGATGTTGAGTAACACGGGTGAGGAAGCAGCAGCAGCTCTGTTTGAAGGAACACCACAAAACAATCCAATATTGTTGCTCTCTCTTTCTCTCTGAAGTTGTTGCATAGGATCGATATTCCACACATGTCACAGTCCTTTCATTGATCTGTTTTTATAGCTGAATTAAGAGAGAAATTCTACCTTTAAATTAATTTGTTTTATTACATTGATCTCCTGGAGGTTTTGTGTGGGTTTAAGTTTTCTTTAAAAGCTGAATCGATCAGCGTGAAGCTGCTTTGTGTTTATTTACCACAGGAAGTCCTTATTAAAAAGTGATTTGCTTTGAAATGAAGAAAGGATTTTCTCTTTTTCTCTGATCTTACTCTTACCCTCATTTAGTTCTCACCATTTTCCCTTTTATTCTCTTTCCTCCTTGTTCGCTCTCATCAAGCTTTTTGCTCAGTTTCTTTCATTTATACCAGGGGTCTCAAACATACAGCCTGGGGGCCAAAACCAGCCCATGGCATCACTTTGCAAAGTGTGAAAATTACAAAGAAGACCCACTGCCGAATAAAAGAGGTTTTTTTGGTGGAGCCCCTCTTTTTAGGCACTTTCGCAACTGTTATGTTTAAATGTTATACACTTACATGGTAGGGAGATAACTTATTCTTTGATGGGGTGTCACTTCAGATGGTCCAGATTTCCAGAGATGTGGAAATGAATGCCAATTTGAAATAGTTTCTCCATCGTGATGGGTTGTTTTAATCATAAAGTAAATTCTATAACATTAAGTTCTTGATACCTGTGATTTAATGTTTCGAGTCTATTTAGATACACTGAGATCAGTAAGTTGTAATGCACATGGGTGGAAAACAAACTGGGGTATGATATTGTTATAATTTATCTTAATTTGCATAAGAAACCCTGAGTTTTTCATATTGTTTCTTAAAAAAGACAGTTCATTATTTACTGTACTTGTTATTCATAGATTAGTATGCCATGATTTTACTTACTTGACCAAAAGAAAATCTATTTGGACTGTTCATGGCCCCTAAACTATTATGAGATTAACACCTCTGATTTATACTTCTCCCTCTCCTGATACCTCTTTTCATTTTCTCTCAAAAAATATTATTCAGATGTTCATTAGGGGCTCTTTAGTTCCTTTTATTCATTGTAACCAGGCAGAAACATAGAATGAGAGAAAACTGTGATGACATAAATGAGGCTGGGATTTGATCCCATTGAGTCCCAGTAGAGCATGGATGACCTCCCAGACACTTTGGGAGCATGTCCCACTCAATCCCTTCATTAGTGAGCATGTGATAGCTATTAATTTCTGCCCGGTCTGTCCCCTGTATAAGCTGCAACATCTGGTCAGCGGGGATTTGGGCTTTGGGATTAGTGTGTGTTAGAGGATGTTTGCATATACAACACAAATGTCTGGATATCATCAGGAACTCCCACTGCCAAAGAGTGGGTCAGTCCAAGAGGGATTTCTCGGAAAGATCTGGCAAATGTCAGAAATGATCTCGTTTTCAAACATAACCTGTCATATTACAGATCATTCATATCCAAGAATATCACCTCATTTTCAGAAAGTGGTACTGGGCCATCTGAGGTGAAGTTTTGTCAAACCAACTCTCCAGAACTGAAAACAGCTGAAGTGTTTAATTTGTTGACTTCAAAATCCATAAATTCATTTTAACATACACTAAGTAAAGCATATGGTACAATAAGTATCAGTGCATTGATGTAAAGCTTACATCATAGTGAATAAAAATCAAACATTTGATGTCCTTAAGTTCAATTTATTGCTTTTTCTTTTTCAAGTCTGTGCTTACTGTTTACATCAACTATCCTCTCTTGACATTAACATACTGCCATTTGTTTCTTTAAACTTCACCATAATTATGTTGACGCAGCATTACAGCAGACATTATGGGAGAAACAAATCACAATTGCCTACAGGAAACCTTTTGTATACAGTGTTCAGCGTGGAGATTTACATTTTGTGTTGACACAAAAGATTAAAGTCCTGTGGCCATGCAAGCACTTCTGTGGGACAGCACTTTAAGCTTTAGTAAAAAGCTAACATGATTCACATGAAAAATCTAAAAGTCCAGTGTTTAGCTTGCACTCCAGCCCCATTTTTCTCACCAAACCCCCCGCTGTTTTAAATACTTGATCCTGACTGATCGAAGCAGCAAAGCAATTCCAAAAAAGCAAGAGCGACTTCAGGATTACCAAAACACACAAACCACCTCAAACCACTCCTCCAAAAAGAGTCCAGTAAATTTGTAAAAGTTATGTTGGCCAAACAGCAGAGAGAAAAAGATGAAAGGAGATAAACCATGCACAAGTGAATGATGTTATAACACAAGGAACTAGTGAACTAAATCAACCAAGAAAAGAAAAGAAAATCAAAGCAACCTGTAACTTCAACACAATAGTGGTGTTACAGGTTTGAGTAAGTGGCTGATTGAGTGGGAGGAAAAATGTACACCAAAAAGCCTTGAGGAAGATGACCTTACACAGGTGTTACTGTTATTACATGCTCGGTAAGATACTGATGGATCTAAGCTGATATTATGACTTAACTGAAAATTATAATTTAAATGTTACTTAATAACGGTAGTATGATAATGTCAAGACTTTAACTTGAATAAAATAGTTGAGTCTTATGTTAGTTAAATAAATGTGTGAAGTTGACAAATGCTTTTTATAACCCAGCTGTCTCATGATTGATTTCAAGCCAGGTGATTTGCAAATTATTTAATCAAGCATCAATCAATCAATCAACCAACCAATCTTTAATCGCACCTAACCAAAAATATTATCTCAAGACACTTTCCAAAAACATTAACAGGTCTAGACCTGACATCCACCCAGACTGTAATCATTAATCCTAAGGAGAATACTGATGTGTTTAAACAAAAAGCTGAATCAATCATAAGGCAGTCACCAGCAAGTCAGCATTGAATTAAGAGTGTCTCCATTTCTTTGTGAAACAGCCTGTTTGTGCAGTGTTTAGTTTCCTATAAACCATCTCTTTGCAAATGCAAATATTTTGTTCTGCTTATCAACCAAGAATAATGTAGAGTTAGCGAGATACTGAATTTAAACCGTATAAAATGTATGTTATATATATATATATATATATGAGGCTTCAGTCAGTCCTGACTCCTGTCTAACCTGTGGGGAAGCTCGGGTTTCTTTGTGCAGGGAAGTGAGAAGATGTAACACCGAGGGTTGTTTCCTTTTTGTCTCAAGGTGTTACAGTGGCCTTGAAAAGTTTTAGGAAAGGAAATGTAAATTTTGTTCTGAGTTAGTCCTCAGAGGGTGAAAGGAGTGACCTTGCACTTTGTGTTTCTGTTCTAATGCAGCAGTGACACAAGAGAGATAGATGAAGGAATGATGGCTGAAAATGGAGGCCATTTTGCCATTTTTCCACCTGAATCTTGACTGTGACTTAGAGAAAAGTAGAGTCCTCACTCCTTTCTGTTCATTGAGTATCCATTGCTGTTGTCAGTCCTGCTCCCTTTTCTCAGTTACTCAAACGCTGAGTGTGTGTTGGCTGTCCTGTGTTCGTGTGTACTTATGGTGTAAATGTGTTAATTATTGTAATTGATTTCGTTGATTGGGCAGCAGCAGGGTCAAAACCGTGACTCAGGACATATCACAACAGATAATGTGCTCAGGAAGACATTTACAGAGCTATTGCACCTTGTGTCTGTGTCTGGATAGTGTGTTTGTGTTTGTGTGGCGAGAGTGTACGTGTGTGATAAGGGGGCAGCCTGGTGGATTAGCATGAGTGAAATTGTTGGCTGATGATTTCAGTTATAATGAACAGGGAGAGGCGCCAATGATGAGAAATCATTTATTCATAAACAAAAGGCAGGATGAGATGGAACAACCTGTTTTGAATTTAAAAACTGTTAAATTATCCAAACCCACGCGGCCGTCACCTCGCCTCTATGCTGCCGCTGCTGATGGTAATCCAGCTTGTCATAATCATCAGCCACTTTGGACCAAATGGAGCATTGAATAGTCAGAGAAATGATGTGCAGGAGGCTCTTTAATTTTCCCCCAGTTGTTGTTGTCAGAACATGTAGATACACCCTTGTGAGTGTGACTAAACAAAATCTACTTTAATTAATGGCAACATGAGCCAATGGTGATACTTTTGGAGGAAATATGTTGCTTTGGCAAAGACTGATACAGAAACCCAAGTTTGGTTTAATGTATAACATCGGTCAGAATATGCAGCTCTGTCCCTCCAGTATGCATATATATATATTACACAGTATGTTGTACCACTGAGTTGGATGAAATACTGAGTGTCAGGAAGTTTCAGTATGAAAAGCATGAAATAGTTTCAGAGCATCTGAAATATAGGTTTGCTTCCTAACATCAGTAGTATAGGATGCAGAGCCTGAAATGACTTTGTGCTGAGTGGCTTTGGCATTAGGTCAATGATGTAAAATGGTTGAACCTGTGTTTTACATGACGTTAGTATATGAGTTAATCTACATCTCTGTAATTTACAATGCAAAAGTTAGACTGAACTCTAAAAATAAACACATTATGTGTCTGATGTTTTTCCTTTGACCTTCAAGCGTTCACAACTATAACCTTGACTTTTCAGGATTGATTAATGATTAATGTCTCTGAAATTGAATGCTGACGAGGCAATATTATGTGTATTGAGTGTGTGGCCCTCTGATGTAGACCGCTTGCATTCTTTTGTTCTTTGTCACACCAAAGACTCAGGAGATGTTAACAGCCGAATTGAAGTCCTGATAAGGAAGCTAGGAATAAACATAGCCCCTGTTTTGGCACTAACTATCTCATTTTAAGTTGGATTATGATCAGGCATATCTCATCAAGATATGAGACTTCTTCATGATCACTTTAAAAGTCCTCACAGCCCCTTTAAAGAAAAAAGTAAAAGTAGATAAAATACAACCTGGCCCTTTTGAAAAAAATCTTGACAACTTTGATCTACAGGTGACTGGACTCGTGAATTTACAGCACAGTCCATGTGAAACGAGTTAACAACACGGAAGTGCGTCAGCCAATCAGAGCACAAATCTGCAGCGTTGTCGGATCAGGTAATCTGCTATTACCTGGACCAAAATCATCACTTTGAGTGAACGATAAAAACTATGCTGTCCAGAGTTTATAAACTGCGGATTATAAATCAGTGGACGAGTCTTTGTGAGATCGTTGAGCTCCGACGACACCGCAGCTCCTGAGTTGGTGAGTTGGAGCAGATGAAACTTTGCGTAATTCTGCGTGAAATAAACATTGACTTGTCAGAAGATGCACACTAAGCTGTGTTCTTCAAGTTATTGCTCCAAATAAGAAAGCAATATTGATTTGAAATGTATAAGCGGAGTTACATAATGCGCTAGTGGAGTAAATACGTTTGGTTGTTTACCTGGGAAAAGAAATACATATGTATTTACTTTAAAAAAATATATATTCCTCAACGTTATCTGTGCTTGGTAATGCCAATGAGCTTCATAACAAGACAATCTAAACGAGTTTTATTTAAAGAGAACATCAACAATTTTTATGCAAATGTTTTTATCTTTTGTCATGGTTCTGCTTGTGATCAGATAATAAGTCCATTGCTGGGTGACCATATTCTAAAAGCCCCTAATGAACATCTGAATAATATTTTTTGAGAGAAAATGAAAAAAGGTATCAGGAGAAGGAGAGGTTTAAATCAGAGGTGTTAATCTCATAATAGTTTAGGGGCCATGTACAGTCCAAATAGATTTTTTGTTGGTCAAGTAAGTAAAATAATGGCATAATAATCTATGAATAACAAGTGCTGATGAACTATCTTTTTACAAAACAATATGAAAAACTTGGGATTTCATCTTGAAGATGCTGCAAAACTCCCTAAAGACACTAAAGACGACAAAGTAACTTCTTCACCCATGTATTTATTTGAAACACTCCTTTTCTGCATAAAGTGAACATTTTCTGTGATACAGACACAAAGTATTAAAAACAAAGCTCTGCCAGTTAGAAAATATAAAAACTGAAAAGTGAATTTGTTGAGGTTTTTTTCTTTTTATTTGCACATTCAAAGTCAGGTTTCAATAGAGAAAGGCAACATTGAAACTTTTTTTCTCATAATTTTGACTTTATATCAAAATTTTGACTTTGAAAACTTCAAAAATGGACTTGAAATGTAAAATGTTTACTTTTAGTTCAAAATTTTGACTTTTTATCTCATAATTTGACCAAATATGTGCCAAGAAAATTCTCAACACGGATCAGGACCACAGTAAAAAAATGGGATATTACCATATATCTTTAGTTTGTCTGTTATTTCTACTTCAGCATTTCCTGTCTGTGAGTGCTGCGCAAGAAATTAGAGAAAACATCTTGGGGGATTTAAAAAAATCTTCTTGACATGATTTTACTACCAAAAAGGAGAATATGTCCTGGCAAAAGAAGATGTTTGTTCACCCTCGTCTACTGTGAATTAATGATCCATTCCAGACCTTAACAGTAAAGGTTGTAATAATGTGTCTTAAAGTTGATGTTACATTTACATTCACAGAAAATAAAAAAGAGTTAAATCAGAAGCTGTATTAGATGTAGGGAAAGCTATGTTTACTCTTTCTTTTGTTTCCTATCCTTAGGTTTTGACAACTTGGAGGTTAATTTATGATGTGTGTGATTGTCTGGCTGCTCATGTTTCTTGCTCCTTCAGATTTATTGTAGCACTGTTGCAGCTGAGAACTGGAGTATGTGAATGTGGCTTATGTTTTTCAGTCTGTTTCAATTACTGGGTGTTATCTTATTATTACAATAACAAACCAAAACCAGTAAAATAAAACCATAGTAATAATTGAATTATTCAGCATAATCTCAATAAGGTACTCAATCATGTCCGTGTGTTTCAGTAGTGGTCAATCTTGTCATAGTCTTTGTTAGATTTTTAGACTATTTTTGTGTACACAATCATATCTTCTTTTTTTAAAAATGAAATAAAGTCAACCATCTTATGCAGATTTTCCTAGTGTAGTCTTTAATGGTAATATTTCTCAGCACTGGTTGGCATTCGTGCAGAATATTATGGCTCCCTCCACCAGATTGCACATTAGGGTAGATCATCCAGCAGACTTATAATATTCAGCTAGTCGGTAAGAGAGATTTCACACTTACACATGCTGCCTCACACACATACAGAATGCATGAAGAGATAACTGTGGAGAGGAAAACGGCATCGCTTACTCAGGTAAAGTGTTGAAAGAGGAGAAAAGCGTTAAGCCACTAAAAGGCTGGAGTGGAGGAGCGCTGAGGAGGAGAAGATGGGAATAAAAAAGCAGGAGAAGAAGACAAGTAAAGAGGAAGAGGAGAGTGAGGAGAGTGTTTAAAGCTAAGGATGAGCAGAAGAGATGTGATAAAAGAGAGGAGTGATCCATGAGAGCAGCAGAGGAGATATAAAAGAGCGGAGAGGTGGAAAGGAGAGGTGGAAAGGAGAAAAGCCACAGTGGATTTGGGTTAAGTGCTATCTCGATGAGCAGAGTAGTTTTTGTACCGACAAGACACGGGCCACATCAAACGATGTTGCTGAAGCACTGGATTGGCACTTACACACACACACACACACACACACACACACACTTGAAACGCACATGTCTGTCTCCCTCATGTACAGTGCAGTAGCTTTCTTGTGGTGACAGAGCAAGCCAGCAGTTGTCATCCATAAATCCTGCAAATTACTGAAGATACAGTAGCCTGAATACTCACTGTGGAGTCAGTTTGAGGCTAATCTGGAGAGAGGACGAGGAAAACAGGGAATTAAAAGGATGAAAAACTAAGCTGAAGCATAAGAGTATAGTGAAATAGAGAGGACAAAAAAGGAGAAAATTGGAGGAGGAAATGGATAGGAAGAAGAAGGTAAAGATTTGAGGAAGTGGATGAGAAAAATGTGAGAGAGTGAAAAAAAGAGACTAGGATTGAGGGGACAAAAGAAAAGCTGGGCATAAAAAAAATAGATTGAGTGAAAAAGCTTGGAGAACACGGAGGAAAGCCATGAACAGATACAAAGTACAATCTTAAAAACTAAAATGAGAGATGGTTGAAAAAAGAAATGGGAAGGAAGAAGATCAATTTTAAAGCAAGAAAGAAGATAGAAAAGGAAAGGGGGGAGAAAGAAAGCAAGAGGATGAGAAGCCAGATCAGAAGATGTATAAAAGAAGCTTTGCAGAGCAGATGAACTGAAGCAAAGGAAGGAACCGGGAGTATTAACACATCTACTACAGATACCTGTGCACTTTTATTGCTGCTAATCCTGAGAGGAAGATGACGCTTCTTAAACGTTTTCCTGTATCCCTCAAACCCAGATATATTCAGTTTATACTCGTCTCCATTTAAACGATTTTCACGCTCCCCACAGAGTCAGGAGGTAACTGGAGTTCAAACTCGATATAAATCATTTTTGAGAAACATATTTGATGTCATCTTATGAATTGATCTATGTAATTCTCTGGCTCTGGTTTGATCTTTTCAATCAGGTTCAGTGACTCAGACTATTTACCGGAGCTAAATAATGTTGCTAAGCTGTAGTCACCAAAGACCTGCCAAAAAGCCGGGCTTGCATTTACTACCTGGCAAGAAGCTTCTTGTACAGATGTGATGGGCTCTTACAGATTCCTCTGCTGTAACTCTCTCAGATGAATAGCTTAATAGCTCTGGTTTATGAGATATACTGTTATGATGTACGTGGGTATATGCTCAGTAATTTAAGGGGCGATTTTGAGCTGTCTAGTCTTGGTTTCCATAGTATTTAAACAAAAGAGAAGACATTTTGGCACCTAGATTTAGAGGAAGTGTGAAATGTTGGGCTTGTGCTTGATATTTATGGCTCCATAGTGTTAAACAAGAACAGATGCAGTGGTTATTGAGGGATAAGTTATTGCTCACACCCTCGTGTTCTGTCAGCATCCTTAGCTATTGGAGTAATTATGTTCAAGTTCATTCATCATTGTCGCTGTCACAACCCTGGACTCTAACTTACAGAGCCTGACATTTGCTCATTGGGTCATTTCTTGCTCTTTTTAAAATACGCTTTTTATATTATAGTCCAGTGTGTGTTTATGTGTATAGCACATGTTTGTGTGTGTGTGTACGTTCATTTACATGCAAAGCAAAGATCTGGGCATTCAAAGCAATTTTTGCTAGGTGATTAGTACCCAGCCTGCCAAATCAATTCACCTACTACGATGCACACACTAAATGATACCAGAGCAGTAATCCAGCAGCTCTGTCACAAACTTAAATTATTCATAGATTCTTATTGTGTGGTGTAATAATACCTAGTCATCCTATGCATTTTGAGTGTTTGATAGTCGGTGTGGTAATTATCTCAAAGGAGGTGTGAAGAAAATGTAAAATTGCGTTGGCCAAATGATCAAATAGGTATGTAAGATACGATGATAACAGTTTGAAATATTGTCTTTATATGACAACTACTAACTTGGCAGAAAAGTGAGAGCTAGAATAAAAGTAATGAAAACAGAATTTAAAAAAATCTTCTTTCCTGACGGTTCGTTTTTTCGTAGAAAAAAGTACACCTCGGTTGTGCACTAACTTGGAAATAATGCATCTATTGTAATTAAACTAAATGTGTTTTGTGGTATCTCTTTAACCAGTATTGCTCGGAAATCATTGACTATTATTTCTCTAACATCAAAAATGTATAACTAGTTGAATCAGCCAGCTTTAAATTTGAATGTTAAATCAAACAGCATTTCAGAAAATCCTCACTTAATTTTCTCCCAAGTAAATAATGTTCTCTGTAAATAAACATAAAAAACAAAACATAAAAAAGACAGTGACATAAAAATAAGAAAACTCCTTATACTACATTGATCCTCAACCTAAACTGACCTCAATTAAAAGTTTGTCTCTCCTGACATAAATGCACTGTTTGATGGTCACATTTAAGGTTCTGACCTATAAAGTCATTTTACATTGGCAAAATCATTATGTTTATTGTAGGGAATATATATATATATATAAGAAGCGCACAAGACACTATGATACGATGATATGATTTCACAACAACAGGTCATGTCTGTGTCTTGGTTTCTTACCTCAGGTGAATTTGTTGTTCACACTGCATGTGCATGTTGCTTTTGTCTGTTTTTTCTTTATTTGACTTTCTCTCTTTTTTTGGTCAAATTGCCTCCCACTCTTAAATCTAAAGCCACAGCCTGCTTCCTGCACAAAACACAACCAAGCAAAAGTATCCTCAAAAATTGTTTGATGCAATTTTTCTGAAAAATTCAGCTCGACTTTTCCCCAGTTCATTTTCTCTGGATATATTTTTGTAGAGATAATTTGACCAGAAATGTTTCTCCTCTGTTCTCTGGGTTTTTTATTTTCTAAGTTGTTTGGAGCCGACGATTAGATGTTTCTCATGTTGCCCTGTGTTTTTCTGTGCTGCTTTCATGGATACAGGATATTCAAACTTGTGTTCACCCTTGTCATTCTTGCCAGAGGTTCATTCACTTTCCATTGTCCTCTGGTTCTTTGGGTCTTTGAGGCTTGTGTTGTGTTTTGGGGGCTGGTTTTGTGATCTTCATGGTTTGTGGGTTCAACCATTGACGTCATGTTCACACAAGAATCTTTTTATCAGTATTTTGATTCAGATTTTAACAGTGACTTTTCTGTACAAGCTGATTTACACGTGTTTAACTCTTTTGCAGTTCCCAGTCCAAGGAGACTGCGTTTTAAAGTGCTGAGCTCAAACAAACTCCTTGTGTCATGGAAGGAACCCAAAGGAGACTTTGATAGCTATCTGTTCCTCTACAACAGCGCACCAGGTAGGATGAGCGTGCAATACACACACATACACACACACACATACACACACACAGACCTTGCTTTTGTGCAAAAGAGAAGAGGGACTTCACTTTAAAATTTTGGGTGAAAGACCCCATTAAGACTTGGATTTTCTGTCAGTCAGACAGGATTATGCAATTCACTTCTTATCAAAGCTCCTTTGAAGAGATCTCTCCCCTGAGAGATGTGAAGGACTCAAAGTTTGTCCTGCACCTCTGCCAAGTTGGAGACAAAGGAGTGTTTTTTGCTGTCAGCAGATTTGAAAATGGGACTGATAGGTTCATGGGACAGTAGGAGCTACACTGACTCATGTTTGACTTCAGTCCAGGACAGGCCAAAGACAATGGCAGCCATAGAAGTCATCATTCAGCGTTAAACTACATCATCCGTTATGGATTTGTGGGTATGATTGACGCCTCACATCCTGCTTTTATTCAGCATCTGTCATTAGTCAATCATTTTATAGACTCAGGGTATGACCTCTTCTCTGTCTAGGCATAAAAGTGTAGTCAGTAATCACCCTAATTACCACTGACGTCGCCTTCATCATGCCATCACTGCTTACCTTCTATCCCAGCCCCACATCTCCATCACATCAGTCCCTGAACTATTGCTGCACCGCTGCCTGTATTGATGCTGTGCTGAGCACTGCAGACATTTCTTACACAGCTCTTATAAAAAATGAGTACGTTGGACTGAATAAGCACTCTGTATCATAAAAACTGGATTCTAGCAAATTACCCCTTTTAAGAATCGCCCTGTCTGTCGATTTCTTGCTGCTTTCACAGCTGCAAAAGAGAACAAAAAACTTAAATTCATGGCCAATTCCTCCACTTGTGGTAGAGTGCAGTTGTTTCAAGCTAATACAGTTAACTTTAGGCTTTGAAAGTATGAACATATTATATGTTTGAGCACTCTGTAGTTGATAAAGATCTTTCTTTGATTATCAGACCGCAGATAAAGACTTCTTCATGTCCCGTCTCCTCTCTGTCTCTTTGTATGTCTGAGTCAGATGAGGTGAAAAACTCAGAGTAAAGCTTGTTAACACTGGCTGCAATCCTTGTGTTGACGATAAAACACCATTTCGGAGCACATAAGAGCCTGTCAGTGGCAGCTAACCTTTTGGCTCTATGTATCATCCTCGTTTTTCTCAGACAATTTCTAAAGACAAACAACTAAAGTGCAACTGGATAAGGATCCAGGGTGAGGTCAAGGATGACTCATTTTTGCCAACAAAATTACTTAGCTGGTATTTCTTGTGCCGATTATATTCTTCAATGCAGTGCCCCCTGTTTCAATTATCAGAATGTATTTCTGTGTGAAATGTAATTCATTGCATTAACCGCTTTTTAACTTTACGCTGTGCTTCTTAGCCAATGCCGTCATTATTTATTCTAGGAAAGTACATGACTCATGTTAAAATCAGCAGATACTAGAGGTCTGTTCCATAGTCTACCCACAATTAAAAAATTCGATTTGTGTGGGTTGTGTCTTTGTGTACGTGCATATTCATTTATTTATCAGTGCCACATGTTTATATTTACTTTTTCGAATCTCAAAGGAGCTATAGCCAAGCCCTGAAGTGAAAGAGTGCAGTTTTTTTCAGTATATGAAACTGAAATGTTTGCTGCAACCATTAAGAAGATAATTTGGGTGTACTGGAAAGTGTGATTGCTTTCCAGGCACTGAATGGAAAGAAAAGCGGTGAAGAAAGCTTTTGTGATTTTGGATGCTAAATTGGGTTGTAGTTCAATGAAAGCAGTTTAAGAAGTAGTGCATGCTGATTGAAAGCACATTGGTATTGTTTTGTGTGGTTCATATGAGGCGATGTAATAGGGCTATAGTTTGGAAACTTTTTGTTTTACATTGACTTTTAAATTAGGCGGTGTGGACTTGTGAAATAAGTTTTAATTTTCTCATCAGGCAGCAAGCAGATAACCAATCACAATGAGCTATTGCCCTTGCAATGGGGGTACTGGTAAATTCACTGAGGCACATGCAGCACTAGCTTTTAGCTCTAGTAAACAAGGGCAGGGGGGCAATTAACTGCAAATTACATCAAATCATAACAATCACAGACAGTGCAATATTTCTTTCACCTGAAGTGTGTCAGAGTAAATGTTTTATGCTGCTCAACCCAAAGTCTGCAAAACCAAAGAGCCGAATCATTGAAAACTGCCTCTGCAAGAGAAACAATCTAAGTGGTGAAAAGTGGCAAAAATGGAATTAAAAAAAAAAAAAAAAAAAAAGCAAAAATGGGTGAAAATTGCGAGAAAACTTGGACAATGGTCAGTAAGCAGCAAAACTTTTCAGAAGCCTGACATTTCTTTTCATATATAACTTTTTGTTGATCTCATGTAATATTGTATCTGAGACACTGATTTCTGGGTTTTAGTTATTTGTAAGCCATAAACATCAACATTTCATATCACAGGCTTTAAACACAATGTTGACACTGTTTGATGAGTCTTTATAGTATCTGGGTTTCACTTCCTGAAATGAGTGACCAAATATGTTTAAATTTTCATGATATTCTTGATTGTTTAAGATGTGGCTGTTTATGCAAACAGTGTTTCTAAGCAGATTTTTTTTAACAAAAGTCCAACTTTTCCCTCACATGTGTGTTTGTTATTCAAAACGCGGATAAAAAATCATCAACAATATAGAAATTGAAATCAATAACAAAGTAGATAGGGAACCAAAAAATAATTGAACAATAAATCGCATTTGCAATATAGGGAAAAATAATGGCAATTAGATTATTTTTGAAGTCGTTCAGCCCTGTGGTAAACTGTACACACTAATGGATCAGGAAGGAACAAAAGCTGATGAGTTCTTTTAGCCCTCCATGAAATAAAACACAACCACAATTGTACCTGGTATCAGCTGTGTTGATGTGTCAGGTTTAAAAAAAATGAAATAAATAGGAGGTATTACAACAGCCAGCCCAGAGAGGAGCCGTTTTTATTTTTTACATGTAAGCTTGAGGACAGTCTTGGGAGATTCACATAAAAGGTCAAGGAGGTTCTTCGCACGATATAAAGGAGGAGCAGGTTTTCTATATTTTCATGTTTGCTGCACCAACCAGTGATTGGTTTACCTTATAAAAAAGGAGAGGGGAACACTGAGTTTTTTAATTAATTCCTGGTTTTAACAGTGGGGAAAAGTTCTGGACTATGACTGACTGGTTGTTTTGTTGCTGTCTTGTCTCAGGTGAACAGCTGACAGGGTCGAATCTGCGAGTTTTAATTGTATGGAAATGCTCAAATTTGCTAATACTACATCTGAAAGGATGCACATATTAGAAACAGTCAGAGGTTCATACAACAAGGTACAGTTTTTGACTTAATGTTGAGTTATTGATTTGGGTGTTTACAGGTTTTTATGATTATTATACCTCCTCTCCCTCCTCGGCTGTTGTTGATTTAATTCCAAACGTCAGATGAATTACTGAGAATGTACTAAAGTCTTTTTCCAATTTTAACTCAGCTTGTGGGATTTCTGTGTAATATTTTTGCTATTGTTTTAGATGCAGTTATCCTGGGGGGAAACCTCCTAATGTCAGTGTACTTTCTGATGACTGTACAAGACCTGTTTTGCATTTATAATGAAACATGTTTAGTAAGTAGGATGCCACAAAATAGAAGCCAACGATTTGTTTTGTTTCTGGTTTGAAATGTTTCTGGCAACAGTTAAAAAAAATATCATGGTCTCAAACAGGCATCAATATTTTTTTGCCATACTTTTCCAAAATGTGCCAAATTAAACCACTCAGATGAAGAGAGGATGGTTTTAATGAGCTTTCAGCCAACCAACTCACCACAAGCTCTTGTTGATATTATGCAAAGAAAATAATTTATTCTTGTTTGACTTTCACCTGATTTGAAGGCATATTTCCACATTTGGAAAGTGGAGGCAACTTCAACGTTCTGTAGCTTTGCAATACTACCTATTAGGTTTATTATGTTCCTGTGGAAAACAGTGCAATATAATTTTTAAAAAAATCCTCCTCCTTCAAAAAAAATTTTTTTTTTAAATAAGAGATTGTTAACATGTCCCTCCTGTATGTTTACTGTACAGACCTGAGAGCTGTATTCACATGAGTTGTGAATGAGAGAGATAGACTAACTCTGCCAGTGATAAAATAACTTGATTTAGTTCTTTGCATCAAAAATAAGTGACAGCCCCTTGCTGTGGTTAAACTATTTGAACTTTTGCTTTTGTCATCCCAAACTTGACGGATATATCAGCATATATATAAAAAAGGTTGTTCAGTTCTGAGTAACATTGGAGCAGTAAAGCTGTGGTCAAGTGGCAAAACCTCATGATTTTAGACATTTTGCTTTTAGTAAAGAATTGGTATCTGGTTTACCTGCAAAGGCTTGTGGTCTGTTTAATGCTGCTCCATGCTGTTACCTGATCTGCCCTGCTGTCCCCTTGAGTGGGATTTATCTTCTTTCTCCTCAAGGCGTCATTAGTCATCACTCTGCCTGCACAGGGGACAGAAGAGCTGAGGAAGCACACATTCTCGGACACACCTTATTGATGGCTAGATTGATTGCAGGGTCAAAATTGAAATGGGGAAATAATTTGACCTGTTGGCCTGATGGGGATTAACTGCTCAGGAAAGGGCACAAGCTCTGACACGCTTTGGTTGTGAGGCCTGAAAGTTTATTACAGGAGACAGAATAATTTTGTGACCTCAAAACTTGAAACTAGTTCAAACTCTGCAGCAAGTTCAGATAAAAGATGATGTAAACCGGTAACTATGGAGTCACATTAAGTATAAAAATGCCTGTAAAGCATCTTTAAAACATAAGATAAAAATGTTTTCCCTTGATTTAAACATCTATTATAAAAGAAAATTTACACAGCAACAAAGACAGAGAATCAACATAGACTCAGTGTGACTATAAGAATATTATTACTATGAACATTATATTTTGCTTTCAAACAAAAGCACAGAATCAATTGATGTGTTTGTAGCTTCTGCCCATTTTTGTGTGAATTTCTCCTCGTAGGATGAATAAAGTATCTTACCTTATCTTCTTCCTCTCTTCCTTTCTCTGTCTGTTAGGTGGTCAGCAGAGGGAGATCATAGTTTCAAAATCAGACACCAAAGTGGTGATAAAAGACTACAACCCCTCCAAGGACTACACTGTGAGTGTCATTGCTGTGAGTGGCAGTGAGCAGAGCAGGCCTCTTCAGGGCAGACATAAAGGTACGTGTTTACGCCTTTCTCCTAAACTTATATCTGTTTTGAAATACACTCAAGCTCCCACTTGGTCTATCTACTATTATTGTTTTCTCTCCCTTCGGCTTCACTTTTTCACTTTAAAAACACAACTGCATCATTGTGATGTGTTATTCTTACCCGCCACCTTTTGTTTGTTAAAGTTCTGATCAGCTTTTTTAGCCTGATCCCAATCTGATATTTTTATCATTATGTATGCGCTGATGCTGGCTCCTGGATCAATACTTTTATTTGCCCAGGCAATAGCGCTGCAAACAGCCTATTCTTTGAAGCATTGTTGTGAAGCTCACGTATAACCAGGTTTTTTTATCTTCTGCCGTATGAAATCCACAAAAGTGGTGTGCATGAAGCACTCACACTACAACTGGAAAGCGGAGGAATCAATCCAGTGTGCAGCGAGGTTCAGTAATGACATAGGACAAGCATCTGAGCTCCAAAGTCATGCTCTAAATCGTGTCAAAAACTCTACTGTACAGCTTCAGTCAGGTGGTGTCTGAAATGAGGTATGGAGATGGCAGGACATACCATGGTTAAAAAAGATGCCAAAAATCTGTCTCTACCACAGAGATTTGCTGGAAGTCCAATGCGATCAACACTTCCTCTTTCATCCTTACCCTTATTCACTCTCTCAGGATATTTTTCTCTCTTTTTAAAGTTTTCAGTCTTGTGTGGAATGTTTTTACACTGACTGCTGACATTTTGGGTCATAAAGTTTCTGATGTAACAGACTGTTGTGTATTTTGTGTATATTTCAACCCTTGATTCACGTGTCCCTGGAGAGTTATTTTAAGATGCCATTAAATGATTGTTGTTGCTGTGAGTTTGTACAATGTGTTCTTTCTCTGGTTGAATTTCACACTCGTGTCCAGGCTATTACTTTTATGACGTTTAATTGTTTGGCTTACACTAAGAGCTCAGTTAAACCGAGTCACTCATGCATTTGATTTCTGCAAATTTTGCTTGATAACAGCTGACATGTTTTCAAGAAATGACTCACCCAATTACTGACCCCAGGTCCTTTAGTCGAGATCAGTATCCATAGCTGCGATATGCATCCATCACTGTTCTTTTAGTAACTACTCTTCTACATCTTAATCAGCTCTCCGTTCCACTTCATAGATGTATGTCCTTTCTCTTTTGTTGCATGTCAAGATCAAAGTTAAAAAGACTCTGCTGAATAACTGTTTTTTTTCATGTTATATCAATCTTCTTTGGAAACCATTTATATTATTTATAGGGATCTGTTAACATGAAACTGTTTCCTCTGTCACAGCTGAAAGAAGTGAGAGTGATGGAGGAGACAAAACTGAGCCTCAGAGGCTGACTGAGTCAGTTGCACCTCCTGAGGATGCCAACGAAATCTCTGGAGGTAGGACAAACACACACAAATACTGTTTCCAAGCAAGGAAGCCACATACTAATCCTACGCTCACAGGACTTTTTAAATAAAATAAATTGCACTGAGTGGGACTCTGCTTAAAGAGTCCCTCAGGCAGTTTCCATAGAAATGTTTGGAGGTGGGAAAACAGCCGATGGTGTCCTCTCTCTAATGTTGTCTCCATGGATCAGTAAGAATTGAAAAATTGAGCCTGTTGTTTCTTCATTGTCCACTTAAATCTGGCTGTGAAGTGTTTCCTCCGCGAAGAGTTTGTGTGACTGGTTAAAAGAAAGTTCCACCTTTAAAATCAATGCCTAAGTATTCAGCTGCTTGGTGGTCTACTTACCCACCAAGTGAGCGTAAAAGATGCCAAAACCATCCATGCCTCACTGATGAATCACTCACAGTGCTGCTTTGAGAAAACTCTCCAGCATATGCAATGCCGAGTGATATTAGGTGACTCCTGATGTTAAGCGCTGAGTGAGCCATGATGTAGTCCTGTGATCAATGATGTGGACTTGTGTCCATTTGGTTTTCTTCCCTTCTCTTACAAAACCATCTGGCTTTCTGTCCATTCGTTACTAAAACCAAAATGTTCTTTTCTTTGGCTGTCTAGATGTGCTCATATTCAACTAACATTTTGGTGTACTTTCTGTGTGATGAAGTGAAAAGAAGGTGAAGCTTTGCATTCCCAGAGACGCACCAACTTCAGACACTTGACTTCTTTTTTAACTGTGAATGTTTCTAACAGTTTATCAAACTTCAAGCCAACACAAAGACAGAATCCTTGATGCTCGAGTGGGTGAATCCTTTGGCCTGTGTTCCTTGTTCTTGGGTTCTGAGGCATTTGAGAATTTGTGATTATTGAATACAGTTCGAAGCAATACAGCTTTCAATAAGTATATACTGTGCATCATCATTTTTATGGACTATAACCCTTATATATGATTTGCACAATATAATTTTACTCTGTATAGCAATATGTGCGCCCCATTTTTGCTGACGATGCAGGAGAGGGACATACACACTTATACCCACTCATAGAGACAGAAGGAGGGTGAGCAAGGGAGTATGAAGCAATTAACCGCGTTATAAAACTTATTTATAGACACTTTGCATCGATGAATATGTAATAAATTGGCTCTTGTGAGGAGATTAATATATTGATAGTAAATCAACTAAATTTCATGCAGACTGCAATCTCTGTTAACCCCCACAGAACCATTAAAATAATCTATCCACCAGCATATTGAGCCACAGACTAATATTCAGTTTTCAATAAATAACACAAGTTTATTGTACCTTATTTTTTCTCAAGGTTTGACAAAACAAATGCTGGCATTGAGTGATTTTTTCTCTTGAAAAAATACATAACTACAACTTAGTTCATTGTCCTCTTTGTGACACGGTCAAACAAAAGCTTAAATCTGAAAGTTTAGTAAGTTTAGAAGTATAAAATAAAGCGTGACAGTGGGTTTGTTTTTAGCTCTGGTGCTGTCCTTTATATAATCTGACTGTTCCTGTCAGACATTGTTGTTCTGTCAGGTGTAATATTTGTTCTTCCTGCTTTAGGCCTGGAGAAGCACATGGTGTTAGAGCAGCTTCAGCAAATCTGGTCAGACTAACACCAAAGGGTTTTTTTTGTTGTTGTTGAATCTTAGCGTGGTAGACCTGTCTGTACTCTGCAGTGAACTATGAGATTCACCGAATAAAACCTTAGACTACCGCTGAACCCGTTAACTTTGAAAAGATGAAATACCATTCATGTGCCATTTCACACACAGAAACTTTGATATCTTTGAGCTTCTTTTCCTCCTTTGTTTCTCTCTCGCTCTCCTTCTCCATCCTCTTGCCGTTAGTAGGCAGATTAAAAGTTGAGTTTCCTTCAGTCTGTTGTTATCAGAGCCACTCTCCATTCACTGCGGCAGAGGTGACCTTGATTGGTGTTCTGCCTCGTACCTGTTGGGGATTATGATAATATCCTGCTGTGCTTCAATAGAAAGTGTGAATTTATTTAGTGTGTGTGTGTGTGTGTCAGTTGTGCGTGCCGCTTTGTGTACTCTAGTGATGATGATAATGTCTCACTGTGGATCAACAGAAGGTGCTCTTTTATGTTGTACGTGCAACGACTTCCTGTGCGCTCTCTCTATGTCAAGCTCTTTGTTTGGGTTTGTGTGTGTGTGTGTGTGTGTGTGTGTGTGTGTGTGTGTGTGTGTGTGTGTGTGTGTGTATGTGCGCACGCATTTATGTTATCCAGTGATAATACTGATATCCCACAGTGCTCAGAAGAGGTGTGAGTGTGTGTAAGCTAAGCTAACCTGGTCCATCACTGCTTTGTTCCAGAGTAGTAATCATCTCGCTTTAATGTCAGGGTGGGTTGTTTACAAAACCTTTCATTAACAGCTGGCTCATATTCTCATCTCTCTACTGATGTGTTGTGTGTGTGTATGTGTGTGTGTAGTGGGGGGTATTTTGTATGTGTGCGTTGCAGTAATCAGACAAGTCACTTTTTATGTTACTTTCTGGCCAACATTGTCTATCACTAGCTTTAATATGTCAGGGTCACACCAATATACTCAAATTTGCACAGTGTTTTTTGCTCTCAAGCTTTTTTTCTCATGATGATGGCTTTCTTCAGAGGGACACAAAAAAATTACACATCATTAAGGTGATTCCCCCAAGGAAGTACTGAAAACACTATTTAGCAATCCGTGTTGGCAATGTTAACAACAAAACTTTAAACAGTTTATAGGAAAAACAGGAAAAGGTGTTTGACTTTTGTGTTATATTTCACTCTTATCAACATCATCTACACTAATAAGTTGTTTTGAAACGGCTTGAATTGGTTTTAAAGTAGAAAAGAGAGGACTATTAACTGGAGGAATTGTCCTGAAACTTCCCCTGCTTGTTGTGTAATAACCACCTTAGCCTCCCACTTTGTTCTCTACAAATTACCCTACAATATCCTGCAGACCGTAAGCAAAGGCTGCTCCAAGCTAAACACACGGTGTCTTCCCAGAGCTTTAAATGAAACTTATTTTCTGTCTGCTCTTGGGCTGTCATTGACTGCAGCTTTGTGAAAACAGGAAAGGTTTAAAGGGATATTTTACCTTGAGGTCTACCTTGTAGCTCGTCCAAGTTCTCCATGTTGATGTAAGTTACTTGTAGGTCTGCTCTCCAAAAGTCAGTGATTTGGGATCTTTAGTGCAGCACTTCACTTAAAATCTTAATTCGGATGGAAACTCAGTGTCTGGGTTCAGTTGTTTAAATTTAACCTGTATTTTTCCAGTAACTCTCATTGAAATTAAAAATGTTTTTGACAAGAGAGCCTGGAAAAGGTCAAAAAGAAAGAATTAGACAAACAATAGAGCATGGTACAATCAGAACAATCAGCAGCTCTTAAAGATACAATCAATATGCTTTATGATCAATCACCACATGCCTCTATCAACACGTTAATACTCTTGAATTAACCATTGATATTAATGTTTCCAGTTTTATCTCTTTTCAAAGATAATCCCATGTCCAAGATGCATCATGAAAAAGCAGATTTCCACATATCAGTTTACACTCAAGGTCCAATGAAGATCGACAGATAAGAGGATCATACATGGTAGCTGCTGCTGGTGTAGAGAAGGGTTAGTCTGTGGTTTAGCAAGGACAATTAGCACAGCTATCTAGGCAAAACGCTGCAGCTGTAGATACCTGGGCAACTATGCAGGCTGGAGATCATACTCCCAATGTAAAAGGACTGAAATTAAAATTATCCCACAGTTTTGTGAGTCAGTTTAAGCAACAGTTATTCACTGGAGAACAAAGGGTTATATCATCCTGTCAAATCAGCACAGCCATTCATTGTGTGCTTTTTGTAAATTAGTAACATCAGAGAAACACAATTACTGTGACGCATAATTGCCTTATCTTTATCTTCCCCCCACCAACCTGGAGTAATTACCATAATACGCCGCCTTTAGAAGTTGAATCGAAAACGTAATACAGAGGCACAAGAAGATGAAGAGATTTTTTTTTCATTGAACTCACAAAAGAAAGAGGTGGGAGAGAAGTTCATGCTGGATAAATTATAAAGCAACAGAGAGTAGAGAGTGAGAAACAATGAACTTTTACTGTGAAATTGTGTGTGATCTTGGGTCATTTGAGATTCGTATCTCTTGAGCATACAATTGTTTGTGTTTGTCCTTAAAATCTATAAAAGCAGGTCACGAATCTGTACGTGCACACTGGTGAGACATAGGTGTAGTAATTCTCAGTAGTTGGAAAGTTTTCAGCCGTAGAAATACACTATCGCAGCTTTCCATCTGTTGTCATTATTTCCAAACAAAAACAGCCCAAATGTAGACTCACACTTTGTCACGATGCTTGTGTGACCGGACAGTGACAGAAATCTGCTTGTTATAAAATCAGTGGAGGTCTACTTGAAATGGGATTACTAAAAGCCAATGCCTCCAACCACTGTGTTATGTAAATAAAAAAATAGTAATGGATGAGAAAAAGCATTAGAGCTGCTCGCCAGCTGAAGCGCCAGCAAAGTTTGTCATACCTTGATTTTCCATTTGTTTCAGTCAGTTTCATTGCTGCCAACAAAAGCCTTGGTCCTGGCTCCTTAATCAACTAACTGTATTAAAAAATGAGTGTTTCAGTGCTTGAAGTTCAACCTTGATTCTTGTCACAGTCTGATTCGTCACAATAACAACATCCACCCTCTCCAGTTTGGAATGAGACATGGAGACAGAGCAAATTCTGTGTGATGCCAGTTCACTCAGGGCCATATGACCTCAGTTTAGGAGGTTGCCATCGTTGTTCGCTTGATTCACTGGATCCACTTTTGGTAATTGCTTACAGAAAGTTTCAAAGGTTCCTCTCCCAGAGACAGTACTACAAATATAAACACTGATTCATACCATCATCAGAACTGTTCTCAACATGTAATGAATTATAATTTTTGGTCTCATCATTACAAACAAGATGACAGTTGTTTAAAATCAGCTTGAAATACTTAACATTAATTAGGTAACCTTAAAAACCTAATTTCGAATTTGTTTTTGATCAGTCAGATCAGATGCAGATGTACAGTTTACTCCTTTCATAAACTTTATAACATAAAAATTCAGTTAAGATTCTGGATCCAGAGAGTTGATAAACAACTTTAGGTGTCACTACTGGCTTGTAAAAACAACCACAAACACTCATACGGGGAGGGACAGTAGACCCACATCGAGAAGGAGAAAGAAAAATAAGAGGCTGAATCACCTAGAGGCTGATAAACCAGATTAAAGTCTGCTTGAGGCACCCATGGCTATAAAAGAGAGATGAAGGGCTCAGGACTGCTAATGGTCCTCCGCTGAGGAGCCTGGGTCAAAACAGAAGACACAGTTTAGACGCCCAGGAGTCAGAATCAGAAAGAGCTGGATGACCAGTTAGGGATGAGGAGACAGTGTATTTACCACCATGCAAACAGAAGAAGATGGACCCATTGAACTGCAAGAGGTGAAGCTGGACAAGGTCAAGAGTTAATGTTTCAGTGTTGTCTATAATCTTTGAACTAGTTTTCCATATGAAAACAGCAGAAGTCACTCAAAATCCTTTGGGATCCAGAGTAAAGTAACACTCAGGTGTTTAGAGGTTTTGGTCTATATACTTAGTATTAAGCCTAAAATAAGTGACATGGATCAACAAATTTGGATTTTTGGTTCAGATTATCTTATTTTGACATAGCTGACTTGGATTGACAGCTGACTGTCTCTACAGTGAATACTGACAAAGCAGCAGCCACTTGGAAGACATAATAAAGCTTTAGGCATTGAAATGAACCTTTGCTCATTTTTGCTTAATGTTCTTTAAATACTTTTGTTACATTTAGTGAGATATAATTTTGCCAGGTTTAAATACACCGAAGAGAGATTAGCATTTTTATATCATTGCAAATCATTATAAACACTGGTTAGTCACTGCTAGTTATGCAGAAAGGTATGTGAGCTCAAAAGGTTAAAAGGGAGTTTTCATGTGAGTTTTTCTCCTCCAACCATATGGTTGATAAGTCAGATAAGGTTCCATTTAAGCAACTAGCAAAAAAAAAAAATCCTTTGAAGTACGTATGTGTTATCTCAATCCCTTTTTAGCTTACTCTTCTTTATGTTCTCAGTAAAAAGCCATACTTCACAAATAACCATTTGTCCTTGACACAATGAACATAAAAACTGTTTTAAGCTACTGCTTCTGGTCTTGTGTCAGTAAGGAAATCAAGCAGCCAATGACAATAAGTATCTTTGTCTTTCTTATCAAAGTCAGAACAAATCTATTAGCAACTCTAAGTGAAGACAGTAATATTTTTTCACTGGAAAACTGCCCTGAACAATGTTTTCTCCGAAATAAAAGCCATTATTTGTACAGCTGCATGATATTAGATCAGAGGACGTCTGTGTAAGCGAGGGTGTGTATGTGCATGTCGGTGTGTTAGTGTGTATTTTAGATGAGTCTATAACTGTGTTTATGACAAAAGGGGGTCGGCAGTAAAAGAGATAGTTGTTGCCCTGCAGACCATGAGATCTGGCAGATTCTGATTTCTCTTATCAAAGCTTTGAGCTGCACTTTTGAAAATTAAATCAAGTTGTTAGTGGAAAAAAGCAAAATCCTGATATCCCACAATTGAAAGTATGTGGTTGTATGAAAAATCTTTACAAGTGATTTTAAATGTGAATCTTGGAGAATTAACATTTCCAAGCATGGACTAGAATATCATGTAACAATGGTTTTACAGTTGTGTTCTGTTTTTTTTTTTTCATAAATTGTTAAACTTGCATTCATGTAAATTCAAGTTTCAAATCACCACTAAGATAGCCCTGAAGTTTTTCAGTCTTATGTAAGAAATTGACTTAAAGGGACTGTGAGGACTTTCGAAGTGATCTTGAAAAAGTCTCATCTCTAGATATATGCCTTATGATCATTTACAATTCAAAATGGGATTATTAGTGTTAAAACAGGTTATTATGTTGACACACTGAGCATCAGCATTTTATTTGATGATGTCATGGTAGGTGGAGATGAAGGTCCCTTGAAGAACAAGATTTAATAAATAAGACTCATGGGCATCACTCAGTTCAGCTCTGCTTTAATGGAGCAATGGAGATGTTAAGATAATGGTTGTCACTTGAGCCTCGTTTCCACCAGGCAGTCTGGTATATATCAGTACAGTTTGGTAAGGGTCAGATCAGTAAAGCCTGATCCTGTGCGCGTTTCCACAGTCAACCGTACCCTGCTTGATGAGCCGGATGTCGAGAGCCGTGTCAGCTACGTAACGACGTGACGTCACTGCAGCGCTCTGAGCGCTACACAGTCTACCCCGCGAATAAATACAACGAAAAAAGAAATTTGCGGCATTGTAAACAAAGAGAAAGATGGAGGACATCCAGCAACTCTTCTACTTTGTGATCAGCATGTGGCTCTTTATTCCATAACGCAATGAAGCTTTGTTTCAGGAAAGGCTGCGTGCGGAGTTGTGTGTCGTTCTTTATTACCGCTGTCGCACGGGAAGTTACCGATCTTTTGACCAATCAACGTACTGCAGTGATTATAGCCCCACCCCTGGGGCCGGTTTGGAGCGGCTTGGCACCCCAACGGAAGGGTACTGAAAAGTGGAGCGGTATGGGTCGCTTATTAGGGGACCCGTCCCGTTTTTAGTCTATGGAAATGCCACAAAATGCGTGCCGTACCGAGACGAACCGAACAAATCCGCTTGGTGGAAACGAGGCTTTAGCCTTTCAACATCAGCCATTTCTCAGCCTTTTAACACCAAGCTTCTCCTGCATTGAAAAGCAATAGTGTTGAAATGCAATGCTCAGCATTTGAACATCCTGCATTTGCTGAAAGGAAATGCGGGCCCCCCTCCTTGTTTCTAAATGCTATTTCTTAGCTTTTATTGTGCTGGGACTGCACCGGATTCATTTACAGTAAACTGAAGTTTCTATGACAACACCACACTGGCTGACCAAGTTTAGCAGCAAGAAGAAAAAGCAGTGTTTTTCTTTGCTGTAAACTATTTCTGAGAATAGAAGAAAGTGAAAATTGAGTTCACAGAGTTTGCTTGTTCTTGCACTTCAAACAGTGGCGCTATATAACTGTAGATAAAGTCATTACCTTGCTGTGTATCTGGTAAAAAGTTGTCAGGAACAAAGAAAAGTAAAGTAGAATAGAAGATCTGCTCTCCATTCATTTTTCCAAAACTGACAGGAACAAAAGTGTCTTGGTTCATCATGACAGTTGGGAGCAAGGGCTTATGGGAAGTGAAGTCTTGACCCCTCGCGCTAGTTTTTCCAATGAGTCCTCACAGTTTTTTAAAGATCATGTCTTGTGATCCACCTTTGCTTTTTCCATATTAGGTAATCCAGTAGTGACAGAGCCTGTTGTGGCGTCTTAAAAAAAATGGTTTCACCTGGTGTTGATTCATGAGCGTGGACCGTGATGAAAGGGCTGTTTTGATGATTAGGGAAAAACAGAAACAATCGAAATCATATCACCTCTCATAAAGGGTAAAAATTTAGCAAAGAGTTGCCGCAGGTGCCTCAAAAGCTGTTCTACCCATCTGTTTATTTTTAGTAAATAACTTTGAAATCATTACCAATCCACCAGGTGATGGTTGACTAAGTCTGTTTCAGAACTACACACTAAACAAACAATTGGAGATCACCGAGTCAAACATAAAAGGCTCCCCTCTTTTTCTCTCTGTGCTATGGTGCCTTCTCTAAACACACATTACTTAATAGGATGTGAGTGGAGTGTTGCCTTCCTCCTCCTCTGACTGAGGCTTTAAACCAGAGCTCAGACGGGCTGACATAAACAGACTGAACCCAAGGGACAGACGGTTAAAGTTGAACTGGAGGCCAATGAGATTCTGTTGACATTCAACTCTCTGATGGTGAAAGAGAGAGAAAGAGTCCTCTAGTATCCATCACGTCTGCAGAGGGTAACAAACTCGCACCTAGAGAGCAAGGTCTCTGTATTTATGGCAAACCTTAATCCTTAACATTAGCATTTATTTCAGCTTTGGCTCCCTCTGAGTATATATGTGGATCTCACTCTATATTTATCACCTCGCTAATTCTCAGCATTAACATTCATTTCATCTATCTATGCATGCCTTTCTTTATTTATAACCGTATTACTTCCTTTGGTGTGCACTTTGCTCTTTAAAGTACTTAAGTCCTAACTTCAAAGTTTCGTTAGTGTAGTGCTCTGTAGCTGCACAAGATGTCCAAGTTCTATGGCCAGAAATATGTGTCACTGTTGGCAGACAGAAATCTAAAGAAACCGAGAAAGGAGGCAAAAAATCACCCAACAAATGATAGCAGCTGAATGCAGTACAAACATGTCGTCAGTTCAAGTAAGTACAGCCTGAAAACTAACTTGTCAAACCCTTTGAACGCCTCCTAACATTGAATATTTTTTTCCCTTTGAGAGCAAAAGGAGCCAGATGATTATGCCATGAGCATGAAAAGCTCATGGCAAAGTGGGTGATGTTGTGGTGATGTTCCTCTCAAGTTATGCAAACTGCACAGTTTCAGTTTGGCTTGTGTTTAGTGTGAAGGGCAAACTAAGGAGGGCGTTAAAAGCAGTATTAAGAGAGAGGAATGACAACAAACCCACACGAGAAGAAAGGCAACAAAATAAAAAGCCAGAAGCTTCCTGAAATTAGCTTAGATCTCCATTTGTCTCGTCTCACTTAACAGTTTTATGTCACTGTGAGCTGTGTTTTACATTTTGTTTTGGATACTCGCCAAGTGCTGAATTATTCCCATTAATGAAGTTATAAAATATCATCCTCGCACACACGCTGGATCTTCTCCAAAGTCCCTATGTGTCAGGAATTTCTAAATAAACGTGTGTGTGTGTGTGTGTGTGTGTGTGTGGTCTCTGCACCAGCCAGATTTCTGTCCTTGTCCTCGATTAAGTGAAGAGGGGGTCATGGATGGGTTGAGCTAATTGTTTGACTGTAGTTTTTCATGTGTGTGTGTGTGTGTCTCTGGATGTGCTAATGCTAATGGCCTTTTTGGTCATTATGGGCAAGGACTCCTTAAGTCTAGAGGTCAATTAGAACAATTAACACATACTTCCCCCCCGATCCTCCCTCACTCTCCTTATGGTCACACACTGAAGCTGGAGCATGCTCACACTGAGCTCAGAGACCTGCAGCTGAGGTCTTTACCCAAGCTGATCCAGCTTTTCCTTGAATTTTTACAAATTATTTATAAGAGCATAAAATGCTATAGTTCTTGTTTGCTGTTGCATTCTTTTATCTCATAGCTTCAACAAATGTTGCTCATCTTTATCTTTGCCCCTATCTCCTCAATGACTCTTAATTTCTCCTCACTTTTTTTTTTTTTTTCAATTTGCTGTCCTGTATTCTTCAACATTTAGATTTTGGAGCCCTCTTTTTCCTTTTGTTCCCATCCCATCCCACTCTTCCCTACTTTTCTTTTCACCCTCTGGTTAAGTGGGTGAGGCAACACATCAGACCTTTGAGCTGTTGTTAGACCAAGGGGGTAAGGCCAAAACGTTAGAGGCTGGCACACATTGGCAGATCTGACCCATATGAGCAACAAAGTCATTAAAAATGGTTTATTTAATGTGAAAAAAAAACACTATAATCTTCAAATTTAGAATTACATTTTTAAAACAAGTGACATATCATTAGTATACGCGTATCAGATGAGAGTTCAAGTTCATTCCTACAAACAAACTACTGTAGAATGAGATTTATTTGTGTCTTATTAATTTCAAGTGTTACCAAATAATCTTTATTTAATTATTTTTTTTAATTTTCATCACTGAGTTCTTTAATTAAGCTCAAATGACTTTTATTTAATATTTTTCACTGCCTATTAAGGTTGCTCAGTGTGATATTGTATTGATAGTGATGTAAAGGTGTCACGTTAGTTTGACGTGATTTTTTCCTGTGCTGATGATGGCAAACTGTTGGTGGTATGTGGGGAAGTCATAACTTTGTTTTGCATTCAATTCTATGTTACATCTGTTACTGATAATTAAGTTATAGCTGCTTTGAATACTTCTTACATAGTTTCATTCTCCACCACAGTGGTGTTTGACATTAGTGTATTTGAGTTGAGGATTATTTGAAACTGTTGTGCTTGAATAAGCTCGACAAAAAGATAAAAAAAATACAGTAGAGAGACAGAAGAGTGGTGGACTGGCAGACCCTCCTACATGATTAATGAGTAAGCCACAGTTTTATTGAGCAGTTCCACTAAAAACTTCCACTGAGTCAAACCTGTTTCTTAAGGTCTAACAATGTGTGCATGGAGCTAAAAAATAACCAGGCACGATAAGAAGAACTCAGCTCTGAAATTTGAGTAGTTTAACAAGTGTGTGTGTGCGTCTGTTTCAGTGTGGATGTGTATACCAGACAGAGATTAGAGGGTGATAAACAAAGCAAACAGAGACAGGTAGAGATGGAGCGACAGACTCAGAGGGACAGACAGACGGGTTATAGCAGCCATGTGTTGCGTTAAGCATACATATGGAGTCTGTGTTGTCAAAGTGTCTGAGTGATCAGTCTAGCAGAACAAGACGGTGGATTAAAGATCAGGAGGCCAAGCAGGGGAGAGGTCTCTGGTGGAACGACGCAAACCGCCTAAAAACAGCTGTCGGATTACACCTTAAACCCCCCAAAACTGCACTGCTTACACACACACAAACACACGCAAACACTCTCTCTCTTCCCTCTCTCTCCCCCTCTCACGTAGGCCCACAGGTTTTGCAGATGAATATGAATTTTTGTGCCTGGCTGAGTTTGTCTGAGCTACTCTGAGGGCCACTGAGCAAACGACAGGTGTATCAATCTGCTGCCTGTCTCTTGATTGAATAAGCAAGCCCCCTGTGTGCCACCAGTGTTTTTCTGGGCAGGAAAACCTTCTGCACTAAAGCTATAACAGCTCTCTGATGCTCAAGCAGTTCTAAACCTCAAGTGTGAAGTTGTGACTTTGAGATCTTTTTTTAAATCATCACAGCCACTGCAATTTTTATACCTGGAAAAGGAGTTTACAAACTGTTCACAGTTGTTCAGCCGGGCTTTTAGTCCTTGCTAGTGAATTAACTTTTGGTAGTTAGAGCCAAGTGTGTAACAGTGACCCAAAATGTAATGTTGACCTGAAATGTGGTAAAAAGAAAAGGTAATAAAACCAAACTTGTGATAACTTTTCAATAATGTAACTGAAGTGCTGAGCCTGAAATGTAATTCAAAATTGTATTAAAACCCAAAATGTAATAACTTACCCAAAATGAAACAAGTTGTTACATTTTTGCCTCAGAGTTATTTTGTTTGAGGCTCAGCAAATCTGTCACATGATCAACCAGTTATTACATTTTGGGTTTTACTACATTTATTAAATTACATTTTGAGCTTTGCGTTTTTGTTACATTGTCGACAAGCAATTACAGTCTGGGTTTTATGACAATCTTTTATTACATTTTGGATTGTTGTTATGAATCTGGCCCTAACAGGGCTTTGACGGCTAACAAGACACAAACAAAGTGGGGAAAAACAAAAGTGCTGTTAAAGATTAAACATATTGATCTCCATAACCACTGATAACAAGGGAGCAAGCTTGAAATAAAATCTCCTTATATTTCTGAAATTTTTGTACTGACATGCTGCATGTTAGCTTACATTATTTGAAAAGTCGTGATGGATTTGTTCAGCAACAGGGAAGCTGACATCCACCCACTCCAAGGTTTACTCCAGGGTTGGGCACAGATTTTGACATCTCAAATATGTGAAAAATTTGGTGTATTCTGACGGGTTTTATATTCTCTACATCTGCAGGTAATGAGCCTGTGAGAACATATTTTTGGAGTCAGATTTGTCTCTTCTTTGGCTCTTTGGCTTTGTGCTTAGATAGAGGCAGATGGATAGCAAAGTCAGTTGTTCTCCTTGGTGTAGCTATGTTGTGTCACTTTGAATGCCCTCCACATTTTCATCTCAGCTTGGTAAAGCACTTAGCGGGCACACCTACACACGAGCAGAAGAGGTGACGGGAGCAGACTACATTGATTTAAAGTGGGCATTTTCTCCACATATACAGGAAATTGCTTATGTTGAAACATTGGGCTCTACATGATGAAGCTCAGGCCGAGGAAATGGATCCTATTACTATTCATCAGAAGATAAATTGAGAAAACATCTCCCATGGGTGACCATAAAAGAGGCTGTTCACCTACTGTATAATATCATTTCATCATTTCTCTGAAGTGTATATTAATACAGAGCGGATTAATACATCAAAGTCCAACATTTCATCTTCAGTTAAACTATTTGAGAATGATCATTTACTTATTTTGTGATCAATTAGCCTTCTCTCAGAGGTGAAGAGCTCTTCTGAAAGCTGATTCATGCAGGAATAAAACTTATTCTGTGAGAAAAAGGAGAATGTTCTCACTGATGTGGATGCTGTCGCTGCTACTTTTCATCTATCTGCATGTCAGTCACAGTTCTCAATGTTAATTCCAGACACTGAAACACAATCAGAGTGGCAGGGGAAATAAAACTTAACTAAAGGGAGATTGAAATGACAGCATACTCCACTGATCCCTGGCTAAATAGGGGTCAGCAATAAATCAAGGCCGGCACGGAGAGAGCTGCTGTTAATGAGAACGGAGAGCGATAAAGAGAAGGAAGAAACAGAGGGTGGAAAAGTTTTATGAGCTAGATAAGTTTGTGCCTTTTGAGGATGTGATGCGTGACTCTATGCATTAACTTGTCTGTTTGTTATTCATACGTTTCTCTCCTGACTGTATGCACATGCCTGAGTGTGTATGTGAAACCTCCTAGGAATACAAGGTTACAGAACAATCTGCTCTGCTTTAATTAATCTTTACTGCTCTGTGGACAAAAAAGTAGCTTTGTGTGTCTGAGTTTCAACCCTTCCATGCTTCTTTTTCTTCTTTTGTTTTCTGCTACAAGTGTTACTTCTGTGACTTGTTTTCTGTCTTCAAGTCTCAGCTTTGTCCCACGCCTCTGTCACTGTCTTTGAGGCTTCATGTCTGTCTTAGCTCTGATGTTGCAGCCCGCCAACAGTGCTTTCCATTGTTGCTCTCAGATTTTTAATACCCATTTCTCAACTCCCACACAAGCTAATTCAATTGTCAAGGAGCCACATTTTTTTTTCCCACAGCACTGCAGACTTCACTGTGGGTGGAGTTGTAAAATGTGGTGGCTTTCTCTCTCTCACAGACACCAGGTGGACAGTCTGCTAATCACATGCTCGCATGCTAATTATTGTTGGTTCCCGTCCAATCTTGCGTCTGCATCTGAATAGTCTCAGTGATGGCAGTGCCTTTGCTACTGTGTGTTTTTATGTAAATACAGTTTTGATATGATTCGGCCATCTTCATGTTGCACAGTAAAATGACACAAACACAAATTTGAAAATTTAGTTTCTAAAGTGTCAGAGTCATTACATTCATGCTGTAACACTGTCACAACTCACCAGGAGACTTTATAAAAGGAGCCATCACTTATACATGAGTAACACCTGTTTTTCACCTTCTCTGATACATAAATCTGTTGAAAACCCATCTTTACCGGACAATAAATAGACATAGTCTCTATGACCATATCGGAAATGCTTCTTTCTAGCAGCTGCAGGGTGCCAGACCCGTTAGTCACATGAGCTGTGCCTCTGATTTGGTAAATTCATAAGCTTAGTATCACCATGGGCTTCATTTAAAAAAAATGGTGTTGCCCCTTGGATTTAACCAGTTGGCCAAGCCAAAGCTCCAGATGGACAATTTTGAACAACATTTTAACAATGTGCTACAGCAATCTTCAACAGCATTTTTGGTGAAATCCCTTCAATATAGTTTCACAGACTGAACTGAATTTGAATAATTTGGATTTAAATGCTGAACTACCGCCTCGCTACAGCTACATCAGCGATTTTTAGTTGTTTGCCTATTTATTGGCACTAATTTCATACTTGATATTTTTAACAGAATTCAAATATTGAAATATATTATTATTTTCATATACTTAAAATTCACACTAAAACCTTTGTTTGATTACAAGTAATACATTTGGCAACCAAAGAAAGCTTGAATATGGGTGATGGGTTTTGGCTCCAACTCTGAGTTCTGTTACAAGACAACAATATTATCTGAGCTCCCCTGCAGCAATGCTTTTGTCGTTTGTAGTATTTTTGAATGGTCATATGTGGTATTTTTACTGGTCATTGAAGACATAGCAGTTGAATTTCTTATCATCTGGGTACATGTGATATGGTGACTTGTGCACTTTGTGAAAATGTGTTTAAATCCAGATTCAGTCTCAGTCACATGTATTGACAGTGTGAGATTGATGAGAACAGAAAGGTAGAAATGACCAGGAGTAACCACACCCTCACTCAACAAAGAACAGACTTGGCACCACACAAACAGTCAATTTACCTGCAGCATGTCACCAAACCTTTGAACAATATTTCATCCCCTCTCTAGCTTTCTCTCATCCTGCCTTTGGCTTGTTCCTCGACTACCTCTCATGCTTTTCTCCCTCATGTGCCACACAGGCACAGTGCCCCACTGTTCCCCCCAGTTACTGCACTTTGACCCACAGTGGAGGCGTCACATGGGAGGAGAAAAATGGGCCAAGAGGTAGAGAGGAGGGGAAAAAGAAGGCAGATGGTGCTTAGAAGAATAAGAGGGACCTTCCACAAGACTGTTATTGTCTTGTGCTCTGACAGAGAGTAGAAAAGAGGGATTCAGTAGCCTCTGCAGTAGTAGTGCTATGGAAACTGAGGCACTGTCTGCAACCCAGTAATAACATTTTCTGCTTCTTTTTATTGTGTATAAGACAAAGTACAAATGACTTTTTATTTCTGTATACTACTATTTCCTGTATATTTTGTATCTTATTGAGATGTAGATGTGCCTTCGACATGCTCAGGCAATTTTGTTCTGATTGAGAGGTTATTTTCCAAAACGCTGGGAAAAAATTAATCAAGAATTGTGTCAGCTTATTACCATATAATCCTGAAATAGACTCTTTGTTGTTGTAGTTAGGGCTCATAGAATGGGTTGCACAATCTATAAGACACTCAATTTTGTGTAACCTTCATTAGTTTTATAGCTGTCTCAAGGTTGTGAACATCAAATAAATAAAAGACTCGATACATTTGTATTTAAAGTTAACAAGATTTGCAGTATTTCTTAAACCAGGGGGAAGCAGTTTTCACTGATACTCATTGTCAACAAGTAAAAAAAAATTGGAATCAGTTTTTAATCTTCACTCTTCTTACGCTGACAGTGGCTTTATGGGGTTGGACCATTAAGAGTCGAATTCCTCGTTCAGCTGTGTGACACGAGCAAGTAGAATAAACAAGGCGTGCAAACAGATCGTAATGAGTGTTTCATTATGCATTAAACGTCTTACATTAAACTCACCGTTTCAGTAAATCAGTAGTTGTCCAATGATAACAAGTCCTTCATGCTCGCTGATTTGTTGTTTTAACAAATGGTTGACTTTTTTTCAAGCTCTTTACAAATTAGGTAGTCCTTTACTGTCTTTGCATAAAGTACATAGAAACTAATTTCCAATCTTTTTTGAGAAAAACATAACTAATGATTTTAAAAACATATAAATGTATAAGTTAAAAGACAAACATGCACACAGATACACGTACAAAGAGGGAGAGATGTTGCACTCACTCCACAGTTCATATTGCGCAGTGATAGCTCATGCATTTTTTGGTGAAATGCAATGATTGCTCAGGGAAGTCAACTTTTTTTGAGTCGGTTCATCTGTGATTTAAAGACGCTGTAAGGGCGACCAGAGGGCAGCTGTTCAGACAGGTGATGTCTGGGTGTGAAGTGTCCTTGGGGTGCTGTGAGCTCTCTGCTGTATAAATGTCCTGAGGGAGGGCAGAGGACAGCCCATGATTCTGGCTGCAGAGATGACCCTTAAGAGAGCTTTTCTTTATTTGCAGTGCAGACAGAGAACCGTGCAGGTTTACAGTAACTCCAAAAAAAGCCTTGATGGAGAAACAACAGAAAGAAAGTATCAGCTCCACAGACACTGATGATCCTTAAGCTTCATTAAATAGTTTTCCATAATAATTCCCACTATAAAACTTAACCATTTACGGCCTCCAGCAGAGATAATGTAAAGGAAAGGGACGTCTCTGATTATTGCTTTGGAAGTAAAACACCAGTGTCATTTCCGTTTGAAGGACGTTCTCACCCTCCCCAGTAACGACTGAGGGAATGACCAGCAAGCTGTAATTATCTTCGCTGTGACCCTCTAATGCTCTGTTTACACCTTCTTCTTCTGTCATGAAGGCCTTTCATGTTGCACAGTACCTGACTCTTTGTTTCTGACTTTCTGTCTTGAGCAGGAAGCTCCTTGCCTTCCTCTTCACCACGGAGTCAGTAACTATACCAACACCCTCTTAACAGTTTTTAAAATAGCTCTCCACTTCATCTTTGTATATACTTTCTTCTTTTAAAGCAGTCTCTCAGCTACTCAGACATGGTTCTTTCTTTTTCCTCTTTAACCTCTGGGCATCTTTAAAGGCCATGCTTGTTTGTTTGGTTGGTTAGAAGAGGAATTCAACAAAGAGCCATGTTTTCACTTTTGGCCTCACAGCCTTTGACATTTTTCTGAAATACTTATGCTAAGCCACAACTCATCTCATCTACTTTTTCAGAAGCTATAAGGACCTCTGTGACCATCATGTACCCGAAACTATTCGTATAATCTTCTTGGCAAACATTATTTGAAGAGTATTTTACAGGACACCGTCCCACTCTTTCATGTTTTACATTTGTAAGCCAAAAATTGTCATCAGCTATCGCTTAACCTCACAGTCCTCTTTTTCTCCTTCGTCTGCCGTCTGCAGCAGATGGATGGTTCAAACAGTCACACAGACACAGACACAGACAGCCGACAGGAAGACTCCGTCTGGAAAATCACTTCTTGAAATGAAATACCTGTGTGGCTCATCAGTTCTTTAAATGTATTTATTCATTCTACAAATAGTGTTGTCCTAGTTTGAGGCACAAAAAGCACAGCTGATACAGAAAACGATACAGATGTGCTTTCCAGGAAATACAAAAAAAAGATTGTTTTCCAAAACATGGTTTTCATTTATGTCCCTTTTAATGCTGCGCTGTTTCGGGCCACCAGCCATCTGTTCTCGTTAACTCAAGTCATTCAAGATAGTGTGGATTTGTGACTGATACCAGGCCAGAAAATTTGGAACAGAGGAGATAAAATTGCCCCTGTGACAGCCAAATGGAGCTACTATTAAAGAGAGGAAAGCCTGATATTAACTAAAACATATCAAAGACCCTGGGACCACCACAGAACATTTGTATTACTTTTTTTAGAGCATCATGAAAAATTGTGCTGTTTTATTATTCTTTCCTGTAGAAGATAGCATGGTGGGAGAGTAAAAAATTCAAAGTAATAATTCACATTTCTTACAGTCAACACTCCTTGTTATTGCTTTTCTCCATTAAGACACAAATATCTGACCTTATCAGTGTGTTCTTTAAGTGGATGTATTCATTTATAGGAAATCATACACGGCAGGATGACAAGATAGCAGTTATGTAATTATGATAAATGAACCAATAAAAGTGTGTGTGGGTGTGTGAGACTGCACCCACAGTATCGACCCATATCCAATATTCCACTAATAGTCTCAGGTGGGAGGAATCTTCCGTGGATTTCCTTTTGAATGCACAGTGAATCTGCTTTGGAGTCAGTTCTTCTCAAGCAAGAAGATGTTGAGTGAGTTATTGAATAAAAAAAACACCAGCAAGTTCAAAGAAAGATAATGAAAAGCTTTTTTTACACCACGTGTTTACATAGTTTTAGAGAAAGGGAAGAAGAGATTATCTTGGAAGCTAGCAGCGGATTTTATATTTGTATTTGCTTCATTGTACTGAATGTGGAGAAAGTGCTCTGAGTTTGCAAGAGACGTTTTCAGATTTCTGTTTGATTTTTTTGTCTTGTGCAATAAAGTCAGCCTCAAACCTGCAATGTTTGGGTGTCATTTATTGTTCTTCACCATCAGCTAAGAGACCTGTACATCACTGAGTTATTAGTCCTTTACTCTGTTTGCTTCTCCCTAATGTTGGTTAATTTGAGTTTGTATCATTCCCTCTTGTCTTGTCTACTCTTCTCTTTATTCTAGTCGATCACTTTGTGTGTCGCACTGAAGCCATCGCAGATATCGTGATCCTGGTGGACGGCTCCTGGAGTATTGGGCGTCTCAACTTCCGCCTGGTCCGCATGTTCTTGGAAAATCTTGTCAATGCCTTTGATGTTGGCATTGATAAGACAAGGATAGGTAGGTCACTGCCAGTCAAATAGATAAGTGACCCCATGGGTGTAAAAACAGACCTCTAATGTTTGTGAAGGTCATACTACCGTAATGCAGCTCCGTTGCTCATACCTGTTTGTGGGTAGTGTTGTTTGATCATTATCTATTATATGGGTCTGAGATTGATGTGGTTCAACAAGCAAATGAATGTTCATGTAATTGTGTGTAGGTTTGGCTCAGTACAGTGGAGATCCCAGGATAGAGTGGCATCTTAATGCTTTCTCCACCAAAGACACTGTCATTGATGCTGTCAAGAACCTGCCCTACAAAGGAGGAAACACACTCACAGGTGCTGGATTTCAATGACACAACTGGTCTTTTCGCACATTGTCCCAAGCCTGTTATGTCTAATGTCTGTATATACAACTTTCCAATCTTTTCCTGTTTCTCTGCCTCTTTTCTTTCTTGGACACATTTTCATCTTGGTTGCCTCATAATTAATTTATTCATCCATCCATTCTTCCTCTTCTTTTTTAATCTTGCTATTTCCCTTTGTCTCCCTCTCGTCTTCCTTCAATGTTCTCCTCGTCCCTTTAGGGCTTGCATTGACTTATATCTTGGAGAACTGCTTCAAGTCTGAGTCTGGCTCCCGAGTTGGAATACCCAAGATCGGGATCCTTATCACAGATGGGAAGTCTCAGGATGACGTCATTCCCCCTGCAGAGAGCTTGAGAAATGCTGGAGTTGAGTTGTTTGCTATTGGTAAGAAAACCAAAGCTGATATATGCATAAAGATTGAATCCTAAGAAGGGTCTCATCTGTTCTACTATAATTTAAAAGATGTGTCTTCATTTTAAGCAGTCATATCTCTGCACTCACCTTCCCAGGTGTGAAGAATGCTGATGAGAATGAGCTGCGCTCCATTGCCTCTGAGCCACACAGCACTCATGTCTACAACGTAGCAGACTTCAACATCATGAGCTCCATAGTGGAGGGACTGACCCAAACAGTGTGTGAACAAGTGGTGCAGCAAGACAAGGACATCAAGCAGAGTAAGAAGAGAGAGCAACAGAGAGAGAGAGCAGCTATAGGGCAGCCTCGGTGGCAGCAGTCATACATACTCAATATTTAAGGAGTGTCATACACCTACAAACAGCTGTCAAAACTACCCTCTAGATATTGACTAACCAAAGAAAGAGTGCCTAAAAATTGAATCAACAAAGTGTGCTTTCTTCAGCTCTTCTGAATAAATGATAAAATATCTTGCTGAAATACAGTGCAAACAACTGTGAATTAAGCCTTTGATCTCAAGATGAAGCTGGAGTGGCAAAAGATGGCCACTACCACCTCTAATGCAAAAGTTTTTACTATCTTTCAGGTGCCATATAGCAGCCAAATAAAAATGAAAACCTAACAGAATCGTGAGCACATATTGTCCCCTTGAACCCCCTCTTTCTTCTTTTAGAAAATGTCTTTAAAGAGACACTATAAATTCAACTGATGTGTTTTGATTTGATTTCATGTCGAGTTTTCGACTTAAACTCCTGCTCTACGAGTATTTTTTGTTACCACATACCAGCTCTTATCCTTCCCTCTTTCTCTAATGGTACTTTTTTAGAACACGTACCAGAGACAATTGGGCCCCCGCTCGACTTGGTGACATCAGAGGTGACAGCCCGAAGCTTTCAGGTTTCATGGAGCCCCGCCCCTGGAAACGTAGAGAAATACAGAGTGGTTTATTACCCTGCCCTTGGAGGAGAACCACAGGAGGTACTGTGTAATGCTTGCTGCTTTTCCCTTTTTTCTTCTGATTTACAACACCACTTCCACAAAGAAGTTGGGACGTCGTGTAATACATAAATAAAAACAGAATCCAATGATTGTCAAATTCTTTTTAACCTTTACTCAAGTGAATATGCTACAAAAACAAGATATTTATTGTTCAAACAGATAAAATTTATTTATTTATTTTGTAAAAGTTTTCTCATTTGAATTTGATGCCTGCAACAAACTGATAAATATAAAACACTGAAAGAAGTCAACGCTTAACAAGTGCATAAATTTATGAAATTGAGAAATGTACAAATACAGTAATTACAAGCTCACTGGTATCTGAAAGTCAAAGTCTGGCATAAAAGTTGTCCAATAAACATCTCAGTGGAAGCACAGAGAGGTGAGTTTGGTGCAGACTTTGCTCTGTGTCTCCATCATTTTTACTACACCAGCGGGAGCCACTTTATCTGGGTTTTCTGGCAAGTGTTAGTTGATTTTTTTTGCCTGTGAGATGGTTGTGGAGGCATTCATTCATTTCCCTTTGCTGCCCTCATCCCTCTTTTCAGAAGTCCCCTGAACATTCATGCAGGTGATGAGGGCCCGCTAGAAATTATACTCATGCTGATCCAGGCACCTGCCTGATTTTTCCAGAACATTTGACCACAGAAACCTTTAAATCTTTTGTTCAGCTGGGTTTACAGAGACCAGATGGTCTGGAGCCGCATGTGAGGGGACCTTTCCAGCTGGCTCAGCACAGACCTAATCTGTATCACAACTGTCATCCATTCAGATCAGGATGAAAAAATATTATTTTGCTTTGAACATTTGTGCCTTATTCCAATCAATAAATCCACTCTTTCCTTCTTTCACCGTCCTCTTTTGGTATCCCTTTCCTTCCTGGCTTTCCTCTCTCTTCAATTTGTCATTTTCATCTTCCCCATCCATTGCCCCACTTTCCATTTTCCCCGCCATTCTTTTCCCCCATTCCTCTTATCCAATCCATTTCCTCACCCAATCTCTCTTCTCTCTCCCTCCCATCCATCTTTCTCCTCTCTCTCTCTCTCTCTCTCCCTAACTTATGCTCCAACATCCCAGGCGGTAGTGGACGGGAGAGACACTACTGTGGTGTTAGAGCACCTCAGCTCACTCACAGAGTACCAGCTGGCTGTGTTTGCTGTGTATGCAAATGAAGCGAGTGAAGCTCTGAGAGGATCAGAAACAACACGTAAGTTTATTCTTACACACAAACACACATGTTGGATTGCACTCACAAAACCTCGACTCAATGCTTCAGCTAACACCTGAGATCAAAAGTCAAAAACAGTAAGTCAAAGTTAGACGGCAACAACAGACAGACAGATAAACAAAGCATCCAGGATTACGAGACAGTGGGTGTAAAGCTTACACTCAATACTAGATGGGATGTGACACCACAAACTATACAGCTCAAGTCCCTCTTATTTTATAGAAACCCAGTGACTTAGCTTATCCCCTTCTGATTGAACTGTCTTCTATCTTTGTGTGTGTGTGTGTGTGTGTGTGTGTGTGTGTGTGTTTTATAGTTGCTCTCCCCACAGTGACAGGCCTCCAGCTGTTTGATGTGTCTCACAACACCATGAAAGCAAGATGGGACAGCGTTGATGGGGTTTCTGGCTACATGCTGCTTTACGGACCACTGACTGAAGAAGGAGAGCTGGATGAGAAGGAGGTAACAAATAAAAATTCAATACTGAAATCGATGTATTGTTTAGATAAATACTTAAGGAAGTATCCGCTTGAAACAAAAATCTAACGACTGAACACCTAAAAAGTTGTTACTTGATTGTTGTATTGGATTTTTACGCATCATTTTCAGGTCAAAGTGTCAGATGCAGTGACTGAGTTGGAGCTGGATGGGTTGACCCCTCACACAGAATACACTGTCACGGTTTATGCCATGTATGGGGAGGAAGCTGGTGACCCCATTACAAATCAGGAAACTACATGTGAGTAATGCACAAGCACACCAACACCTTTTAGTTTTGAACATTGACCTAACTACCCATATCCCTCAAACAGCCCTTTAACTCGGTGAAGGTTGGAAAGTGAGAGACCCCCCCCTTAAAAAAACTTCTCACTTTAAATGTACCAAGGTGCTCAGAAAGCCAAAAGTCAAGCAAAATGCCCCACTCTGTTTTTTTTTCCCCTCAGTACCACTGAGTCCACCTGCAAACCTCCAGCTCTCTGACATCACACACAACTCAGCCCACATCAGCTGGGACCCAGTGCCCACAGAGGTCAAAGGTTACCGCGTTGTGTGGATAAAGACAGATGGACTTGTAGAGAAGGAGGTAATGGTCACATGCATTACTCGATTCGTTCATGTTTATCAGACTCCGTTTTTCCTAAGGTCTATGAAAATCATAAGTTAATGCCATTTGAATCTTGGAGTACCAGTGTCTGGATGTAATGAGATGAGACAGATGGAAGAGGACAAAGAACAAAGACGAGATCAATTATTGGGATTGTTGTTTTTATGAAAAGGTCAAACTAGAATGAGTATTGAGCAGTGGTATAAATCATCTCAGTATTGCATTTACACAGGGTGATGTTTTTGTGCATTTGTGAGAACGGATAATTAGGTTGGTGTCACACAATACAAACACCACATTTGTCACATTTGTTGACTAACTTTCTTGTTTTGTGAAGACCAGGGAGTTCTCTCCTATTCTGCAGGAGACAAATGTGTAAAACTGTGACTTTTCAAAGTTTCCCTTGAGTTTTCAAATGTTCTTTAGCCTCTTTAGCAGAATATAATTGAGCTATTTCATTTTTAAATGTGTCTGTGTTTGTTGTGCAGGTGGAGGTGCCCTCTGGAAACACTTTTGACCTGTATGGTTTAACGTCTCTAACGGAGTACTCAGTGGCTGTTTTTGCCCTGTACGATGAGGGACAATCAGAACCGCTCACAGATGGATTCACAACCAGTAAGAAAGAGATTTTTTGTGTTTTTATTGGAGGTAGTGTATTTTGGGGAGTCACTGCAAGTTATGATTTAAGAATTCGCAAATGTGAGTCACAAATGTTGCTTTTAGAGATATCTCAATCTCAACTCTCAGATCAGAGTTGCACTTTTTTTGAATTGACCATAGGTTGGCATTTTATACAATCATCTTACCCCAAATATTTACTTCAGCTGTCACTGTGCAATATTTGTTTCTGGACACAAATTTGCAAGTTATGTTGTTTTATAGTAAATTGATGTTCAATTTTAATTCAGGCCACTGCTTAAATCTGCAAAAACAACTTTGCAGCAACCCACAGTAATTCTCCAAGGGTAAAAAAGGCAAAATCAAAAAACAGTCTGTTACAGTAGCAATAGCAACCGAGTGTCATCTGTGCAGAAATATGTTGGACTAAAAAGTGTGGATTATCAGATTAGGATCAGGGGTAGAAAAGCATCATTGGGACATCCCATGTTGCTTCTGATCATAATAATAACATACTTCTCTTGTTCATTTTTTCAGTTCCTCTTCTAGATTTATTTTGATTTATGTCCATGCTACTTGGACATTTCTCTCTCCGTTTCTTGAAAACACGTGTATCAATACCCTCAGGAGGTCCATCATTTTTAACTTTGTGTCAAACAGTGTCAGATTTTATTCCCTCCACTGGTCCTTCTGTTCTGTTGGCAGTCTGCCCATCTCATTTACACCTCAGCATAAGAGCAGAGTCACATTAAAAGGTCATTTCACTGTCCCTTACTGTTCTGTCATGCTAACAGATATTGATTTGTTGAGATATCCCTTTAAGCAACAATCACTTGGGCCCCAATGCTGAGTCAGGAAAAAGAAATGTAGTTTTGGCCGGCAACTTTTAAACTTGCTCACTCTAAAGGGCCGAGTTGATTTTTTATTTGGCTTCCGGCAAACTTTGGTCAATTTGAGAAAAGAGGGCAAATAAACAAAAAAAAAGTGTCAGCACTTTTAAGAGTCTGAGAGGAAGAGTGGAGAATGGTATAAATACAGGATGATTAAAGTTTAGCAGGTGCAGGTAATCTTTCTGCAGTTACATACGACATAACAATTTGTGAGATAATTGGTCAATATATTGAAGTAAGTGAAAGTTCAGTATTGTTTGATAAATACATCTCTACAGTAAGGAAAACAGCAGTTTATTGTTGTTTTATAAATAAATTGTGTTACAAATTAAAGTCAAATGGCTTTTACCTGTAATACTTGTTGCACAGTGTCTTAAACATCCTACTTAACAAATCTGTCTCTCAGATCACACTCCGCTTTGTTACATCAGTCAGAACCAGTGTTTATGTTAGCTTTTAAAACAGTCAGGAAAACTGTTCAAACTGCAGTTGTAAATATTTCACCAAACAGGTCCGTGAGAGTTGCATGAGTACAGATGCTCTGCCAGCCAATCTCCCTTTGGTCAGCTCTTTTCTATCAGTATCATTAAGCTTGTGAAAAAATCAGCATATTGAGAAATCTTGTCCAGTATGTGATTGATATTTATAGTAAAGGTAAAATAAATTGAGCACGTTGAATACCTTGAAATAACCTTTTTCCTGCCTTTCAGCTCCTGTCCCTGGTCCTTTGAACCTGCGCTCCAGTGATATCAGCACAGACAGCTTCCAGGTCAGCTGGGATCACTCAGCCAGTGATATAGTCCTGTACAGACTCTCCTGGACGGCACTTACTGATGGTGACACCAAAGAGGTGAGTATTTATGAATTTTATTTTGGACACACAGCTCTTGAAAATGTTTTTCCCCAAAAAGAAGTCCAGTCAGGTAGCAAAGATTAACCTCATAAATCACATTGGCATATGTGAGTTTGCCACAAACATGTGTTTTCTCTTCGTCACGCTGAAAAATATTACACAGATTTATAATTTGGCTTTAAAAGATAAAACCTGCGTGGTGTTTGAATTTTTCATTCAGCCAGAGGTCCAGTTTTATCTCTGTTTCCAGAGAGAGAAGTGTCTGCACTCAGTGCGACCAGATAACAGGGATCCCGCACTCTATAGACTCTCACATAAGCTTAACTACTCTACTGGTGGCTGGTAAAACCCCTGGCACGACCGTGTATAAATAAAGGCTGAATAAATCCAGAAATTAATGACTTGGATGTTTATTGCCATGATCAGGGGTTTAGAGACAGCTGGGCAGAAGCGATAGAGCCCATAGGTTTGTAATAGTGTGTGTTTTCATGTGTGTGTGTGTGTCTATGTGTGTTTGTGCATGTGTGTTTTCACTGAGAATCATCAGAGCTGAAAATAACACTCAGAGGAGTTTAAGAGGTGGGCTGGTAATTCTACCAATATAAAGAAAAGGATACATGCAGCTTTTCTCTGTCTCACCCACATACATACTCGATTATTGTCCAGCCATACACACACCCACACACACCCACACACACACACACACACACACCCTCATTATACGTCCTCCACATACTGCTATGTATCCTCAAATGTAACTGGAGATTTAACGTAGCATATTTACACCAGCACAGACACACACTGCAGCAAAAGTCTGATAAGTTATTAGAGTAGCTATTATCTCAAATGATCCTTTTTCTGTGCACAATGATTCTGTTTGGATTTACTTTCTTCCTAAAATTTGTCCAACTTTGAGGAAGCAAGTTTTTGTGCTTTTATAAATGTCTGAATGACTTCCCTCTTTAACCAGGCACCATATTGAGGGCAAAGCAATAAAGAAAGGAAATATTTATTAGCAAATGAAGAGAATGAAACACTAAAGATGCACCTGCTCAACTGTGAAAGCTAAATCGACTACCCTCACTGGTGGAATTTGCGTCCAACTGTGCCCCAGAGCGCTCTGAAAAGAGGCAAATTCATGCACATAATACAGTTATTGAGTCATCCATATCAAATTCCAATTTCACTGATGCTCTCTACGGACAGAAACTGGACTTTAGATGACCTTATTTTCTGGTCTGGATCAGTTCTGGTGCTGCACAAATTAAAATAGACCTGTGGAGCTCTGCTACGGGTGTTGATTTAACTTTCTAAGCTTTCGCTGATTCAGAAAAAAACACCAAACTTCTGAACAACTCATCTTGTGACGATCTTTCAGTTGCCTTTAAACTGCATCACTGTTTGACACAGCAAAGTACATTTATATACTGCATACACCATGATTATAATAAAATCAATATTTATTTATTTATTCAACACAGAGTAAAAACCAAATCCCAACACAGTTTGTTTTCAAGCAGCTGCAGCTTTTTAAAATATGCACCACTGTCTCTTGCTGTTTTTATGACTGACATTACCAGTGCTGGAGTGATTTCTTATTTTATTTTTCTAGCAGTCTTCTCCACTACAGCTCAGTGATGACCTTGATTTTGAGCATCTGCTGTTTCATTTAGAGTATAAATAACCTTGCTAGACTGTTGGTTAATGCTCAACATCTATCCAGATCTAGATGGTAACTAAGGAAATACTCTATTTTCACTTTTCTATACCCACAATTTAACAACAAACTTCAGTTCACTTTTGTTGCTTATTATTTGGTGATAAAGCCAAAACAAATTTGTGTTGTTGTTTTTTTTTTCAGATAAAACTTCCTGTAGCTATTAGATCATTTGACAGAAATGTAACATGAGGGTTTGTGTTGTGCAGGTGATCTTGGGTGGAAGTGATAACAGATACATCCTGAGCGGTCTGAGTCCCTCCACAGAGTACGAGGTGATGTTGACGGCTGTGTTCAATGATGAATCGGAAAGTGACACTGTCTCTGTCACAGAGACCACATGTAAGTCATATTTCAGTTTTTGGTTAGCAGGATGTGAGACCATTGTACCAACCCAGGCAGTTGTTGTATTTACGTTATTTATTCATCATAAACAAAATTAAATTTTGAAACTAAAACTTTTTCAGAGATGAGATGAATAGATGACTCTTATTTTATGTGTTAAAAGCTTCTGATGTTGAAATCAGCCTCTGCCCTAACTGACCCTCCTCATTCTCTTTGAATCATCTCCTCTTCATTGGTTGTTTATTAAAGCTCATCTTAGATCAAGAAAATCTGTTTTCCAATCAATTATTTGTTTTGTTATCTATCCTATCACCTCGGTTTTCCATCCTCGAAGTTTCTGATGATTTTTTTTTAACCTTTTGATGTATACTTTCTGCACCTCCCCAGTGGCCAAGACAACAACAGTTGCTGCCACAACAACAGGTAAGCAGTGTTTTCGTAAAACTTGACTAAATATTATCAGCTAAATCTTAGGCTTTGGCTGGATTGAAAATAAACCCAAAGCTTTTTAACAGCAATACAAAAGAAACAGAAGAGACTGAGCAAATCAAGTTGTTCTATTCCCAAGTAACAAAAAAAGTGTAATGACACCAAAAAAAAAGCGTTTGTCTAGCAGTGTGTACTGACCAAGTATTAATGATGCCTGGATCCAAACCATCTGTTAGGAGAGCACAATATTATTAAAATGTGTAGAGCTTTGTTAGTTTACACTGCATACTGATGTTGCCAGAGTGCTTCTCATGAGTTCCCTGAGAAGAATTTTGCCTTTGTTGCTCATTAAGTTTCAAGAAGCAAAAGCAGAATTACTGAGGGCTTAGAAATTCACCACACTGTGTGACTAAGGCTGATGAATGCAAAACTGAAACACAGATTACATTCTCAGGCAGAGTTCACCTCGTGAAAAACTTCTGGAAGATCCTCTGTGTTTGCAAAGTTGGCGTTACCTAGAGACTCTGGTTCAAACTCGATTTTCTCGGTGTCAGGCTGGCAGTCATTTTGTGTTGTGCTGTGGTATTGTGAGAGAAGGCAGCTACAGCGAGTTAGATCAGTTTCTATACTTGCGACTTTAAAGCCGTAAAAGCAACATGTCACCTTTGCTCAAGTCCCCACGCAATTTTCTCCAAACTTTAACCAACCCATCTGCTGCTCAGTTTAAAACTTTTAAGTGCTTATTTGGATACAAGAAAGGTGTTTGGGTAGAAGACAGCGGGCGGCTTTTCCTTTTTAAAAATCTAAGCTTGTAGTTTATAGCTGCATTAAGTATGGAGCCCCTCACTCTGACTTTCATCAACTCTGGACTGCATGGACTCTAAGACATGTCTACTTTGTTTACTTCCAGAGTCACGACTGATGAAAAAAGAACATTTTCTTTGTTTCAAACTCCAAATAGCATTTCTAAAAGTAAAATAGCAAGGCCAGATTTTCCTGCAACTGTCTTTTGTCAGCCAGTACATCACTGACGTTTGAGCTTGTCAGCTCTTTGACGGGAGCGGCTATGAATAACTTTCACCATTCTGCCATTTTGACAGACATCTTCTAATCCACAATTTACCAAAAGCACATCTAAAGAATGACGAAATGTAGCTTAAGAAAGATGTTGTCAAGTTTTGATGCATAAATACAACATCGCAGCAACTGTTGTCTGTGTTGTGGTGTGACAGTGGCGCGTCAGGCTGTGAGAAACCTGCGGCTGAGTGATGAGACCACCCAGAGCATGGAGGTATCATGGGTGCACGAGGACCCAAATGCAAGGAGCTACAGGGTCTCGTACGTCGGCTTCACCGGTGATGAAAAGGAGACATCTGTGAGTTTTGAGCTTTTACTGTTCGCATTTGATTCTGTGAAAATGACCAAGGGCAGGCGGCTCTTACTGGCATGTTTTTTAACAGTGAAAGTAACAAATGAGTGCTCTATTTCAGGACTTGTTCTTTTTAGTGATTTCCGAAAAAAAAAAGGTCTCAAAGTTTACATGCCTGTGCTATTGTTTTAAACCTATGGGATACAACCTAACCTAGGAATAATATGTCATAATTTTTCATGGTAGGTTCAGGATCTGGACTATATCATGATTTTTATAAAGACAATTATAAAAACATTTTTAGCCCCAAATATCTCTGACCTTGCATTCCGAACCATTTTTCTTGCCTCAACTTTTGTCTTTTCTTCGCTCTCGTGACTTAAAATTCAGTTCTGTGTCTTCTTATGTGTTTTCTTTTTAACCCTCAGTGACTCACAGAGGACAGTTTTGCATCATGCCCAATGCAATTAAACACCTAAGCTGTAAGAGTTGTTGAGTTTTTGGAGATTGCACCACGCATTAGCTTTATGAAGGTAGCCTATGCACAGCCTAAATCTCTGTGAGACGTCACCAGATGTATTTAGGTTTCTTTTTCTCAAGCATCTGACAGAAACTGCAAATGTACACAGTAAAAACATGATTAAATTAAGTGACAAAGTTAATGCATTGTAAGATGCAAGCTGGAGGCTGCATGAAAATAGACAGCGGGCCATGATTGGGCCCCCAGCCCCAAGACTTTGGACATGCCTGCTGTAAAGGCATTGTTCACAAACAATCAGTCACAGACTCCTTAAAGTTTTTCACACTTTGTTCAACTGTTTTCTGTTTTGTACTCCTATGACACTTTAGATACTGAAGCTCTCACACAAATTCATGTAAACACACATACACACATTCTCCCTTTGTGTGTTGGGATCATTGATTTTATGGAATAGACAAAATGTGGTTGTGTTTGTAGGAAGACCCTTGTTATTTCACACCTTCAGTCAGCAGGATGGCACTGCAGCGGTCAGTGTCGGGTCATCTGCTCCAATCAAAAAACTGATTACACTTTTAGTCCCGGTTCGCTCAACCTCTCCTTCATGATTCCTCTATCCGTGGTAAGAGCCCTTGAGCTCAGTGCCATGTGCTGACCCTGATCACTTGTGCACGCACACATACAGACAGACACACACACATGCTTGGCCCCTCTCGTCCTCCTCGCCTGTCCCTCTATCTCTTCTTTTTTTCCGCCTCCCTCCCTCTAGTCATCCCTCTCAACTCCTTCCCTCTCTCTTACTCCCTCCCTCCTGTTTTAATTTCCCAACGTGGTGTCAGAGCCGTAGAAGATGGAGAGGCCAGGCCAAGCCAGAAGACATTCCATTATCTTTTCAGCAGCCATTTACCTCACTGGGAGCAGGGACGGAGGGCAGAAGGAAAAAAAGCAAAAGAAACAAAGAGAGGAGCAAAAAGAAACAATAGCTAAACAAAATGGAAGAAAAGCTTAAACTGCTGGCTGATAGATAAGGGTTGTTCCAGGTCAGAAAGTTTGGGTGTGTTTTGATGTTGATGTGTATGAAAGATAGCTACAGAGGGCAGAGTTAACGTCGTGTGTATTGCTGTGTGTTTCATAAGGTGGCTGAGTGTTTATGTATTTAAAAATGTATGAATGTTTGTGTCCTGCTTTGATGCTGGAAGGTGTTTCAGCACCACAGTCAGAGTGGACAGCTCCTCCTTTCTCATTGACTGTGACAGATTTATGTTGCCCTTCCTTAACACCTCACAGAAACACACACACACAAACACACACATGCACACACACACACACACCAAGGCTGACATTTGGCTGGGTACAAGTGCTCTTAGCGCTGTAAAGAACAGTTTATCTCGCCGCTGTGGTTTGTTCTGGGAAGCAGACGCTTGGTATAGAGCAGACAGATGAACAGTGGAAGCCGTCTTTGTGCACATCAAATCAAGTTTTACAAGAGAGGAAGTTCATTAAATAAGGATAAGAAGCTTAGAGAGACTTCTTTTATTTTAGGACCCTTGAGATAATGTGATGTAACTTACTCAGGTGTCACAGTGACTTGGTCAAAGCAAGGGAAGTCTGCCATCAATTAAAACGAATAAAGACTATCCACCCACCATAGATTTAAAAGTGAAAATAAAGTGTAGTCATAAACTTATAAGACACTGTTCTACCTTGTACATGCAGAAGAGTTCATTTAAAACTTAAAGTGAAAAGCTGAAAAGAACACTGCATTAATGGAAACATGGCAGTTAAAGGGTTTACTCAGCTTTTTTCCTGCCTTTGCTGCACTCAGCCGACTTTATTGACTAAATTGAAGTGAGCAGAATTCTTGAGCAGTTGTGGGTCAGGTCCCTTTGGGTATAAGTGGTGTTGTGCAAACGCTTTCTGCTTCGCCAAATTACGCCTGGCCTTAATCTTTGCCTCCAAATGTCACTTAAAGCCTGCAGAGGAGAGCAATAGATTCAGAGCGTGACCAGTTATATGGTTTTAGGTTTTCAGAGTGTGAATATCTTTGGTTTGTATGTCTGTTCACTGTTAGCCTTTGTGTGGGTTTTGTCCCCTGTAATTAGATCACCAATGCTTCCAAACTGCTTTCATTTTCTAAAAAGTACTTTGGTGTATCTGTGCGTTGGAGCAGGTGTTGATTCCAGGAGGTCAGAGAACGGCGTCACTTCAGTCTCTGGTATCAGACACACAGTATAAAGTGACGGTTACACCAGTGTACGCTGATGGACAAGATGGAGTCAGTGTCTCCGCCATGGGTGCAACATGTAAGTCTTACAAACCTCTAACCCTACTATCCAACACACACACACATTTACACACACATGCCCATGTAAATAATTAATCACCAGGGTCAACTCAATTTTCATTTCAGTTTGGGAAAACACATTAGAAAAAAATGTGAGCTAATGGAAATTATTTTTTTTATTGCAGCTGCCACAATTTTCATTTGCATTGCATTAATTTTTCTTCATTTACATTCCTTGAGGGAAATGCAAATTGAAACGGTGACAAATACTGATTCGCTCCTAATTGTCGTAATGTAGGCCGTTCATAATTACATCAGCTTCTTTCATTAATGAGACGATTAAATTATTTTGCTGGGATCTAATAGATTTCTCAGCCATTCTCCTGATTATCTCACGTTTTCAGCAGTGATTGTGTCCTTGCTGTACAGTAGTTTGAATTGTCAGATAATTGTCATCTCTTTAAATGAGGGGACCACAGTGCGCCATATTGCAATTAAAAGGCTCTTCTTAGTTTGAATAGCACTGAAGTGATAAAATGAGGCCCAGTTACATTTGATGTGTTAGAAAATATGATTTCACTTTTCCCAGGAGGTTTATTGGACTTTCTAGCCTCAATTTATCTCAAAATCAGCCAATCTTTGCACTGGTGAGAATTACGTTCAATGAAATTCAAACTATGATATGAAATATAAACTATGATTTATATCACAATGATTTATATTATAGAAGGATAAAATCAAACCGGATACCAACAAACACTGTCCAGAATGCTGTTCCTTTTTTTATTGTTGTCAACAGCAAAAAGGAACAAAAGCCATAAGTCATGTTAGGCAGTGTATCAGATCTTAAATGTGTCTGTTATATAGAAACAAACCAATAAAGGAAGACAAATCTGTCATCCCTAACCTCGTTGAGGTTCAGGTTTGAAGTTTCATCCTTGTTTAAGTGTTTGCCAACTAAAATCTGCCAGCTTTGACTTTTTAATGACAAAAGCATAAGAAAACAACAATATTTCAGACTATGAGGCTTTAATATCTCCTCTCTGACATTTGATAAATGTAAACATAAAATAATCAATTTTCAAAAAGTATTGTTTAATACTAGTTGTATTAATATTATGGTCAAGTCTTTTTGTGACTAAAGTTATTTCAGGTGTTTTTAAAAAAAATACATTTTTCTTGCAGAGACTACTTTTATACATTTTCTTGTCTGAGGACATTTAGCTTCAAATGAATTTAGATTCATATGTTGATTAAATGTTTTCTCAATTTTTTATCTAGAAAAGATAGTTAAATAACAAAGTCTGAACACATTGGAGCACCTGTAGGCCAAATGAAGTTACAACTTTGGTGACTAAAACTTTGAAAAATGTGAGATGCCTGATTTTCATGTAAATTTATAACCCCTGGCTGACTTTTTAAATCATTTTTAGATTCTGGTCTAAATCAACGTTAAACTGGCTGAAGCTTAAATTTGACATCTTATATTATCACTGAAAAAGGTTCTGGAAATAGTCATGGGATATGATCTCCAAGAAGAGTGAGAACTCTGCCAAATAATGCGCAGGTGCATGTGTTAAATAAGTTAAACTGGGGCTTTACATAACTTGTGTTGTTACTTGGTAAGCCCCACTTGGTCCCTTTGAGTCAAGTACGGAGAAGTTCTTCTGTACTTTTATCTATGTCTGTGTTTTTGCAGTGCCCCTATCGTCTCCTGGAAACCTTCGAGTGTCAGAAGAGTGGTACAACCGCTTCAGAGTCACCTGGGATCCACCTCAGTCTCCTACTTTGGGGTACAGGATTGTCTACCAGCCCATATATGGTACATGCACACCACAAACACACATAATTGGGCATGTATTGGTGCTAATTCTAACATTATACATACAATCAAAAAGTAGATTGCGATCTGATCGATGATTCTGGAGTTTTCTTGCATCTTTTTTTTTTTAAGCGGGTGTTTCCATCCCGTGCAAGTTTTACTTTATTGCACACAGACTGAGGAACAGTTAGACTGATTGCTGTCATCTCAGGTTTTTAATGCATGCTTTTTAACCCTGGAAGAGACTCATGCTTGTCAAACATACTAATCTGCTTTTAATGAGAGCACCAACCAGACACAAACCTATGAACACAGCATTGTGGTTAAATACTCTTAAAGCTTCTCTGATGAAGACTTGTTAGTTTTATTAATAAAAAAGCTTGAGTTACCAAAGAAAACTTCAATAAGCCAGAGCTTAAAATGGGACATTACCCTTTTTATTTATTGTCTTGAAGTACCATCAAAAGTCAATTTTCACTGTTCTGCTGCTTTTGTGGTGCTAATTGTTTCATTCTTTCGAGACAAGTCTCCAGTCTTTACAACTGCCATGTCTGTTTTTAGTTGTTAAAGCTTGGCTCCTGTGTCTCTGAGCACTGAGCTTCAAGCAGGCGGTCTCCATCCAGTCAAGGAATGAGGCTGAAGGAAAATACGTTTCATCATGCTGCTTTTTTACCGCGTGGATCTCAGTATATGAATAAAAGAGAAGTGCGGTTCACACAGACACACAAACAACCAATGAAAACAACTTAATAGAACAAAAATATAGAGAACACACATCTCCAACAACACAGACTCACACACACAAAAACCCACAGTCTGTTTCTTATGAAACAGTAGTCAATGATGTGTTGAGGTAATTGCTTGTCTCAGATGGTTGCACAAAGTCAAAATCATTAAAAAGTGCAGATATTCCCATCTGACTGAATCAGAAGCCTTTTCAGGGTCAGACTCATGACCACAGATTGTTGATTGTGTTCCTTATGTGAGGTGGATGCACGCCTCACGTTGTTCTGGGTTTGCCTGGTCAGTGTCTGTTAAGTCTGGGATATATTTGTCCAGTCATTTTTGCCTGCTTTGATGCTTACAATCTATTATCTAAGATGTCTCCAAAGTTTTGACCAATTTTTCTTTGTTTTTTTCTTCTTCTCGTATAAGTTTTATTACTTTTTTGTACAATTTTACCCCTTCAGATTAGATCTGTGCTGGGTTACTCCAGGTCACTTTTGTTTTGTGCATGAAGCTTCTGTTTACAGAAGGAATGGAAACATCAAAGATGTGTGTACGAGTGCATGCATGCATGTGATGCAGGTCTATGAATATTTATTAGCAGATTGTCTTGTGATTTGTTGTGAAAGTGGTGACAGAAATATCACACATTGGTCTGACACTTTCCAAACAAAGGCTTCATGAGACAGAGACCGTAGCAGACAAAGCAGTGTGTCTGTATTGGTTATTGGTTATTGGAGACTGTTTTGTCCCAGTCTGATGTCTGATGTAACGTTGGAGAATATGATTGGCTGCAGATGTAAGCCACACCCTGTGAAACAGTAAAAAAAACTGTATGTTTTTATGTCAGTAAGCCTGTCTGTGGCAGTTTTGTTGTTTTCTGTTTTTTCCTCTCTCGCACCCCCAGTCTCCGCAAAAAAATTGTGCTGGTTTTTTTCTCTCACAGACAAAACCAGCTTCTATTTCTGCTACACCAGTTGTTGAATTTGATGTCTGAAGTGGAGAGTCTGCCAGGTTGTATTACCCAATCTCTCGGCTAATGATGCTCGAGTTATAAAGTTAATTTCATGAGATGGCTAAAATTGTTTCTACAGCTTTCTACACTGTCAAGTTCACATCCTTCCCTTCTTAATTTGTGGGGTCTTAAATAGGCACTTTGTGGTTTAATATTTAATGTCTAAAGATGAAGTTTCATGTCCCTGGCAGAAACACTGAGCCCTTGCCTGTTATGATCAAGTACCTGAAAATGGTTATTCTTGCACTGTGTATCTGAGTTGGTTCTAGTGCAACTGCTTCATGGAGTACGGTGCGATTCTTGAGCTTTATTTATGATGCACTTCTCATAGGATTTATTCAGAATAAGAAAAGGGAGCATAGGGGCCTAATGACTGAAAGCAGCATCACTTAACATTTCTATTCTACTCTGTGGAGCAGCTAGAAGAAGAGAAGAGCTGGAAGACCTTCCCAATAAACTAATAAGAGAATTAAGAGCTGATTTGGAAACTAACAGGTAGTCAAAAATTAAAAAAAAAAGGTGTACAGTTGTGCTGCGGTGTTTTGAATAAATTGAAGACCACATTGGGGAGCATGACAGTTATCTTGTCTGGTTGTCATAAAATTAATCTTTCTGTGTTAATTGGAGAAAGAGAAGCAGCCTCTCCTTTGAAATGTTCTTTAAAAAATATAAAATGCTGTTCCTGTGACTGAGCAGACGGAAATCAAAATAAAAAAAAACAACTTAGATTTCTTGCATCTTGGCTTGGTTTAAGTCTGAGCCAATGCTGATTATTTTGTATATACAGTTTACAAAGGAAACTTTCAGCCCATTCTCATTAGGATACACAGCCATATCAAGAGACGTTCATCAGTGTGGATTTTGTACGTCACTGCTCAGGAATAGCATGTTCAAATTGAAAAGTAATGATACTGAAACTGAGCCTTGCAGTTCCCCATGGGTAACTTTGATAGATTCTTTAGAGTGATCATCAGTTTCTTTTTCACAAAGATCAGATGTAGATTATTTGAAAACAATATCACTTATTTAGCAAGACTGTATCTGTGCTGTTTTAAAAACTGACTTTGGTTTGATGATTTCTTGCATAATGTTTGTTTTAAAGTCTTTAACCTGAAGACAGGGTTCTCTCTGATGTATTTCAAAAGATGAGATTTTAAATTGCTCTAGGTTTTAAGTGATATATTTCTAAGTTTATTTATAGGGGCTTAAACAAAGTAGTTTTTAAGATTGGTGTGAGTGACACTGAGCTGTAGAGAGTAATTTACCATGGTGAGTTTGGCTTTAGACACTGGATTAAAATCAAATTTCAAGGGGAGGTTTGAATGGGATAGAGAGAACATGCGGGAAGTTTCAACTTTGTCACATCTTAGTGTGTTGGCCTCAACCAAGTTTTAAAAAAGTTGTACATATCATCACATTGTACATAGGATACAGGTATAAAGAGCAGTGTGCGTTCTGTCATCTGACGTCAAATGTTGAGTATTTTCTCCTTGAAGAGGCAAACTATCTCTTCACGTTTGAAACCTTGAGCTTTTGTACTCGTCTCTCGCCACTTCTGCCAATACTTCATCAGAAAGAGCTTTTAGGATGAGAACTATTGAGCATAGCTGGAAACTGGATGTTTCTTATTTAACGTAGTGTAATCGTGCTCAGTGCACTTCACCGCAGTCGGCTGGTTCAATAAAACCCTCGACTCTGTGCTGTGTGTAGAATGATGAGTGGGAGGCTTGTTTGTCTGTTTATGTTCCCATTTATTATCTGAACTGGAACAGAATATGCACTGGCCAATCATGCAGTTGGTGCACACGCAACACACTCAGGCATATACTGGCAAAACAGTTGCTGATTTAAATAGCAAATTCAGTGATGTGGACATATGCGCCTGAAAAAGGACAGAATATGTGCTGGTTAGTCAAACAGGTGGCTCAGACACAGCACACTGCTCAACAACAGTAAGAATAAATTAGCGTAGCAGCTATGTGACTGGCTAATAGATGAACAATTCTGTTGAAGTGTTATTTTTGTAACAGCAATAATTATCACAGCAACCAACAGGAGACTTTGAACATCTACGTTACATGAATAACGGTGCATTTTGGGTCCACAAGATGCCACCTTTAAGAACTAAGAGAGGCGAGCAATGTTAAAAGATATATGTACTTCAAGTTTTACCAAGTGGACAAACAAATGTGGAAGAATCTATTTCATAAGTGTGATAAAAAAAATTTTTTTGCAAAGTTTCAAATGCATTGCTGTAAATTTCAAACCAGGTTTGATATGTAAGTACAAGAGAGTGACCATAAGTCCTCTTTTGCCTGGACATGTCCCCATTTTTTTGTCTTTACGTAATATCTGCGGGGGGTTATAAAATTCTCCAAAGGTCTGGGTTTTGCTCAGCTTCTTCTACAGACTACCAATATTTATAATTAATCGCTACACTGAGCCACTGGCATTATTTCGATGTACCTGACTGCCTGTGCTGGGTTCTTAGACTGAAAATGCCAAATCGTAAATGCACTTTACAGATGAGCTGCAGGAAAAGCGTCCTGCTTTCTGTAACGATCATGACTGGTGCAAAGAACTGTGAACTGTCTGTGAAGCTGACACCTATGTGTCAACTGCAAATGAAGCTCCTGGAGACTTGGAAAGGAAGGAATAAAACAAGAATAGATTGCCTCTGTTTTTCTTTTGTGCACACACAAAAAAAAACTGAAGAATACCTACATCTTTCTTGTTGTTCAACCAAGATTTTGAAGTATTATTTATTTTTTTAAGCAATAGGCTACTGCTCTCTTTCTTTTCATTGAAGCCCGTTGTAAGGCATTATTTATGTTTACATCATAAAAAAATCACTGATTTCAAAAACAGAGGAGGAACGTCTTAAACAAATGTCTGGTTGATTAAGCTTCTTTGTGGTCTTGGAGTTTCTTTGGGTATCTTTGCAGAATCTCCAAGAGACTGGGCAGGGTTTCCTCTTTTTAGTTTTTCAGACTATGGTCATCCTAATGTACAGAAACAATCTCTGTCCTCTGTCCTTTTTGCTCATGAACATATTTTCATGCGTCTGCCTTTCTCAGTTCCAGGACCAGTTCTGGAGACAACGGTGGGTGAAAATGTAAACTCTGTCCTGCTCCCAAACCTGCTGAGTGGGACTGAATACAGCGTCCAGGTGATGGCTTCCTACCCCACAGGGCAGAGTGAACCACTACTCGTGAACGCCAAGACATGTACGTATTTTCTCATACACTTATTAAAAAAAAAAAAACTTCAACCTTGTTATTAGAGAATCTTAAAAGCATTTCGGCTGACTGACAACGAGAGCCGCAGAAATAAATATTTGATGACAATGTTAGAGTTTAAACATGCATGTAAAACTACTTTCAGCTAATCACACAAACAGACAGACTGTAAAACATAGTTTTTGGATCGCTTTTTTCAACCATCAAAGTAAAAGTCAACTTTTTATACATATGAACTCGGTGTCACACTGCAAAATGAATTTCTGACTCAAACTTCCCATTTGTAAAACAAATAGACTGCAAGGGAGGGGAAAAAGAGTGAGAGGAAGAGTTAAGTGTACAGAGTAAATGTTTGTGTGTTCATGTTCATGCTTGTGCATTCACTCTGTGAGCCCCCTCTCAGGATAGTGCTGTGTCAAAACCCCTTATCAAACATTAATGTTCTCTTTTTGGCTCATTTCTTGTCCGTGTTTATTTGGCATTTTCAGATTTTCAGAAACTGCTGCATCATTCCCCCACTTTGAAATCTACTGTTGTCTTTTGGGATTACTTTCTGATTGGGCAGCAGGGACTCAGTGAAAGGAAGGGCTTCAGTGGGATAAAAACAAACATACTCTTGCTTTAATGGCTTATGAATTTCTCAAGCACATTAAAACATACTGCAAAAGATTTTTTTTAGCCCTTACATCTACAGAGGAAATGTTTCCTTTAAGCACGAGGGAGAGTGTCACGAATTAAAAAGTATAGACTAAATGTCGAGTGGCTCTATGATTAAAATACAACAAAAACCAAAGGGAACGACTGTTTTCATGGGTGTTATTTATCAAAAAGTGCTCCACTGAAGTGTCTTCATCTTCTTAATCATTCTTCTGCTGGATGAGTGACAACTCCTACACGCCCTTTTGCCTCTATAAGTCTCTCATATTGAAAGACACTTTCATAGGAAGAGAAAGCTCAGTTGTGATACATTAGCATGTAGATTTAACAGTTATCTAGATATAAATGTATCACTTGGTCCCTAGTGTGGCAGTAGAAGTTCAACCTTTCATGTCTATGTCATCAAAAGTTTTTCTTCCTTTATTTTAACACCTGTTTCATTGCATACATGTCAGTTACTTACTCCCACACTTTCAAGTTATATTTGTGCTCCACATATGTCTCGATTTATCCGTGTGTGTATGTTTGCGTGGGGACTTAAAGTGACTCATCACTATATGTTCAGCATATCATGTATTTTCCACCAGACCCAAGCTCTTCACACCATGCTGATGAGTTTCAGATGTAAAAGGTTTTCTGCTAATTCACTGAGCATATCTAAATTTCCATATTTGTACCATGATTTTATTAAGAGGGGAGGTGTTCAGCCATCCGTCATTCTAATAAGGCAGATACAGTAACATATTTCCCTGGATGCACAGCTTTATCATGGGAGCCACCTGGCGTGTTTACACCAATAAATTACACACACGAGCATGAAGCATAAAGAAGTAATTATTGGTACCTTGAGGACCATATACTGAAATGAAACTGTTTCCCCAAATGAAGTTTTATGTAGTTTGTATTGTGGTGCTGGCACAATGCCTGCACAGTAAGAATTAGTATTTTCCGAGACCAGTGACGGGAGCTCAATCAATGTGGTCCCAAGAAATTTAATTGATTTAACACATTGTCATAAAATTGAAATGATATGTTGTTGTTTCACAGAGAGGAAGAGAAGTTTGCTGGTGAGATTTCCTGATGAGGAACAAGGAGAAGCATAACAGAAATAATTTATATGAAAGTGAGCAAGTGAAAATTTGGCTCAAGGTCTGGCAACCTCAGATTTCTCCCGACGTTACACACACAAACCTTTTGACTGGTCTAGTGTGTCCATATACGGTAGTACAACCAAAGTTGATTTTAGTTGTGGCACAGGCACAATGATTAAAGCAAACTAAAACTGACTACAATGCCTATCCTGTTCCATTTTTCCTGTCTCTTAGCAACATTCATCCTTTCTCTCATTTCCAGTTTGTCCTCAGGTTTTGTCCTCATTTGAACATGACTTTGCACACTTACAATCTTACCTTGTAGTTTATCTGCCAACAACACACATTCACTGTATTCCTGCTCATCCCTTATCCCATGCTGATCACATCTGCAATCCATTAAGGAATCCTCAAATGTCCCAGATGTCCCTCAAAAAAGGAAATCAAGTCAAAGATTTTCTCAAAATGAGCCATTTGTTTGAAGAAAACAAAACCGAATGGCCCACAATCAACATTGTTGATCAGTTGCAGTCAGCAGTATGTTGTGGGCAGCCAAAGATTGTTTCAACATTTTGCCAGTTTGACTGGCCAGCCTTTTCACTCGCAGCTTGAGCTGAAATACAGAGCTTCATGTTGGTCACAAACCTGCAGTGCCAAACCAGTTTTGTTTGAGGTAAGCAGTCAGTCAAGAAAAAGTTCTCTCCGTCAGTAAACGTATGTGCACTTCTACAAATGATAACATATATGTACAGATTCATATATTGACATGTAAACCTGTGCAGGCTGTGGTGCATTTTGCATGCCTGTGTGTCTGAGAGTAATCTATTTGCATATAACTGTCAGGGAAGATGGGTTATTGTTTGCATAATTCAATAGTACTTAAAATAAGGCACCTGCCATATGGTCCCAGCATAAAACATCTATTTACTGGTGCAAGAGCCAAGTGTATTTTATACCATCAGCACATTCTGTTAACAAGGGAGAGAGAAAGGGAGAAAGAGAGGACAAATGAAGAGAGACTGGCTCCTGGGAGATCTGCTTGCCCACGGTTCACTGAAACCTCACTACCAAACAGACTTCGCATTTTTAAATTGCTCGTGGTGTTTTGCATTTTGCTGCATTGTTCTTTGTTGTTCCTCAGCGACAAAAATAAAAACCAAGCTTGACCAATTGAGTAACTAAGGATTTTCTCTAACTTCTTCCCGACTCTGTGTTGTAACTGGATTGTCAGAGTATTTCCACTGTTCAACTTCATAGATATGAGACTTTGTTCAATTGCAGCCATTAAAAACACTCGAGGTTTCTATTTCAAGAGTAACTTGTCTGTTTGAAGCATAATTCAGAAAATGTAGTCAAAGCCCAGAACAAACTTGCTGACTCTGAATTCTACAAACATTTTTAACTTTATTTTCACACTGCGGTCTGTCATTTTTTGAGTCTAATGGATGCATCGTAAAGTTACGTAAGCAATGTTTAATACACCCATGTTCCACTTAAAAACAAGCTTGACCACAGTTCTATCAAAGAAGTCATAATTTACAATATCTCCACAAAGTTTCTCTGAGTGGCTTACTTTGAATAAGAGGAAAAATGTCAGACTTAAACTTAGTTGTTGCTCCTTATATTTTTTTAGTTTAGAATACTTTTTAACATTCAATTTTTGTGACTTGAACACACCGCCAATTACTTTTTGACAGATAAGTTATTAAATAAAATGATATAAATAATGAATATTCATATATCATACCCTTTTTTTGTGTTTTCAGTGTACCTCGGTGTCTCTGGCTTGTCAACCTACCAGGTTCGCCCTGACAGCATGTGTGCCCAATGGCAGCCTCTTCTACACGCCACGTCATACAGAGTCTCCATTCAGTCTACACTCAGTAAGTATATGAAGAAACATGTTTGTTCTGATTTAACCATGATTCTGTGTGGAGATATTTGGTTTTCTGAAACAAGCAGTTGTTCCAAAACAGATAAACAAACAGTCGACATCTGCTCTCACCAACCTTTCTGTGTGCACATTCAGTCATCTCCACATGTTTCAGCGTTCCATGTTAAAAAAATATGAGAAATATGACCCTTGCCAACTAAGTGACTGGAATAAAATTCAATCGCTAAATCAAAAGTTTTACTAGGGTTAGGATATTTGGTGAGGTGGCTGGTTCAGACTCCAAAGTCTACACGTCCTCAAAGATTTACAGCCTGTCCTCATGAAAGTGTCTCCTCTCTGTTATTAACACAGAGACGAGTCAACTCAGGACTCTCCCAGTGTGTCACATGTATGTCGATTACATTAGCTGTCTGGTCATCTGGACAAGTAATGATACAAACCCTGTGGGAAATAAATGTTATTCTGTCATTTTCACATGGCGCTGGTGTACACAGTATAGAGTAAATTCATAAATCCCTCAGTTTGCACTAAGGAAATATAGTGCATGCAATCCCTCCCTAGCTAATGACAGGAATCTGCTCTGAGAACTGATCAGGTCATTGCAACAGAAATAAAATGAGTGAGAAGAGATTATGACCTTCAGAAGCTGTTCAGTGCAGTGCATTCAAAATTATGATGGAAAAGAAGACGCTAAAAATGAAAGGAAAAGAAATTAGGATGAAGAAATGTAAAAAGAAAAGATGTTCACCAAAATATGCTTAAAAAAATTCAAAAAAAATAAAAATAATGAAAACCTCATCTTTTCCTCTGCTTTTTAAAATCTACACTTTAAATAATCAAAATCTGACAGCCTTTTGATATTATTTAGAGAAAGAGACAGACACTGCCTGACACTGTGTTTATTGGCAGACTGAAGCAGTTGTGTTGATAAATTGCCACTGGTTGCTAATTCTTTCTACTGAATTCTGTTTTTACATACTGTATGAACCTGTTGACTCCCTGATATCTGCTCATTCCTTTTATTATTTATATGTCCGTGAGAAAATCTCTGTCCGTGTTTATTTTTCAAATGTCAGTGAGTGTTGAAAGGTCCCTCAGAACAACATTCAGTGGTGATTGGTTTTCACAAACACCTTTCAGATGATAATGTCAAAAAGATGCATGGGCTCCTTCATGGTGTTACATAATGTGAGGCTCCTGTTTTCAGCTGATACTCAAATACTGCACAACCTGAATGAGGGTAGTAAAAATTCTTTTTAGAAGTAAGAAATTTATGGTTTTATGTTTTCTTTTATGAGAATGTATGAACTGGGCAATTTGAATAATAAGGTATTGGTGTGACTTATAACTTAAATCGATGAACTGCTGATGTATTTAATGATCAGCCATGTTGGAGTGTCCTCTGTAAAAAAAAGTTGGTCTTAAACATTAGCTCCAAACTAAAATTAAATGAAATGTTTAAGTTCACTGTGAATCAAAGAATACAATTTGTAACAAAAGTCAGCTTCTACTTCACAGAGCTTGCAGTTAGTGATATGCATTTGTTCACTCTACATCTTTGTGTAATACTCCTCCTCTCACATACATAAAGCTATCTCAGTCTCACCCTGCCTCCTTCCTCCTGCCTGAGCTGAGCCTGGATAGTCAAGCTGAAGTTTAGAGATTGGGTTTGATCCACACAGAGCCGAGCAGCTGCTTAAACACCTTCTCAAATGGATGAGTGCGTCCTCTCAGTGACAGCTGTTTCTCTAAACTTTATTATCTATGGCTGTTTCCGGTGCGGAGGACGAGCTAATTTGTCACTCTCAGAGATTACACACACCCTAGGAAATAGAATTAGACTAATGAAAGTGACAAATGGCAGCTATTAGTGCATGTGTGTGTGTGTGTGTGCACTTTACACTTTTCAATTTTCTTTTTTTTGGCTGCCAACCTGATTTTTAATTCACATTTTATTTTTGGAAATGCAGTCCTTCTGCAGCATGTTAAAATGAAAACATACCTCACATTTCTTTTATTCTGCAATGAAATATTGTTATGATATGAATTTTTTATTTTTTGGTGAAAATGGTGATGTTTTCCCACTTTAATTCCAACTAACATGACAGGTCATCTGCTTTCCTGCAACAGTAAAAGAATGAATGAGCACTTTGTTACTGAGCTTAATTTTTCTAAGGTTGCTGTAATATGTTATCACTGATGCGTCTTTTTGTCTGTGGGTAAAATGTAGGAGTTTGATAGACTTTGGCCTATGCTAGTGACTCTTAACTTGTATTATTTGTGATGAACTATGATAACCATAATTTAAAAAAAGAGCTGCATAGATTTCAGGAGATCAGAACATTTCTGTGCAACTATTTTGCTTCAGTTTTATTTGAAGCTCCTAATTTCTCTGATAAAGCTGCTCAGCACCAGACTCTTGAAGACAGTGATCATACCTGAAACTCTATGGCTTTAATATGAAACATATCAAAGCTGGGAAAGTGGAAGTGGGAAAGCAGCTCTTTTTGGTTTTACCTCTTGATCTGAACTTTATTCATTGCAGCTGTACTTTTGTGTTTTTTTTTCATACAGATAGTCAGAAGCAAGAGCTGAGGCTTGGAGGTGGTGCCTCCCGACAGTGTTTCTACGACCTCACTCCCAGCAGCCAATACCAGATCAGCATTCACAGCCAGCTGCAGGAATTGGAAGGACCTGTTGTTTCTATTACAGACATGACACGTATGTTACAGAGATCCTGGAAATTTAACAACTATTGCATGTGTACCTTTGCACACAGGAAAAAATCATCTCAGTTTATTAGAAGTATTTAAGGATATTGATTTAAATACAGCCCTATTTCCTTGTCTTAGAAGTTTTCCTCTTCAATTAGTTCTCCAAGTCTCTCTTCAGTTTTTTTCCCTTTTTGCTCAGTCTGAGCCACCTTCTGCCATGTATCTGTCTCTGTCTGTCTCACTCCTGTAAAGATACAGAAGTGAGACAGATGCTCAACCTCTGGCTTTCCTCCCTCTCTCTCTCTACCTTTCATTCTCTTTTCTCCATCTTATTTTCTCACACTGAAAAATTACAGCCCAGAGTTTCAGGTCATTTTTCTGCTTGGGGGCTGGGGATGTCCCGCAGCTCCTGGCTCAGATCAAACCAAGGGTTAGAGGAAAATTGAGAAATACATGGACATAGAATTTCTGATTGATCAACATATTTAAAGTGAACAGCTGTGCAGCTGGGTCATACAGAAAAATAAATCATGACAAGAAAGTCTTGAGATGTATTTTCATAGTTGAGAAAATTACTTCTCTGAGATGTAACTTAATCTGTGTTGCAGTTGGTGGGGTGGAGCTATGTTTTATTATATTCTGTACCATCAAGTTTTCTATTCTATATGAATGCATTATACCTGATATTGTAACTTTTTCTCGTATAGTAGGAATAAGATGTTGAAAATTTCCCTCCAAAATAAAGATGCAATGAAGTAAATGAAATGGGAGTGCTTAGACAGAAAATACAGCACTTAAATTTCATGTCATAGATTTATTCACAAAAACATTGAGATAATGAATTTCCCACTACTCAAAAATCTCTCAGTCAGAGAGAAACAGAAAAAAAATAGGGAAAACAAAACCAGGAACTTAAATTAGCTGATTGTTTGACTTGAACCAACACCCAACGTCAGAAACTCAGCAGTGTTTACTGTTCAGCATCATTTGCCACGCTGTGTCACCAAACGGAGATCCTTTTCTGAGGGCAGCTGCCGATGATTCAAAGATGTTTTTCTTGCTGTACTCTGGTTTGACAGAACTCGCTTCTGTCTGCAGAGTAATTGGCTTGGCACTGAGATGGCCTTAACCTGGGGCTGTTTTGACTCTAAGAAACCGCTTCTGGTTAGACGTACACAAGACTGATGGAAATGGAAATCCTGCTTTCCCCATCCTATAGAAAGGAAAAGCGAAATGTATCTGAAAAAAAAGCACAGAGATAAAGTCAGATTGCTGTAACCCAGCGGAGGACAGAAAGATAAACAGAACTTAACGCAGCAGCTGGATTTCTTGTGTATGTGAGGTTGTAAATACAGATTGAAACTCCCCAAAAAGGTCCAGAACTCAGCTGCTGGTGGAAGCAAGAGATTAGAAAACTTTCAGGCTAATAGAAAAAGGCTACTGCTGTCTCTCGTCGCCTGGGCTTATTGACTGTGTGTGTGTGTGCAGCCGTGTGTGTGTGTGTGGTCGGCAGATAAACCTGATGATGGTGCCACTTGTCACTGCCATCATGATCGATGACCTTGTCTGGTATCCCTCCTTGTGCATGTGTGTGTGCATGTGCGTGTGTGTGTATGTGTGTGTGACTGTGTCCAGTGCCAGCACCAACTCAAGCTCCAACTGAACCCCCCACCACAGAGTCGCCCCCCACCATCCCGCCTGCCAAAGAGGGTGAGCAAAAAGCCTGACACAAGCACTCACTCACTACCTCTCTCTCACACACACACACACACACACACACACACACACACACACACACAATGTTATTTTTTTAGTGTTGTTATTTTCATAGAACATTTATTGCCTTTTATATTAGCTGACCTGACACCATCATTTGTTCGTTCTTATGAACAGTTTTTTATTATAAAAAGTCAAGAATGCAAAACTTGTTAACTGTTGTTGTCTTCATAAGAAACTATCATAAATGTGTCTTAAACTGAAATGATTTAATGTTTATGAGGTGATAATAAAACTCTCTTTCCACAGGGCTGTTATTATTTTGAGTATCTTGTTTGTTTGTTACCTGCTGAAGTTCTTGACTCAGTTATTATTGTGGGTAGTTCATGAAAAAGATTCAGGTCCTGTTCATTCAGAAGCTGCAGGGTCAAGGCACATAGGACATGATATGTATGAATAGAGGATATGGCAAAACATTTTCAGAATATATGTTTTCATATAACTGATCTCTATTAATATCTCATTGTTTTTTATTATTTTGAAATTTCTGTTTTTTAAGTATCTATAGTGACAACTAAAGAAACAAGAGATAAGTGTAATGTTTTATTAATGTACAAAACAAATAACAAAGCAAAAGTTTTTGCAGGTATGCAAGACCCAATAGAAACAATCTGCTCCTCGAGAATTATGAAGACTTATGATGATCGCTCTGATAGACATGTGTTTTTGACTGTTAGGATGTAGTTTTCAGACGCATGAGTTGTGAACAAGGTCTCAAACAGCGTTATGTGCTTGTTTTTGGCTCAGGAAGGCTTCTTATGTCAAGACAAATAAAAACTCAGCATCCATGTCTTGATGTTCTTCAGTTTGCACATATAATCTAGTTGTAAACTTGTGTTGTTACCGTGGAGACCGGTCATTTTGAAGGTTTTGGTCTTGTCTCGTATTCAAGAGCATTCTTTTACTCTGTATTGTCTCGATCTTGGGCTGACTGGACTAGGAATTTTACATCAAGACCAGTCGGGACCAGCACTGATCTGCTATTCTTCAACTTCATCAGTGTGATAATAATCTGATAATTGGTTTTGAGTTAAACCGTACCTGATTAATCAATGTTGTAATTTAACTTAAAATATTTTGCGTTTGCTCAGTGATTGTTCTGCCTCCTTGAAAATCTTTCCCAGTTCCTCAAGTCATGTGTCAGACACCTGCAGAAACTGGGACACAAGTCCATCTTATTTCTGGCCAGAAAAATCTCTGAACACTGTAAACGATTTTTATGGTCTTGGTATTGATCTCAGCTTGACTCGGTCTCAACTCTCAACTCTCAGAAGTCTTGGTTTTGTGTTGGTCCTGATGCATTCTGATCTCGGACAAGTCTTGGTCCCCAACAGTGTAGTCTTTAGCAAAACACTATTGTAAACAAAGAGCGACTGGTGTCCTCATGTCAGAAGAGAGAAAAGTAAAAAACGGTCAGTGGATATAACTCAATTTTGAGTCCCAGCCCTTGTGTACAACCCAGACCGTCCCCCACCTGCCTCCTCTGTTCCCGTCTGATGGGTTCAGGTGAAAGAGCAACACAAACACCACAGACCTGAACAGACACACCTGCTGAGCCCGTCTGTGAGCATTTCCGTCCAAGTTTGTGACCTTTGTCGAGCCGATTCTTCTATCTGCAATGACAGGCAACCTTTGCTCAAGACACAATCATAGAGACGGGGAAGAAGAGTAAGCAAAGGTGATCATGTTTGCTTGAGTAAAGAGAAACAGCAGTGCAGACGATGTGTGAAAGAGAACAAACAAAGTGATGTGCATAACAGGAAAAGCATGCAGAGATACAGCTGCAGTTTTGAAGAAGAGGTGGAAAATGATTGTGTTGAGTGAAGAGTATTGAAGACCGATAATAACACGGACAGAGAGAAAAGCTCTCAGTAATATCATCACAGCTTTTATCACAATCAGCAGCATAAAACTCTATAATCAAAACATTTTCCAGCTGACCTTTATTGTAACATTTGTAACAAGCAGTAGTGCTCCACTTCTAAAGTTCTGTGAAATCTACAATAAAAGCATTTGTCTCCTGCGGAAAATGAAAGTCACGGTGGAGTGGGTTTTTTCATTTTTTTAAATAAAATTTTAGTATATCACATTCTTTCCTTTTCTTTTTAGCACCTTTTAGCACTTAAAATCTCAACACATTTCCTCACCGAAGACTCACTTAAAGTTATTTTCTTGTGGTTCTTGTCTGTGAAGAATTGGAGTTTAAAAACTTAACACCACAAAACAACTTTATGGCAGCAGAGATAAAGCCAGTGGGAGCCATTAAGGAACCTGAGAGGAAGGGAAAGTCTTGCCTAGACCATGAATATGAATGGGCTACTTGCAAAAGAAGAGAAAACGCAGTCAATAGCGATAACTCATTTTTGAGATAAAATCAGTTGGGAAAGTTATGGAGAGTGTACTATAGCTTTTAATCTCATAACCTCTACAGTGTGGAAACTAATCTGGGGATTCAGCCGTTGCATATTTACTCTTTTGCAGCAGATGTATTTTTGCAGTGCAGCTTTTACTATGCATATTTACTCAGAGTCTGAATATATTAGGCAGTCAGTTAACATTCAAGTTGTGCTCTGTCCTCTGCTGACCTTCATTCTGTATGCAATCACTTTTTTTTAAATGCAGAGACAAACGATGTGCTGACTTAATCTACATCTCTCTCTCTCCCTCTCTCTTGACTCTCTCTCTCTCTCTCTCTAGTGTGTAAGGAAGCCAAAGCTGACCTGGCATTCCTGGTTGATGGTTCCTGGTCCATCGGGGATGACAACTTCATGAAGATCACACGTTTCCTCTACAGCACGATGGGATCTCTGGATCTGATTGGGCCAGATGGCACACAGGTGCAACCACACCCACGAATGGATCAGGGGGAATATGAATAATCACAAAGGACGAATCACAGGGGGGAAAAAAATCTTATACAATTTGTACTTGGCCTCCTTCGTCCCTAATGCATCATAACTTTAGGACTAATATTATAGTGCAGTCTTCACCATAATTTGAAAGTCTCCTTGGAGTGTTGCTCATATTTATAAACACTCTAGTGCTACTTGAGACTTTTCTATGACTTTGTATGTAAGAAAAATGAATACATTGTTAGTCCATATGGAATCATACATTATATAGGAAAAATATAAATGTGCCCTAGGCTTCCCATTTATTTTCACTGCCTTTCCACTTTATTCTTTGGTAGTCTTGGAGAATCTATCCTCATGGGAACTGGAAAACAGATAAAAGGGCATCCAAGCCAAAGTACTCCATGATGACAAAATGTTGAAATATTCAATAAGTAGGTTAAAAAAAACTCCACAGAAGAGTAAATACGGTTGACAGTATTCAGAACATCCATTTTCGTTTTTTGTGTGTTTGGAAAAATCCTTTTCAATCATGCCCGTCATGGTGGTTTGATAGCACAGGCCTGGGTCACATAGGACAACCAACCATCCAACCCTCCGTCCTCTATTTTTCCTACATGACTCAAGAGAACAGGATGACGTATTGGCTTAATTTTCTTTCAAATCATTGTGAAACTGGACATACATTCAGTGAGTAATGAAATAATGGAGACAGGATACTGTACATCTATAAGAGAGGATGATGAGTGACTTCGTCTCTCACAAGCCTATTTATAACCTGCCTCTTATCTTTCATTCCCTTTGTTACATCTTAAGAAATGGGAATGATGAACATGACATACATTAGCCTAAATTACATATTCTCAATTCATCTGGCCGTACTCTTTGTCCTTTGGATGCATAGGCTTTATGCTTTTTACATTTTTTGAGGAATTCTGCTGCTGTTGCATTCACCCAAGACAGAATTTCACCCAATTTTCTCTGAGATGTACCCTGTTGAGTATAAGTGGCACAGCCTTCAGTCATACAAAGATGGGATGGAGCATTAAATCCTTCCAAAGTCAACCTTTATTCCTTTTTTTTCCTATTTAGTTTTCACATTGTATTCATTTTTTCCAGCATAGTTACTATCTCTGAGTTTTTGTTTTAGAAAGCATAACTACTCTGGCCAGAATATTTATTTTAGTCTGGATGCACTGAATACTAGTATAAAAGCCAGACTGCTACAGCAAAAACACAACAATAATAATAGTGCATTTTACCATCCACAGTTTGTTTCTCCAGTATACGGTCCATCTGTAGTGGTGCCAGTCTCGCTTTAGAAAGTAGTTCTCTTTTGTCATTGTGAACTAATTTCTTTCTCCCTCTTGCCTACATGACCCCCCTCAGTGTCAGCAGAGCTCAGCTGGTCCATTTGTCTCACTGTAGAGCTGCTTGCTAAACCCTTTTCTCTCATTTGTGTACTGTCTGGTGTTAAGCAGTTTGCTGCTCTCACTGTGCCCCACACCCTCTGGCATTGAAGGCTACAAAGAGCAGAGCCCTGGCTGTAATGTGAGAGAGCTGGCTGTGTGGTAAGGAGAGGGAGAGAGAGAGAGAAAGAGTTGGCTGGCAAATGCAGGTTGCCTCGAGCCAACAACAGCAACATTAGCAGTCTGGAGGTAATGAGAGTTGTTTGCCTCTCGTAGAGTCAGCCAATTAAACTGATTATCCCTCTGATTTGGTTGTTAGGTTATTTATATATTTGAGCAAATTTTCACCGAGACACTTGCAAAACAAGGCTGTTCACTGCCTGTTTGACATGATGAACCTTTTCTTGATGGGCTCAGCGTAAACAGTAAAAAGACCATCAGCACTGGCTGGGAGTCAAAGTGTGAAATTTGTCACTGTTTTCACTCATAAACTGGGGCCAGTGAAATGTCACATTAGCTTCTAGTTTGTCATGTTCAGTCTACTTTTTGCAACATGAACTCTCTGGGGCTGAAGTACTCCTATTTTCAGTAATTACAGTATTTGCTCCAGTGAACAAAGGCAGCATCTGTTCAAGTCTGTTTTTGCTTTCAAGAAAGATTGAAGGTGATGTTGGAGAAAGTATTGAGTTTTTGACCTCAACGAGAGTACTTATGGCTTTATTACACTCAGACAGAGGAACTTCAGCTGCTCTGCACAAACACACAGTGATTTCAGTGGTTTTGTGACCATCATAAGCATGAGGATACAGTGACAGGATTTTCTTTTTATTGGAAGCTTTCACTTTAAGGCAAAAACTGAGCCCCAGAGGTCTAGATGACCTGAGTTCACCTTCTGTTATTTATTTTGACATTTGAGTCAAACTTATTTCCCTTATCTTACTCTGTCTGTTTGTCCCCGCCTCTCCGCAGGTGGCCATCGCCCAGTTCAGTGATGATGCTCGGACCGAGTTCCAGCTGAGTTCCCATGGCAACAAGGAGGCGCTGCTGGAGGCCATACAGAGGATTAGATACAAGGGAGGCAACACCAAAACAGGTCAGAGCCATTCAATAATCAGATAATGGTCCTAATAGTTAGTGCAATCTAACAACATAGATACATTTACAGTTCTGCTCATAAGTTAACATTAGTAAACTTATGAGCACAGCTGTAGATCACTATGATCCCAACAAAGGGTTCTTTTCATTTTTATCTCTTCTTCATGATGGAGCTTGCATGTTTGCAGATGAATTGAGATAGTTGAGCTAATACAAAACTTTTTCTCTGCAATGGCTTGAAATTGGAAGTTCTTCTGAAACTTTTACAGGTTCAGCCACACTTTCCATTATTTGATGATCTGGGGCCAGCAGTATTTTGGTTGCTGAACAGAACTTTTTTTCAAGTTCAATATGGACTGTAAACCTTCACCTAAATGTAAGGAATAAATGGAAAGATTTGAATGTGGGTTTAAGGAGCAAACCAAGCAGTGTGAAGTTGTGAATCTGTTGTTGTGCCTTTAGAGGAGCTTTCCTCTTGAGCGACTGAGGACAGGTAAATATATTGTTGCTCAGGCTATTCTGTTTGTTCAAAGGACTCTAACTCTTCCAAAGTGTGGGTTACAGCTCGTTGTCTGTTCACAGTCCTTGTGTTTCTGAAACAATTATTAGCTTTAAAGCTGATTACACCAACTTTTTCCCACAGATAGAGAAAGCTAGGATGATCTTATTCTTTTGGACAACCACTAAAATTGATTAAACATTAGAATTTCGATAGTTTGTAGACTTTTTATTTATTTTTTGTTTTACTGACATAAATGTATCTTTGGACACATATTTGAGTTCTAAATGATAAGGCTGACTGTCTTTTTTTCCCCTCTTTGTAAAAGTGTCCACCCCTCTTTTCTTCTTTCTCAAAGTTTTTCTGAGTGTCCCCCTACTTCTCTTTCTTCCCTTTGTCCCCTCAGTGATTCTTTTCTTTTTCTTTCAATATGACCATCCTCTTACGCCCCCTGCATCTACTGTACAGCATTGTAGTGAAACAGGTGGAAGCAGTTGGTGATTAAGCTGACAGTGCAAAGTGTTTTTGTGTATTTGTGTGTGTGGGTGTGCCCATGGTGGTCTACAGCAGAACAGAAGCTAAACTATAAATTTTCCACACAGCCTCAGTGTAGAATTAATCTTCTTCAGTAGCTCAGACAAAATGCCTTGTCTTTTGTCTGGTTTTATTTCTGCCAGAGAAACCCACATATTTCATTGTGTTTTCTTATTGTTTCTTCTATAGGACTTAGCAGTTTTTCATATCTAGAATCATATTATAAAACACACATAGCTCATGTACTTTAAGTAATTGAGGGAAACTGTTGAAGTGAAAACACATAGTTTAAATAAAGGCAAAATTAGAGGTTGGAGGCAGATTGGGACATGCATTTGTGTGTGTGTAGATGGCATTGAATACAATCAGCACAAGCACAAGCACTACGAAGTGGACCCTTCTACTTCATACTATTCTGTATTAATGTAATATAGTTCTTGTTTGGAAATAACTAGAAAACGTTTACGTGGTAGGGAAAGTAAAATGCAGCTGTTTGGCCTTGATGAAAATGTGCTTTCTCAAAGTGCCTTTGAGGTTTTCTTTTCTAGTTTTTATTTAAAACTTTTTTTTTCATGCTTTGGTTAAGGACTCTCACTTGCTTTTGTGAGTTACTACACTAACATAGTTTTTAACTACACATTCACATATGTACGTTGCAAAGCTATTAGCACCAACATGCCAATATTGTATGCCATCTTTATTACTCATCTTGACCATGTACAGATGGATCAAGAGTTTCTGTGATTTCGGGAGCAAAGCTTGCTTTATCTTCTATTCTCAAACTTAATGACCCAAATGCCAGAAGAGAAAAAACAGCCACTCTCTGCCCTTCTTTAACATTGAGCCTCTGGCAGATACATCTTTATGGTTAAAACTATTATCTAACACAAAGCCTCTAAGCTCCTATGGCTTTTCTTACTGTAAGTATCCTGCTTACTTTGTATCTTCTGTCCTACAGTCCCAGGGTTAAGCTAATGTATTGGAAAGGCATTCAGTTTATCAGTTCTGAATACTTTTACATTTTTCGATCATTCATTTTGGGGAATCATATTTTAACCCGGTTACTGTAGGAATGAAACCTGCATCCAGATTTTTTACTATCTCACACTGAGGGCTGTTCCCTCATCATCCAGAGCTGCAGCAGAGGCCGGAGGGAATCAGTGTTGTACTTGATGGCTTATAGTCTTAAGTCTGTCCTTTATAAAAATGTAGATGATACTGCCATCTGTAAGACTGAACATTGTTCTTTTTCTACCACCAGTGCATTTGTGAAGAGAGAGCACGTCAAGGCATCGGGGTGATATTCCACAATTTGATTTTTCACTATGCATTTATTCATTGAGGTATTAGCGAGCTTCTGACTGCCTTATGAATAGTTGATTCAATATGTCTGCAGCTGTATACTCTTGGTATACTTTCCCGAGACAGTATATGGGTCCTTTGAAATTGAGTTCCACATACATAAGAAATTGTGATTACCCCTGATTGTGCTAACACAGGATATTCATGTTGAGGATGTGTTTGTGTGTGTGTGTGTGTGTGTGTGTGTGTGTGTGTGTGTTTTGTACAGATGACTGACTTGAAGTATGTATGTTGCTCTTGATCCTTAAAAGAGCCAAAAACTCAAAAACCCGAGCTAGAAGAATTACACAGTATTTACAGTTAAGCATTTACATGTCTTGAATTAAAAAAAAATGCTTTCTCACCCAGCTTGCACCCCAGGGCTAGTGCTCATTTTGCATTGGATCCTTTCAATATGAAGGATTTAATGGTTGTCACTGTGTGTTGGCCTCAAAATTTTCTCATTGAGCTACACTGGTTGGTGTTAAAGGGAGAATCTGCAGGAATCATTGTTAAGTTTTGTTTTATTTTTTGCACATAACATCCAAACTTGTTTCCTCCTCCTCCATGGCTCAGTGCCAGCAGGAGTGCATGCCCACTGCCTCCGATTATAGCTAATAGCATGGCTAACAGTCTTAGCTTTGTGAACACACCATAGACTGTAAAAAAACAGCCCAGCAAGCACCTGCAACATTGTGTGGGAGAATCAAGTCAGTCATATCAAGCTTTGCTATGTTGGCTCTAGCACTGATGTTGTTTAAGAACCCCACTTAATCTAAGGATGTTTTATTTTTTTATACATTTATGTTATGATGTAAATTAAAACCTTTATTTTTTACACAGCTTTTGTCTCGTAAAACTAAAGCAGGATGGTCCATCATTCACCAACTTAATGTCATTAAATTTTTTTATTGTATTAGAGATAGATGAAGTATAGAATAAGGAAGGTGTTGTAAATATAATTTTATTACAGAGATAATACTGAATACTAAAAGAAGGGGGATCAATTCAAAATCACATTTGTTTTCTTTTGCTGTTTACATCCCCCAAGTGTCAGCTTTATCACTGGTGAGCTGTTTCCAGACAGGAAACCAAATCCAATCTGACATGGACTGCTTCATGCACTCAGAGTGATGGATAGCTGATTGAAGACAGGATTGTGAACACGAGATCCTCTGACATGTCTCTGTTTTGTCTTTGTTATTTTTTCTCACCTTCTTGTCGTACCTGCCCTTTCCCACTTGACCCCACTCCTTTTCTTCCGCTTTCCTCCCCCTGCTCTTCCTTCGCCCTCATACCTGGCCTACTCTATCTTATCCTCCCATCCAGTCTTCACGCCTTCTGTCCTGTGTCTCACTTCATGCCTGGCTAGCTCCTGTAATTCCAGTCTAGCCCAGCGTGATCAGTGGACAGTCTAGAAACAGATGTATCACTGGCAAATATCTGACAACTCAACACTTTACAGGCCAAGCTCTCCGTCATTTGTCATCACTGACAGCTGAGCAAAAAAAAACAACAGGAGGAGGATTTAAGGATGTGGTCTGAGGGATTTGATTTGGTTAGAAATTGGAAGACAGAGACATCACATACGCACACACTCATAACATATAAATCACACACACTCATATGTGCAGTAAGTGTTTAGTCAATCTAAAGGACCCTTTCAGCTTCATAAAGCGAACTTTTATTGTAAACTTTCCAGATTTTGACACTTTCGATAACTCTTAAACACAAAAATGAAGTGAATGGAAAAAATGTAAAAGGTCAGAGACAGTTGAGAGGCCTGACAGTGTTGATGGTCCATTTGATTATGCAAAGGTCAAGTGGAGATGATGAGCTGTATGAAGTATGAATGTTAATCATGATGGACAGTATGCTAAAACTGGCATTAAATGGAAGTGACCTACATGTGTGTGTGTGTGTGTTGATGACAAGAACACTGGATGCACAAATATGGTTTAATGAACATGTAGTGTTGCTTATATCGTGCATATTGGTCTCTTAAACAATTTGTAGTTGATTTTCCAAAGTACCCTGCTGTCTGTGCTGTCTGGAGGAAAAATGACGGCTGGAAACACAACACTTGAGTTTATTGAGTGGTAATGTTCTCATTTGCACCTTTTAATGATGAGATGACTTTCTTGAATAATTTTTTATGAATCTCCTTGGACTGTTTTGAAAGGGCTCAGAGCACGGTGATACACATGGCATCATTAAAGTCACTGAAAGGTACTCAGTGGATCCACCTTGGCTGCTCTGTGGTGGGCGGGTTTTGAAACCTTTTTGAGCTGTCTAGACAACTTCTATTGACTGATTGTATCCATTAGCAGCTGACCTGCAGACTTTTCAAAAGTTTATCTATTTTCACTTTTTGACGGACCCAATTGTGACATTTCCATCTTGGTTTGTGTCATTTTGAAATATTTAGGCAACATTAAAACATGTCAGACAGTGACTGTTCTCACACATTCACATTCTTAAAGCTGGTGGGAACTCTGATCTTGGAAAAGTGCATTTAAAATCATTCAAGAAACTGTGGATACTGTTTTTCCCCAAACTCTGGTTAAGAATAAAATAAAGACTTCTGCCGGCCGACAATAGTTTTACTTTCTTTTCAAAGAAAAGGTCAGTTAACACACAAGCAGCATGGATGCCAAATGACGTCGGGTGATGGAAGTCTGAAAAACCCATAGTCATGAAACCACTCCCCTGGGGCTTTGTTTCACACCTTCCCCGTCTGAGGTACATTTGGGAACAGAGGATCTTAAAATCAAAAGGCTCTGAGAGGGGGGGGTCCAGGATGGATTTTAAGGTGTGATCTTTGGGAGGACACAAAAGGTAAGGTGTAATGGGAAGATTGTGGTGAGGGAAAGCAGGAAGATGTGACAGCAGGAGGCTCTTTGTTTCTGGGAAAGGAATAGCCAAGTATCTCTGGGAAAATGAGGTTGAGGTGTACCCATGGAAAGGGCACAAAAAGTAAGGTGTGGTGAGGTGGGGAGGCGTGAAGATAGGAGATAAACATTTGGTGGATGTGAAAACAGGGCTCTTCAATGTGAACATCAATATTTTAATCACAGAAACTGTAAGAAGTTTTCCCCCAAGCGACTGTGTCAGAATCTGTTTGATTGAGAGGGCATGGCTCTATGCTTCTGAGGGCGACAGATCTACAACCAATCAGACCAGTGTGGGTGTGATGTAGCGCTGTTTTTAATAACTGCTCTAATGGCAACACATCATCAAATCTATTATAAACAGCAGCTCTCTTGGTCTTATGAAAAGACTGGAGCAGCAGGGGTTTGGTTTCCAGCCTTTTCTCCCGCTCAGAGCTGTGTGGACATGTTAATCTGTAACAAAAGTAAACTGAACACATTAACTGCGCTGCATAACCCCCTGCTTCTCCAGCTCAATTTATGTTGTGATAATGTAAAACTTTTTAAAATAAAGATTTAAAAAGAAAAGACTTAAGTGGTGCTTTTTGTCATCACCCTTCCCATTTGAAGCGAGCCTGAAGTCACAGAAAATTGTTTACAATGACAACAGCTCCAGATCCACTTGCAAGAGTGATGGGTCTGGTGACCTCAGAGCAGTGAGGGCATGAAAACTACAATAAAGATTTTTTTTTTTGTCCCCCACATGTTGTGCCGGAGGAGATTAAGGTTTTTAGAACATGAGTCCCCCAAGTTAAGTTTACCAGAATGTTCTCCCTCTGCCCAAAAGTGGGCTTGTTACTTGTCATCTTGCAGTAGAGATGAATAGTCAAATGGGGACTTGGTGCTTGAACTGTGTAATGGAGAGTCCTACACAAAAACCGGGAGTCAGGGCGAAGATGGCCTAGTAATTTAGGGTGTACCCCATGATGTTAGCCCTCCAGCGGATGGCAAATTTTTGGGTTTGAGTCCAGCCTGCTTCCTTGTCATTCCCTTCTCTTGTCCTGTTTCCTACTCTATCCACTGTCATGTCCTCTCGCACCATAGACATGAAGAGTCCAAAAGTGTAACTTAAAAAGATAAAAGCCTGGTGGTCATTCATTTTTTTTTCCTGTTTAAAAAATGTACGTGATTACAAGCATTTTTTTATCCATCTCACATCTTTATTGTCTCTTTGTAGCAGTTAAACATTCACATTACCGCTACAAAAACAACTGCTATTTGTCATCTTGTCACTCACCGCATTATTAACATGCATCTCTAGTGTCACATTTGAATCTAACGAAACTGAAACACGTATGGCTTCATACTTACGAAGGATAAGCAGGAAAAGGAAGTGGAAGAAGCTTTGTCAGCAGATGTTGTTTGCATGAGTGTAATCCTAGACTCAACCATCAAGGTATGAGCTTTTGATCTCTGTGAAACACACTGTATGAAAAAATAGGATTAGATGTTACCTTGGATGTCGATAAAGTAAAATAAGAGAAGAAATTTGGCCAATTAGCCATTACAAGACTAAATTTCATGCTTTTCTCTTACTGGAGCTCTGAGCTCTGTTGGTGTGAGCTTGAAATACTGAGGAATACATGTTTGATTTTTTGTCTTTATTCTTGTTAGGCCGGGCCATCAAACATGTGAAGGAGACTATTTTCACCCCTGAGGCCGGAGCCAGACGGGGTGTCCCTAAAGTCTTGGTTGTTCTCACTGATGGACGCTCTCAGGATGATGTCAACAAAGTGTCAAAGGAGATGCAGATGGATGGTTTGTATTGTGTTTGCAGGACTGTAGATGAGTAAAATTTGAAATTGATAACTCACTGAGGGTGTTAATGTAGGGCTGGAAGTCCTCATTTCTTTTTTCCAATCTCTGATGTTTTTTGCACCGCACTTCACATTTTACTGTTGCAGGATTTTAAACCCTTCAGCCATTGATGTAAAACCTGTGACTCTTCCAGAGTACATTACTCTTCTTAATCCTTTCCATTGACTTTGAACTTGAAATGAGTTTTCTTGTTTTATTAAATTCTCAGGCTATATCATCTTTGCCATTGGCTTTGCGGATGCGGACTACGGGGAGCTGGTGAATATTGCCAGTAAGCCGAGCGACAGACACGTCTTCTTTGTGGACGATTTGGATGCTGTGAAGAAAATAGAAGAGCAGCTCATTACTTTTGTCTGTGAGGCTGCCACTGCCAGTGAGTAGCACTACACAATGTTTCAAATAAAGAGAGAGTAAGGAAGCGAGGTAGGATATATATTTTAACCGGGAAATGACACAGGCAAGGACAACAAAGAGGCAGGAAGTAGATTCAAGAAATAGTCCCTGTTGATGTAAAAGAGAAAGAAAGATGAGTTTGTTTTTGTGGAGGTAGATTTAAGTGTGATGGATGAACTCACAGACGTCTGTTTTTATTTTCAGCTTGTCCATCTGTGTTGATGAGTGGTAACACAATGGCAGGTAAGAGGTACAAATAACATATAGAATGCATATTATTCTGAATAACACCAGATAATACAAAGTCAATAAACCGATGATGAAGATGATAATGATATAACGATATTTCACACTGTGGTGCAGTCATTATTGTGATTACAGTGAGAACACAGAGCGAGGATGATGTATATTTTGCTGATAATGAAAATAATGATTTGTCCCACGCAGGCTTCCGTATGATGGAGAAGTTCGGCCTGGTGGAGAAGGAGTACAGCACCATACCTGGAGTTTCCCTAGAGCCTGGATCATTCAACAGCTTCCCCTGTTACAGATTACACCGAGACGCCCTGGTGTCACAACCCACAAAGTGAGTGCACACATGAACACATCAATAGAGAAGCCTTGCATTTTGAACACGTATATTCAAACAACTTTTTTTTTTGAAAAGCATTGTTTGGATCGTTTTTCACAGTCTGTCTCAGCTGGCAAACATGGCATTTATGCAACGTGGCTGTCATCAAATAATGAGATGGATTTGCGGATTAATGTGCTTGATTAAACCTCCTGCTGAAGTATCAGTGAATAAGACACAAGACAACTCCGGTCTGTAAGTTTTACGATTTAAATCGACAAACCCAATACTGAGCAAAAAAGAAAAGAAAGGAGACAGTTGTTGTTCAGTATTTACGTCGGACTATTGAGTTTAGAAACGGACTGTTGTGACCGTGTTCATACTAAGCTAGACCCGAGAGACTAGACGATCTAATGATTACTCAGAGGGGTTAGTACACAGCGGGGCAGTTCCTTCACTGACAGCTTTATCTGTTCATGTGCCATCTTTATCAAAACACGTGAATAAAAAGAAAAAGGTTTCAACCATGGACTGTATAAAAATGGATGGATAAGTCTTACTAACTGTGATGCTATAGGTGTTAGAACTCCCCCTGCTGACTGGCATAAATACAACTTCACTTATTCTGATACAGGGAACATGGGTCTAACAGGAAATATAAATTGTACGTGAAATGTTTTTTTCTTAAACATCATTTCTGTCTTTGAAGTTAATTCTTTGCATTACAGGTTCCACTTTAATTCATTGTTTATTTTAGAAACATGATTGATCGACAGCTCTGTAGGCAAGTGCAAGTTCCTGCTGTGTTCTGTATCAGATTATCAGAGAACAGGAGGAACAGACACTCTCACACGAGTCATTGAACTTTCCTTAGCAATAAATGTGGGCTTTAGATCAACCCAATCATCTATTTCAGGTTTTTTATTGACTTGTGGATCTTCAACATTTTAACACAAGGTTAAATGCATGTTTTTGTTTGCAAAAAGGGTTTGTCACTAATCCTGCAGCTCTGCCCGCTGGGTCACTTCTGCCCTTGTTTTGGCCGCACCAGTGCAATATGTCAGCACCCAGTGGTTTTTTGGCTTCGTATCTCAATGAACAGCAAGGAAAAGGACATTTTTAAATCTTTTTAAAATCAATACATTAAACCAAAAAGGCTTGTTTAATCTGAAAATTAATCCTGGTACATGCACAAATTTGAACCAGATCAACAAGATCCCTGCATTGTTGGGCGTAACACTCATGGTTTCTTTGACTGAATCCAGTTTGATCTTCTTAAACATGACTTTCAGGTCTTTCTTGAATTTGTAAATATGTAACCAGAATATAAACCAGAACACAGACTGTATGACTTTATCCTAAGTTTTCACTGTAAACTAATGTTTATTGTAGCTTCCTGCTTTATGATTGTTCAGGGGACAAAAAGTGACATCAACGTTGAAGCTAAGATAATTTGAACCTGAAGTGCTTACAGGTATCCGCACTGTGATCAAAGAAAGGCTGGCACTCAAAGACAGTTTCAGGCAGCTGAAAATGTTTCCTCCACCTGTGAGGAGACACCAGCAGTTAAAAAATGACACAGAGTGGATATATGCCTTTAGAGCACAGTTTAACTCACTATCTGTTTGTACATTTGTGTGTGTGTGTGTGTGTGTGTGTGTGTGTGTGTGTGTGTGTGTGTGTGTGTGTGTATCAGGTACCTTCACCCTGAAGGTTTACCCTCTGACTACACGATATCTATGATGCTGCGTCTGCTTCCTGAGACCCCGCAGGAACCCTTTGCATTGTGGGAAATTCTGAACAAAGATAACGAGCCTTTGGTGGGACTGATCCTGGATAGTGAGTCTCTCTTTCTCCCATATTCTGTCTTTTCTCACCTGGATCTGAATACATCACAGTTTCACAAGTGTGAAGACAAACAACACATATTTGCTGCAGCCTCTGAAGTCCAAATAAACAGTTGTGGTGCACCATTGATCAGATATTTATAAAGAAGCAGAAAGGAAGTAATGAAATTCAGTTTGCACTCATTTTAGTTTCAGATAGAAAAGTAGATTCAAAAGTTTTTGTTTCAACCTCAAGGATGTATCACACTACTTCACTCAAAGGTGCTGACCCTTGAATGCTTGAGTTTGTAACTGAGAATCTCTATCAGATAAAACAGAAAACAGAGGGAATTATAATTCCAGGAAGTATCATTATACCAACTTGGTGCAGACACCCCAGGCTTTAACTTTCTGATGTGTTTAGGACACCTCTGACTAAGAGACAGATTGTTTTACCTGCTAGCCTGAGGGATACTGGACTCTGCAGTAGCTGGACAAAGTCAAAGGGAAAAAGTCATTCAATCAATTGGACAATTTAATTTCAAGTTAAAAGAGAAAAAAGCATTTTCAAGGTGGCAGAGCAGACATCAATTAAAAACAGCGTTTTACTTTTCCAATTGGAGTCAGATAATTTGGTCCAGAGGTTTGAAATAAGCTCATTGTCACAAAAGTTGGACCAACACCACATGATTTTGTTCATGATGGAAAAGACAGAGTCATTTCCACAGAAATGAAGAAAAGTTTTCAGGGATCAAAACATAAATTAGCAACTAACTAACAGACATCAAATAGAAATTCCTCCATCCATTGATCAGTCTGTGGCTCTGAAAGAGATGAGTATAAAAGTGATCATCTCAGAGATGGTGTTAATTGACATAGTAAAACCCCAAACTCTCATCTCTGCTTGTGTCAAAAACATCTTCACATTAATTAGAAGAACATCTTTATATTGTCTAGTTCTGCCTCCAGGTTTTGAATGTTTGCAAAAAGGAGTTTCAGATAAATTTTAGTCAATAACAGACTCAAGAGACGATATATATATATATATATATATATATATATATATATATACATATATATATATATAAACACACATAAGATTTGTGTTGTTACAATTCATGACTACAAAAGTGCAAAATTTAAATAAACTTTCCTGATATATATATATATATATATAAAAAAAGATAGGGGTTTTGAATTGCTCATCAGCTTTTCCCTCCCTGTCCCTCTGCAGACTCTGGGAAGACCTTGACGTTCTTCAACAATGACTACAAAGGAGACTTCCAGACCGTCACCTTTGATGGAACTGAAATCAAAAAAATCTTTCATGGCAGCTTCCACAAGGTGAGTCTTTAATATATGTGCTTAAGAAATTGCAATTTTCTGGCTCTTGTATCATGGTAATGTGCTCTTTCATGTCGTTAAAATAAAGTAAGAGGTTTGAGGTGCTGGTCAGAATATGAAAGCAGTTCTCAAACTACAAACTCAAGTATTGTTCAGTAGATTATTTATATCACTTCCACACACATCAGGTTTACTTTGACAAGCCCTTGCTACCATTTTAAGCTGGATGTTTGTCAGATAAATGTTCAGCTCGGCTTACATTGGCCCCCACAGAGCACAAGGGAAAAGAAGAAGCAGGAAGTTTTCTCGCAAGCAAGAATGTCTGCTCTGTGATGGTTTTTTTCTTTTCGAGCCATGGAGTGCGTTGTGTGGTTTTTCCAATGGCTCATTGGCTGGATTTTTCTTCTCTTGACCTGTCAACACTGCTGTGGTGAGTGTGTGTGCAGGTGGTGATAGTCCTCCTCCCTCTCCTGTCTCTCCCTCCTACTCTGCTCTGCTTTTACATTTTATTTTTCAAACTACTAGAGTGTGCAGAGTGGGAGTGAAGCTGCAGATTTCGTCACCCTGTAAAGACCTCTGTGTGGTCTCCCGTGGTGAAGTTGCAGTAAACTGCTGTCATTAACTTTGACATTTAGTGTGCAAAGTTTGAATTAATATTGCATTAAAATGTTAAGATAACTGCACAAAAAGTATTTTAGACATTAAAAAAATCATTGGTCTTGTTTATTTCCATGACTTTAATTATTTTCTAGTTCCCTGTTGACCTCAGACAAGACCACCAGAAGAAGATATTAGTTTTTCCTTCTAATAATTCTCTGACAGAGACATTTCACATTTCCATCAATCACAAGACATATTTGTATGTAAATTGTGTTGCATGAAATTAGTGAGACTGAATGGAAATGGCAAATTTTCACGACGTTCTCTCTATAAAAGGCAATTTTCTGCTCACTTGAGACTTGAAAGTAGTTTGTGAAAGTATAAATTATGGAATAAACAGTAATGCAAATGCCTGCTCTGAATAAATAATGGCAGTGATTTGGCCTCCACAGACCAAGTGAAAAATAAATTCTCATAGCATTAAATATGGGGCATGTGCCCAATAGTAACAGCTTGCTGGATGATGATCAGTTTTTTTCTCTCTCTGGGACATGTTCTCTGCATTAACCTCACTGTTCAGCGGCTGTGTTTACTGCAGCAGGGTTGATAAAAATGAAAGTTATTACTTGCATTGCTTCTGTAAATTGAAAGAGCAGTTAGATTTAAAGGAAAAATTGTTCGTTGTTTTTGTGTACTGTCCTTCTGAGACTCTGGATTTCTGCTTAAAATTTCTCTAAAATTTTGAAGATGTCAGCGAGTAGCTGTCTGTCAGCTTTCCTGCCCTTTGTTTTTCTCCATTGTTTTCTGTCTCTCTGCTAGAGAACATGACAATGTTGAGAGAGAGAACAGATGCTAGAGACTGCCTGACAAGGGGAAGTGTTCATCTATGTTTAGACAGGATGACAAGTGTATGAGGAGTGTCTGCGTGTGTGTGCATGTTTGTGTGTCTGTTGAAAGGGATTACCATATGAAGACACCCCGTGTGAAAGCAGGAATACCCAGCAGGATCTGTCACGGCTCAGCAGTGCACCCACACACAAACAAACACATACTGAGAGAATCACAATAAACAGAGAAAGGTAAAGGAGGGAGAAAGGAAAATGTAGACAAGGATGTGACAGTGAGCCTGAGACACAAAAAAGAAAGAAAAGATACACACTCACACATTAGGAAGACTAGAGGGTTGCTGACACCAAAGATAAAAAGAAAAAAACATGATAGACGACCTCATATCAAACATTTAGGAGGAAAATTGTTGTTTTTGTGTGTAGTAAATATTAACTTTAACTAGCTCATTTTGAGCTGTTTACAGCTCACAGTTCCCCCTCAATTTCTTGGAACAAAACCTGAAATTCACCAATTTATTTGCCAATAGAAAATTCATATTAAGCTGTTTCCACAAATGTTGGCAGCTTCTTGGCAAGAAGAAAAAGAAATGGTCACAGAGAAACAAAGACAGCCAGTGGAAATGAATGTGTTGTGTCCGTTGGAAGGACAGATTTGGGCTGACTGGCGCTGTGTTTGTTTGTGAAAGGAAAAAAAGGAAATGTGATGCAGCATGTTGCTGACAAAGGAATAGATGCTTGGATCTTTTTCTCCTGATGATCAACAGCAAAATGATTATTTATTTCAAAAAGACAAAGACAAAATGTAAGGACATTTCTTTTATAGACAGAGGTTTGGACCATCTTATGGTGTTGACTTTTGAGGCTTGTAAAATATTGTCTCTGAGCGATAAGCTTGTCCCAGTTACTGGGATTACGGCTTTTGGAGAGTGATGAAGAGGGAAAAATTAGAAACTGACAAACAATGAAGGGATGTACTGGATTCCTGGATCATAAAAAGAGGACATGAGCTAAATTAAGAATTGCATTGAAAGTGTTTTATACACGAAGCAGGTGTTTATATTCCCTGAAATATAATCAGGTATTTTTACCTGGATCAGAAATTACAATATCATATGACATCACATACTTTTCAGGTGTTATCAAAGGCTCTTTGAAGATTACAGGTTTTTATGTTGCCCACCCTAAAAGCAGCATCATATCATTTATCAATTATTACAAAGCATGTTTGTGTTCATGCTTAAAGGAAATTCTTGAAGGTAAACATGCTAAAAGTGATCATAGGCTTCACAGGTAGAGGTAGCTTTTAACATAAAGCCTGCTGTGTACATGCAAACACACACACACACACACACACACACACACACACACACACACACACACATTCACTCACATTTGAATGCGTTCAAGCATGCACAGCTTTAAGTGCAGGTCAGAGACAGCTGAGTCAGCAGACAGTGATAGCTTCATCTACTTCAACCCACATTATCCCAGAGTGAATGTTTAGGAGCTGGCATAACAGTTTTCGAGGGAAAGGGACAGAAAGAAAGTGTGTCTGTGGGTGTTAGTGTAATTTTTTCCGTTTATCATGAAACAGAGGAACACCACCTTGTTTTTTTTAACTGCAAACCATCTACACTTTTCAATCACTCTACATAAGAAGGGTGCGTTAAACTATAAACTTGACTTAATTTTTTTTCTCCGTCTTAGTTTGATGTTTGTGTTGAGTTATATCAACAAACTGATAACTAAGAGTTTAAGCCTTTACTGTCAAAAGGAAGCAGAGTTGTTTTTTCCGTTTTATGAGATTCCTATGAAGTGAAGTGTGCAACGTGACAAAGATAATATAGCTTTGTTTGTGCTTTTGAAAAAAAAAAGGGGATTCATCTTATGTCTGGAGAAAAGATAAGGAAGAAGACTACTGATAAAGAAAACAATAAAAACACCTGCAGAGCAAGATACAAAGAAATGAGATTCATCATATTTGTTATTTGTGATGTGTAAGACAGCATAAGTATTAAAAAACACACATGGATTAGCCTTTGAGGTATATCCATCTTGTTCAGGTAAATTAATTATCTGTGGATGGGGCCTGAAGGCTGCCATCAACCATTAAAACCCACAGGAGGAGATTAGTGTGCAAAACACAATTTATCTATTTAAGTCATTTCTTGTATTTTTTTCCTGTTTTGTTTGTCTTTGTAGTGAATGATTGTGTGTAAAACCCGTTCCAGGTCTACGTTTTGGGAGGTTTTAGCTTCAAGGGTTATCATCAGATGAAAAACAACATTTCAGTCACTGTTAAATTCATGGCAAACATTGGTCGCCCTTTTATTTTGGTTCAGACTTACACTGAATGGAATAGAGTGACTTATAACTGATAACAATGCTTTATTTGATGCTATATTTAAATGGTGTAGCTCTACCTATCTTGGCCTGAAATATCAGTTGTATGTTGATATTAAGCTACAATTCAACCATCTTACTTTAGCCACACTGAGAGCAATATATCATAAAGCACAATTTAAGATTTAACTCCAGTTTGAAGTCTGAAATATGTTGTCCTGTTCACAGGCTGTAAATGTTAGTTTCACAAAATATGCTGTGAAAAATACCTGAATATGTTCTGTTATTATTCATTTTAACTAAAACTGTGAAGAACATTTTTAGGTTGGACTGTGGAGCAGCTAAACCTTCAGAGTACTTTGTGGGTTTCAGCTAAACAATGAGAATATACCATCCTCAAAGAACAGTGGCTCAAAAGTAAAATATCTTTTCTAATGCTTGCTTCCTCGGCCTTCACCTCCATATTTCACATATCCTGTAGCTCAAGAACAAGAAAGAAATATATATGGTTCAGTTCAGAAAGCCAATTTTCAAGAATAAACTTTCTTCAAACCCGAGAAAAGTCTGAGTCACTGCAGGAATGAATACATTTACTTGAAAGCCCAGAGGACAGTTACTCATATACAACACACATGCACACGCACACAGGAGCATACATATTTATATAAATACATTTTTTAATTGCTTTATATCCTCATGTTAACTTTTGCTGTAACCTCTAAATGTTACTTAATACAGACTAACTGCCTTCAGCTGAGAGGATTTTTGATCATTTTATTTTTCGTAAGTGCATTGCACACTTACCAAAATCTCTGCACGCGCACACACACAAGCACACACACACGCCATACGCAGTGAACTGTGTAAAATGAAGGATGAGACCTGAAAGTCATTATAGAGCCGCCGTCCAGACATCAGCAGAGGAATGAGCTCTGACACTCGAATATGAACTTTGTCTAACTCCACTTTAGCTGCACCTTGCTACATTTTCTGTGTGAGTGTGTGTGTGTGTGTGTGTCCATCAGTGTGTCTGTATTTTTACTGAGGGTATAACAGAGATGACTACCCTCAGTGGTAAAACATGCAGTTGTTAATAGTCTAGTAGTTTGTAGCTATCATTCAGTCGACTCTCTGCTCATTACGTGTGTGACCGGGCAAATTTCACAGTTCGGGGCACAAGCACTGGTTTCTTCTTCAGAAGAGTCAGAGCTCACAGACAGTCTGAGGGATATGACAATCAGTACACTCATATTCTGTTGTAGAAAAACCTTGTATGAACAAAGGAATTCATAAGCACAGCATTCGGTGAGTTAAGATGTTGTTTTTGTTGGTAAAAATTAAAACGAGTTGTCACATATTTAGTATCTTTGGTGACCAAAGTGGCAAGACTTGAGCAATCACCTTACTTAAAGTACCTCCTTTGATTAGCTATTTAGTGGTTTGTATTTATAGCTTGTAACAAGTTAAAATAAAATAACTGTGTAACTCAGTGGTCCTCAACCTTTTCCAGCTCAGGGCCCACTTTTGAGTCTTAAAATGTTTGCAGCCCACCTCCAGCCCCATAAATACGGAGGCTATATAACACCATGTCAGAGCCAGATTTGTAACAATGACCTGAAATGTAATTAAAAATGCTTAATATAACACAAATGTAATAACCGTTTGATAATGCAACAGTGCTGAACCCGAAATGTTATAAAAATTACAATAAAACCCAAAATGTATCAAATGGTCAATAATGTAACAAATGCTGAGCTCACAATGTGATAGCTTTGACTTTTTGCTCAGAATTTGACAACTTGTCACATCTTGGGTCATTTATTACATTTTGGGTTTTATTTAATATTTTTATCACAATTCAGGCTCAACACTACTGTCACATTTTTGACAAGTTACTACATTTTATAAAAGTACATTCCAGTTATTCATTTTGGGTCATTGTTACATATTGAGCTCAAACATGCCTTCTCTAAGGACTTTTTTATAAAGATGTATATGAAATTTTGAACATTTTTAATATCCTTTAAAAGCTAACTGAGTTTTAACATGTTACATGTAAGTTTGTATATTTGTATCTTTATATAATAACATTACCTCAAAAATCATACTATTTTTGGAAATGATTTTGCAGTCCACTTGCAATACGGCCCACACTTTTAGAATCACTGGTGTAAATTGTTTTCATTTTGACTTTTTAATGTGCCTTCTCTTTTCTCCTCTTCAAAGCTCCATGTGACCGTCAGTAAAACTTCTGTGAAGGTGGTTTTGGATTGCTCTGTGGCTGGGGAGAAACCCATCAATGCTGCTGGTAACATCACCACTGACGGAGTAGAGATCCTCGGGCGAATGGTTCGGTCCCGAGGCAGACGGGACAACTCTGCTCCAGTCAGTATCATTTCATTTCTGCATCACTGTTGAGTTAACTCAGAGCTGGATTGCATGCCTGGATGTTCAAGAATCTCACTGGTCTCAGAAACATGAAAGGTGTTTGACAGGAAGTCCCTTGAGTGGTTGACTCTCGTAGCGTCAGCAACATCAAGACGATAGAATCTGATTCACACTTTTATGGAAAGAAAAGCATATTATATCACATTAGGCCAGACTGTGAGGTATGAACTACAAACAGATGAGAAATAAATGAAATTCCGAGGTGATCATCTGGCTGTAATTGCTTGTTGTGCATTGATGGCAATGATCAAAAAACAATGAGTTTGTCTGAACTATTATGGTCTTTTATGAGATCCAAAAACCATTCCAGTATGTCACTCAGTGGGCATTAACTTGGTTTACTGCAAATTGAGTTGTACAAAGTGCAGTACAAATAATTTACTATCTGTCCTGTTCTCATTTAGAAGCATAAGCAAAAGGAAAGAAAATAAATTTCGGTTCACTGGCAAGAGAGACGGTGAGATATCCTGGGCTTCTAGGAGCATTAAGAACTGCAGTTAACAAATGTATACATCTTGGCTTCTTCAAAGAAAATTTTCATCCAGAAAATGCTGAGATAAGAGCTTTTTTATGAAGAGTTGTAAAGAAAGATTTGATGTTTCTGTGCACTTAACACGAGATTGTCCTTTAAAAGCCAGTGACAAGAGATGTTGATGCAAAAAATATACCTTAAGAACTGAAAGTGGCACTAAAGTAGTTGCTCTTATGTCAAACCTACATATCATTCAGTCTGGCTGTTTTCCAAACCACCCACAACACTAACATTACTGATTTGGCTGAAATGTAGTATGTCGTAGCCAATATGCAAAATCTCGCAAGGTCTGTAGTATGCTAAAAAAAAAAAAAAAAAAACGGATGTTGTACTGATCCAGTGCAATCAGTAGATTGAAATGTGGAAAAGGTGGTCCCAAATAACCAACTGTCATTAATGAATGATACACAACGAGCTGTCAAATTTTGTTCTCCAGCCCTGAAGAAAATGAAAAAATTCAGATGAACCTGCCCCAAAGCCATGACTTAATTATCTCCTGGTTTAAAGCTTTGAAATTTGTCAACTTGACCATTTATGCTGAATGTAGGAGCTGTCAGCCTGACAGTGTGCATCATTATCCTATTATCTAACTTCTGGTCATTACAGCTTACAAGTAGAGAAAACTGTCTCTGCTTCCGTGAACACCAAAGGCCTCATTAAAAAAACACACAGCTATAATGTTTCCTATTTACTTTGCCACATCTAGAAATGTGTAAACTGATTGTTCTGTAAGTTTTTTTGTGTGTGCACGTTTACAGTTCCAGCTCCAGATGTTCGACATTATCTGCAGCACCTCCTGGGCCAGCAGAGATAAGTGTTGTGAGCTGCCAGCACTGGTAAGAAACAGTTTAATTCATATTTTTCCTCCCCTGCTCTCCTTGACTGTGCTGTAGTTTAGGGCTCTAGCTAATAGAGCCTTAGATAATCAGTGATAATTGAAGACATGATCAGATTTTTAGAAATTACCTTGAATTTGTATAAATGGTCTCAGCACTGAGTAAGGTTTTTCTCTGATGAGACTGCCAGAGGTTAGTTGGATTCATAATTGTATTGATGTGCTCACAGTGAGAAACTCAGGCCTTCTGCTTCATTTTGTCTCATAAATGAGCAAAGACTGACTCGTGCTTAAGAGTACCAGTCATTAGCCATCACTGTGCAGTTCATGTCTCCTCTGAATACACTCTCCACTCTTCATTTTGTATCTTACATTGTGTTTTCAGAGAGTGGAGGAGCAGTGTCCTTCCATGCCTCATGCCTGTACCTGCTCCCAGGACAGCAAAGGACCTCCAGGACCTTCTGGACCTCCTGTAAGCTCACTGATTCTTTCATTTAATTACATTTTCAGACTTTTGTGCTCTATCCAGTGCGAAGAACTTGTTTGCAGTCTGTTTTTGTCTTTTATAGATCCGTGTCTTTCCGCAGACATGTGTAGAACTCTTTATATGTCCCTCTCTTCTTCTCTTTTTATTTGTTTTTTCCCCACCGTCTCTTTTATGCACTGTTATTTATGGTATCCATATCACAACACAATCATTAACAGACTCTCTCTCTTTTTCAGAGTTTACCTCATATATCAGTGATTCTCTTTTTCTCTTTGACTGTCTAGACAGCCCTCAAAAACTTTTTATTTACACCAGTAAAAAAAAAGTTTTATGTTTTTCTTTTGGTGTGTTTTATTTTTAAATACAGGCTGTGGGAATTGGCTCAGAGATAAGACAGTCTTAGTCACATGGGTATCCAAACAGTCAAAGCCACATTTTACACATTATATTCCTTGTGTAACATGTGAAACAGGTGAAGTCTTACTTTCGATTAACTTGCGCTTTTTAGCACCAGTTAAGTTGAGTTCCATGTAAATTAATACTTAAGTTGTCATCCGTCACAATAAAGCATTGTTCATATATTAATACTCATTTGTGTGTCGTGTATAAACAAAAATGATGGATTCATCAATTACAAAACTAGCTATTTTGGTCATTATAAACTACTTATAAACCATTTACAAATTGAGAGACTAACATTTAGTAAGGGTTAGTGATCACCTAATTACAGGGCAAATTATGATGAGTTTAGGTCGTCACAGAGACCTGTTTGTTCATTGTTTTGTTAGCTGATTCAAATAAAATATTCAATATCAATGATATAAAAATACACAGTTATATTTAAGCACTGGCTGAATAAAGTCATTTGAACAAACTGCTTATAAATAGTCTATAACTGGTTCATAATGGCTATAACAGCTCAATTGTAACTGATGAATCCATCATTTATTTAAGTATGAACAAAGTTCTGGTTAATACATTATAAAGAATCATACTCATGAATAACAAAACATTTATAACTATGTTTGTACATGATACACAAATAAGTTTCAATGTATGAACACTGCTTTACAGATGATGACTTAAGTATTTGTTAATACTAAACTAACTGTACTAATGCTAAAAAGCATGAGCTAACCTCAAGTGATGCTACTTTCTCCTTCTGTTCATAGCTGACCTAATACACCAAATATAAACAAAGCAAGAATTGCTATAATTTCTTTTCAGTTCTGGGAATTAGGCAAACAGAGAATCTTCCTCACAGTCATGTGATTGAAAGACCCCCTGATTTCTCAGAGTAACCACCTGGTTATGTGTGGCATGTTGAGCAGTCAGAGGGTCTCAGTATGAAAGGGACAGAGGAGGTGAGTTAGTGGAGAGAAGCTGCATTCCTCTCACGCATCAGCAGGTAAACCTGATCGAGGCTGAGAGATGAGTGCAAGTAAATGAGCTCATTTACTGCCTGAGACTTCTGTCTATACTCCCACTTCCCTCTCTCCTCTCCTCTTCTCTTCCCCCTTCTTTTCTATTCTTCTGTCCTTCCACTTTGCATTCCTCTCTTACAAGATCTTTTTGATTTACTCATTTTCTCCCTGCTTTAAAGCTCCTTCCTTTATCACCCCTGTTGGAGACTGAGGGCATGAGAGGGGTGTAGCTCAACACTGGTTGAGCTTAAGAAAGTAATTATGCAGCTATTCCATTTATCAAACCTGATTAGTATCCCACTTTTTCCCTCTCTTGTTGAACAAGTCGTTTCTCCTCACTCATTTAAAGGGTTATGTCTTTTCTAGTTTTCATTTGTCTCTTTGATTTATCCCTGACAGTCTTAAAGGTTTGAAGTTTTATTCCCTTTAAACAATACACATAACAAGGCGGCCTAACCATGAAGAACGAACTATCAAAATTTCACTTATCTCCAACAGAATAAGTTCTTGAGAAGATGAAGAATGAAATGCTGTTGAGCTTAATATGGAGACACATTTTCTTCTCTCTCTGTATTACCTCCATCTCTTTTGTCTCTCCCTTTCACTCTGTTTCTCTCTCTCTCTCTCTCTCTCTCTCTCTCTCTCTCTCTCTCTGTCTCTTTCTCAACCAGAGATCAATAGCTGTACTGGAAAGCTTTCAACTTTTTCATCATTTTTCTCTTTTTCTATTCTGTTTTGTCTTTTACCTCCACCTCACCTAAATGCCTGGGGCTCTTCTACCCTTTTTCTTTTTTTATTATCATTTAATGCCTCTCTGTGCCCATGTCTGTTTCTCTGTGGCTGTGTCTGTCTCTCTGTCTGTGTCTATTACTCTCACTGGCATCAAATGGGCTCCTTATTTCACATTTTTACTGCAGCATATAGGCATAGATGAATGGTTTAATGGCAGAATCATAGCCACTTTCTGCTGAAACTGCAAACTTTTTTCAGTGGAGTTTTGTAAAAGGAGAAAAACGCAGTACCATTCTCCTTGTTAACACAATATAATGGTTGTAAAGACCATCAATTTTTGTTATATCCCCTTTGGAAGGCAAGCATCCTACAAGCAGGAAAAACTTTCAAAATCTTATCAGGCTGTGAAAACAATTTACTGTAAACTATAGATGTGTACTTACTTCCTTTTGTTTTTCCTCTGAGACTTTTTTCCCCTCTGATAAACCAAGGAGTGTGAAGAAATATGGATAAATACCTGAATCTGTGGGGATTGTGGATGTAATGTGCAAACACACAGCCATGAAAAGATAGCTGGAAGGAGAATGAACTGCTGAGCAAAGAGGCATTAAAAGGATTTAGAAACTATAGAAGCTTCCACAAAACACTACTTTTACAGGTGAACCTTTAGTTGGTGTCAAGTTTAACACTAGCTTTTGTTTATAGCACACCTGCACGAACACACTTTGGCAGTCTATGTCACAGCTACAGCAGAAGTCTTCTCTGCAGATACAATCAGTATCCAAAAACCCTGTTGTGCTTTTCTTCCTCAGAGTAATTTCTGTGTTTGTTTGCTGTCAGACACATGTCTCCTCCAGTCTCTCACAGCAGCCGTTCTCTTCAGTTTTGTAAATCTTTGAGTCATATTTGAAAAAATATTGATTGCTCGAACTGAATTGCTATCTGTGCTGCCTGATTTGGCACAGACTCAGCTCAATACTGAACATCAGTCAGCAATCAATCTGGCATTATGAAAAACAGGACGAGCCCTGCCTGCCATCTTGGTTTGTGGAAATTGAATTGTGCCCATGCTGTTTGAGAGCCAAGTTTGTGCGAAATGTAAATTTGCCTTTGGCATCAAATTGCTCAGTCAAACAGTAATAACTGTTGATTTTTTTCACACTATTGAAGACCCATAAAAATTTTAATGCAGTTTGTGTCATTTGCATAATTTCACTTTGAAGATTATTTCAGTTTCCCTGAAGGTTTGCCAAAAATCAAACAAATGCATGGCTCACATTGTTTGCTTTACTCTATGAAAACAACCTGTAAAGATAACTGCTAGGTTGCTAAAATCCTTAATGAATATGAACTACATGTGTTTTTCCCTGACATCAATTTAGCATAACTTTACTGTTGGTCAGCACTGAAAGGAGGGACATACTTTTCCCTCTCTGAGAAATGAATATGACTTTAATTGCCCCTAACATAAGGCACCTGAGCTCCAGCAGGTGTCTTCATCCTGGCTGTCATCAGCGTATTGGCTCACATCAAAGAAACATATTCAAGGAAAGGAAGTGCTTTTGGACCAAGACGGTTGAACATTGGAAGATTCTCTATAATTCACTCTGCTGAAGTGTTGCATTAATTTCAGCTCTACCCCAGCATGCTTTTTACTCACAAGTGCTACAGATTTTGTCCCTCATGTTAAGCTTTGTACTTCATATATGTTAAAATGATTCATTTCATTTACAAAAGAGCATTTCCACTTTTGCAGCTTTCTGTCTGAGAGCGCAGTGCAAGCAGTCAGAGCATGTTTTCCTGCATGCTCAACATTTTGACAGGTTGGCGCATCAGAATAATACCGATGAACCAGTGCAGCGCTTTGTAATGAATATTAATGGTGTGCAAAACAAGCTGAGAAAAACCCAAAACATTTTGGGGGATTTTATTGAACCCCCCGGGACATAATTTCACCACCAAAAAGAAGGACATGTACAGGCAAAAGAGGACGAATGGTCACCTTCCTCTACTCCCCACATTTCTTGTCTCTCTTCAGCTCTTCTATCAGTGAAGGCAAAAACGTCCCAAAAATAACTTTTTAAATTCAAATAATGAACCAATTAGGATCGACCTTTCTCTTTAACCACATCTGTGTTTTCCCTTTCCTTTAGTCCCTTATAAAATCTCCCCCAATAGCCTGTTTGGCTAAACACTGGAGGAACCTCCCTGATCCCTGGGAGGAATCTTTAAGCAAACACAGGAAGAGGATGTATTCTATACTGGCCAATTAAAAGCAGATGTGCGTCGTATGTCCCCAGATAAACTTTAACAGATCAGCATGAGGTTTATATCTTCACATTCTTGCTGTAATTCAAAGATGAAGCGTAATGGAGTGCAGTTCAGAGGGTATTTTCACAGCACAGATCACTGTCAGCCCCTGTCGATCAAACCCATAATATGTTCATAGTGACAGTCATGTGGTTCCAAACCCACAGAATTTGCTGGAGTGAAATGGTCTTCATTTATCAAAGAGTTCCTTGTTTACAGATCTGTTGTTGCAAAGGTGTGTTTGACTTATCTGTGAGCAAGCACTGATGGTTTGTGCTGTTTTGTGTTTCAGGGTGGTCCGGGAATAAGAGGAGCCAGAGGGGATAGAGGAGAGCCAGGAGTGACGGTCTGTAAAATTCACCCAAGTTCTACTGCACTTGAACAAAAATCTCATAATGGATTAAAAATACTGTCTTACTTGAGGAATTTGTGTAATAGTAGACTTGACTCAAAAAAGCATTTTTAGAGGTGCTTTGGAAAATGGGAACAGAGTGGGAAAAATTAGTGGGTGAAATTGACCACAATCTGCAGAAACAAATATAATGTGTCTGATTTGTTCGTCTATAATTTAAACCCTAAACTTTTGAATAATATTGTGGTAATGATAATGATTTCATGCGTCAAGTATTAACTTTTGCAATGCTGATGTCTTTCATCAGCACTACTTTTAATACTTTTGAGACAGCCCTGCTATAATTTGAAAAAACAAAACAAAACAAAACAAAACAAAACAAAACAAAACATGGTGTTAAGTACGTTCTAACAGACTCCAAGACCCTGGGAAATGATGACCAAGATCCTCACATTAGCTTCTTGTTTGAGCCTTACAGGCCCTCTTTTCTGTTACTTTTTCCTTGTTGTCTATCCAAACAGAGAGATATCCGGTCCATACTATTTGCTGCCTCGATTGTATGTTTACAGTGTTTCTGCCCTGGATTTTAAACGTCTCTATTATAGAGACATAACCACAGATAAATTTCATCTTTCTTTCTCCAACTGCATCGATTAAGGAGAGCTCTATATGTTCATCTGTGTCAAACTCCACACTCAGCAAAATGGGCAGGGTAGGTCCTACAGGAAGTGAATACACAACACCCACCATGATAATGAGGGTGAGTCCACATGACAAGACAAGACATTTGAAATAGGTTTTACACACGATCTAAAAATGCTGGCCCACACCTCTACTCCAGAGACAGAACAGCCCCACATCCTGGTTGTGAAGAAAGGAAGAGGTTAAAGGCTCTGAGGCATAAGTCCCTTCTCAGACAAAGAGTCTTTTTAACAGAAGCCCACTCCTTTCTTCAGACTGAACGAGAAGCTCCTTCGGGTATAAAAAGTGATCATTTAAAAAAACTATATTAACATTTTCCATGCTACGTCATCTTCCTTTCACCCACAGTCTCAAGGCCGGCTCTTATCACAGCTGTTACTTGTGTTTTTTTTATGAATGCATTTCTAACAATTCCTCTCTTGACTATTAATGAAAGATTTGTGGAGTTTATATCTGCTTTGGTTTTGCTGTGGCAGTCCAGTCCAAACTGTTACAGACCATCCAGCTGTGACTACCGATCTGAAGCCTGGTGCTGCTGGGAACCTCTCAAGACTCAAATCCTTTGATTGTAATTTAAACTTTTCATCTTTGAAAGCAGCAGTAGGGGTCCAGATATTTTTGCTCAGACACGCACAGCTGTCAGTCAAGAGCGTGAGGTTATTTATCTCAACCATATGACTCTGTGGAGTGGCAGTGTATCAGCCCACCCAGAACTTAAAACTTAGCACATCGTTCTCAAAGTTCCCCAAAAATGAGACAAAGGACGGATCAAACTCACACAACACTTTCTCAACATAGGACATATGTGTTATGTTTTAATGTGTTTAATAGTGTTAGTTTTGGATTTGAGATGTGGTTTTCTATCCTTCTGGCAACCGCACACTGCACAGTACACATTTATATATTAATATGTGCCTGCCAAATCACACTCTGCTCTGTCAGCAGCATTCATACCTCAGTGGCTGAAGCCAAGTTTTATTTTAAAAGTTGGATTGTTTTTTTTGTATGAGACCATCTTCTACATCAGTTTGTCCTTTCTCATTCTTGGTCATCAGTTTTAGTTTATTCCTTGTTACATTGTAAGCAATTATACACAGAAAAGTAACCCCTGAATATATCAAAATAAACCTTGAAGTTATCTAAACCTATTTGAAAAATCTTTAAACTGCCTCATGCAGTGGTGTGCCAATATCTACAGTTATTTATCATTAAGTCAAACATGACTTAACACCTATAACCCTCTGTTTATTTCTTTCTCCACCTCATTCATGTGTGTTAGATTCAGAGTTTCTTTTGATCCTGTGCTAGGATCGAAAAGACAGAGGGCCAATTTCTGTACCATTAAACAGTAAAACAACAAATACAGACAGAGTGACGAATCCTTTGGCTCTGACTGCCGCTAAGCTAACAAACCACAAATGCTGTTAATCAGTAGTGGTCTGTAGGAATTCCTCCACTTAATCTCCCACTGCAAGAACCGTGTGCAGCTTAGACACAGAGACCAAATGAGCCATGACTTCAATGCCACCTGATTAAAGATGAGGGGATAAGTATACACAAATGTATATACCATTATGGGGGCAGTCACTTAAAGCAAAAGTTTCAGCAGAACAAAGTCTTTGGCTTGAGCATGATTATAGATTTTAAGCAGTTGAATCTTTTTTGAAGAATTTTTGGTGACATAAGAATAATATTGGCTTGAAGTTGTCCTATAATCTTTACTGTTTATGATAAGATTTAGTTTCTTCAAATGTACAAGCTATTTTATGTGCTGCCTTCTGTGTCTTGATTAGTCATTGGATTATGGAAATGTAACATAGTTGAGATTTGTTTCCTGAGTATGTGGGAAAAATGAGCTGATGAGTCTTTCTGACGTTCAGAAGCCATATGATGACACTTTTTGTTGTATGTTCTGACTTATTTTATAAAGGATTACCCCCTAAAAGACATGTGGAAGTATTAAACTCTATTGCGATGTTTCTGCAGGGACCTCAAGGGCCAGCGGGGGAGGTCGGCTCTCCTGGACCTTCAGGACCACCTGGTCCTCAGGGACCCAGTGGCCTCTCTATCCAAGGGCCCCCGGTAAGACTTGTGCGTGTATGTGTGTGTGTGTGTGTGTGTGTGTGTGTGTGTGTGTGTGTGTGTGTGTGTGTGTGTATGAGGACAGTTTATTATCAAATTTTCAATTCACAGCAAGTTCAAAGCTTGTTTTCACTTCACATATTTTAGTATGAGATTTCTGTATCATAATTGAGTTTAAGTTTTGAATACAGTATCTCATCTCCCCCAAAAAACTACTTTTTTCATCTTTAATCGGAAGATGTGGCAGAAAATGAAGTTGTTATTCTCAAAATCTCTGCTACATACTGTTATGGGAGAAACATTAGTCACAAAGAAGCTGCTTTATTTTCACCTGTCTGCAAACTTGAGTGAAAGGCTACAAATTATGTGTGATCACACTCAGTATTGAGCGTTCAAAACCAACAAACGTGAAAAACTACCTCAGAGTGACTGTTGAACTAGTTCTTTGGACTTATGCTGCTCAGCACCTTATTAAGATAAGTGATGTTGGTTTTTCCGGTCCTTTGGCAGCTATCGGTGTGACCACTGGTCCAACTGAGATGTAATGACATTGTTTTTTTTTTGCAGGGAGCTGCTGGAGAGAAAGGGGAGAGAGGAGAGATTGGACCAGCTGGACCAATGGTGAGACATGATTTCTCAAGAAAAAAGGACAGAGAGGAAGTGTGTGTTGATATCAACTCCAGTATTGCAAAACGGACCCAAAAGGGCAACTATTTTTACACTCTGCCGGACATAAATTTTCCTGCTGGGATTTATTTCACAGTTTTTTGAAAGTGTTAGACCATGAGAGTGAGAGAGGAGTGATGTGGAGAAAAGGTAGCAGTGAATATATGTGTGTGTGAGGGGGGGTGGGCTTTGTTGCTGACTCCCACGCTTGGGTTTACACAAACACAGAGCCTTGTAATGAAATCATTGAGATGTGAATAATCATTACCAGCATCTTCATTATTGGGCACTGAACCAATCAGAGGTGATACTGAATTAATCAAACAGTTTACTACCGGGAGCTGTGGACATCAGCAAGGACAGACTCAATTATAATAATAAATTTTATTTGCGTAGCTCTATTAAACGAGACATGCATGCAGCTCCACAGGGTTGTGTGACTTGGGATTCGAGCAAGGTACATGATTTAGAAGTTAAAGTCAACCTGGAAATTGAAACATTACACAACCTTTGGCTTGGTCTATTGGTTCAACACAAAAATAAAACTAGAGGGAATAAAACAACACGTGTCTACATGTAGAAACCAGGTGGTGACTGATGTGAATAAAAGTGAGCAGAAAATGAGCAGAAGTGCAGTTTAACAAGAAAATTGCAAGACGCAAGAGCAAGCAATTACCTAAGTGCTCATTACTATTGCAAATTACAGTGTTTGAAATCAGTCAAATTCTCTTTTTTTCCTTTTTTCGTTTTGTCTTCTGTCATCGGTGGCGGTACTGAAGTTGATTAAATGAGCGTTTTTGTTTCACAAAATAATTCAGTCTTTTGACAGAGCACTGACCATGAGCACTGTTATGTAGAAAGAGGCTGAGATTTATTTCATCTGTAGTTGAATTTTTATNTTTACTACCGGGAGCTGTGGACATCAGCAAGGACAGACTCAATTATAATAATAAATTTTATTTGCGTAGCTCTATTAAACGAGACATGCATGCAGCTCCACAGGGTTGTGTGACTTGGGATTCGAGCAAGGTACATGATTTAGAAGTTAAAGTCAACCTGGAAATTGAAACATTACACAACCTTTGGCTTGGTCTATTGGTTCAACACAAAAATAAAACTAGAGGGAATAAAACAACACGTGTCTACATGTAGAAACCAGGTGGTGACTGATGTGAATAAAAGTGAGCAGAAAATGAGCAGAAGTGCAGTTCAACAAGAAAATTGCAAGACGCAAGAGCAAGCAATTACCTAAGTGCTCATTACTATTGCAAATTACAGTGTTTGAAATCAGTCAAATTCTCTTTTTTTCCTTTTTTCGTTTTGTCTTCTGTCATCGGTGGCGGTACTGAAGTTGATTAAATGAGCGTTTTTGTTTCACAAAATAATTCAGTCTTTTGACAGAGCACTGACCATGAGCACTGTTATGTAGAAAGAGGCTGAGATTTATTTCACTTGTAGTTGAATTTTTATGAAGTTGTGAATTATTAACACATTAATAAAAGTTGGACAAAGTTGTGATTCTGGGATATTACATATAATGCTAAGACAGGTGTTTTCCAGTTGACATTTTGCCAAGCTCTTTTACAAATAATTTACATGTCCTTTGGCATATACCAACAAATTTTGATGTTTGTTGGTGAATGAAAAAATTATTTTAGAAACGAGCCCTTTCACCTGGGGTCAGATAACATAACTCAACCATTACATGAGTTGTTTTCCTTTTTTCTGTCTAAAGTCTGCATCTGAAAATGCCCCATATAAAGAGCCAGTGGGAGACTATTAAAAAGAAAAAACTTCATGTTCTACTTTGCAGATTAAAACCTGAGAAAAGGACAAAGAAAGGATGAATTAAGACTTTAGAAAACATTAGTGTTGTCCAAAGACCTTTTAAAGGTCGCTTGTATGAGACTCTGGCTAACTTGTAAAAGTTAAGCGTCTTTCTGAAATGTAAACATAGTTTCAGCTTCTTCACAAGAACTTCAATTTGTCATTTGAGATCAAAATTATCAATAAATAAAATGACACCTGAATATTTGACAGTTTTTCAGCTGAATCCCGATTTGTATAAGCAGTTACCTTGTCTCATGAGGAGAGAGCGACCACTCGCAGTGCTCACTAGAGAGCTGCAGCTCCTCCTGATACAGCACTATCTGCTCTCCCACTGCCTGCATAGTCCTATTAATAAAAGCTGGCAGCGCTGCCCTGTGCCGCACTATGTTACCGGGTAATAATGCGTTTTGTCAGAGAGAGGAATATGAATGGGTGTGTGCTTTTCTGTGTGTGTATGTGTGTGTGTGTGTGTGTGTGTATGTTTGTGTGTTTGTGTATATTTGTGTGTGTGCGTGTGTGTGTGTGGCTCAGCGGGGGAATATTGTAGCTTCCAGGGCCCTCTTGTAATATACGAGGGACCACAGAGAATATCACAACTCTAAAACATCAATTACCTTTTCCTGTCCCCCCCTTCTTTCCCTCTCTCTTTGTCCCTTCCTCTCTCTCTCTCTCTCTCTCTCTCTCTCCCTCTCTCTCTCTCTCTCTTTCTAGCTCTGTCCCTGTCTCTTGCTGCAGTAAATATCATGTAACCTTGTCATCAGCATCCCCTCCGCCTCTGTTTTGATTTGACAGTGAAAAATGCAGCAGAGACGATCAGCTAGGTGTGTGTTTGTGTTAATGTCACTGTGTTTCATTCTGTTTATCAGTGGTTGTGTTTTTGGATCATAATTTCATATTTTGTCTGCGAGAGAATAGAGTTTGTGTGTGCAGATATATGTTCTCTACTTTGTGTGTGGCCTTTTTACTCCTCGCTACTGTGCACAGAGGTGTGTGTGTGTGTGTGTGTGTTTGTGTGTGTGTGTGTGTGTGTGTGTGTGTGTGTGTGTGTGTGTGTGTGTGTGTGTGTGTGTGTGTTTGTGTGTGTGTTGTTACGCAGTAAAGCAATCCCAAGGCTGATGTGTTGAATTAGAGTCACTCTCACACTTGGATTCTTATTATTCATGTCTTTAGCCTTCTCACTCAAGTCCCGCTTCAGAGACTGCAGTAGGTGTGTGTGTGTGTGTGTGTGTGTGTGTGTGTGTGTGTGTGTGTGTGTGTGTGTGTGTGTGTGTGTGTGTGTGTGTGAGCGAGAGAGATCTGCTGATGTTTGTCTCTGTGTTCATGTCTGTTAACTTGTAACAAAGCAAAAGCACTTACAAATACTTACTTTCATGGTATATTGCTGTAAATTCATAAAGTGGCTCTTCAAAAATAGTTTTGTCTTGTTTATAACTCATCCGAATAACAGAGATTGATAACATCTAAAAGTTGTTCAAATAGTAAAGCTGTTGACAAATATGATTCTGAAACAAATCAGTATAGTTTATCAATAATTACATTGTAGGTGTCAACTCTTTGTTTTTGAGTACAGATAAGAATCAGTACATAGGTGGCTCTAAAGGGAAGTGCTGAAAAAAAGACCATAAAATAAAGGCATTATGGTGTATACCTCTTTCTTCTAAGGTTTTATTTTCTTTTTTTTTTGTCTTTCAAAAACATCTACTACCGTCTGGTCTTTAACCACTTCATGCTTGACATGCTGCTGGAGATAAGCCAATGGTTTGAGTTGTTTTTGTTCATTTTGTGTTAAGATTGTTGAACTTTGAAGAGAAATAAGATCTTATTTTCAATCTTTCCCAGTTTTTATTTTGCTAAGTAGCTCAGTTTGTGTTCATATGCTCCTATTTGTGGCTGTAGTCAGTGTAGATCAGAACTAATTTAACACCACAGGATTTTGACTCAGAGTTGAAAAACACAAGACATAACTTGGTTTGCATTTTTACATTGTTTAGATCTTTTATTTTTTCTCTCCAACTAAAGAGGTAATAGAAATGCTCCTGATGGTTAGTGAGTCGAATCCTAAAGTTATAATTGTTAAGTTTGAACAAAGTGTCAGGTACTCTGAATAGTAGAAGTAAAAGTTTTATCACTTATCTAGAGTTGAGTATAAGGGTCACATTGTAATTTTTTTTCTTTAGAAAAATCAGATTTCTTGGTAAAATTCATAGATTTCTGAGAATAAGCTTGTAATTGACGGAAATTAACTCATAAATATATCAGAAAAAAATCCAATTTGAGGCTATGCTTAGTTTTATGTTATTTTGAAGGGTCGACTGTCTTAAAGTATCAGGATCCTTGATCAAATGTTCGACAAACCAGAGTCATTAAAAAAGGCGAGCTTAGCAGTAGTGTACGCTCACTTCTGCAGTTGCAGTTTGGCCTCAGCTGTTCATATGATACATATTAACTTCATACGATTTTCCTGACTTAGATGCAGTCAGCAGCTCATCTGTTATTTTACTCTAAGTAAAGATAAAACAAAAAAACGATGGTCGTGGCTTTGCAAAATTAAAACTTTATTCTCATAAATGTACAACTTTTACTCATTAAATTTACAGCTGTTCTGTGAATCTGCGATTATTTCTCTTCGGTTTAATTCTCAAGAAGTCACGACTTTATTCCTGAAATCTGAGCTTTCTTATTAATTTGTATCTTCTTTTAATATAGGATTTGGATATAACCTGTAATTACTGCTTAGAGCAGAGCCCCGAAAAACCTTGTAGCATGTTGTAGCATTTTTTAACTGCAGCTGTAATGACTTTCTTTACTGTTCCTCAAGCAAGTGTCTGTGTGTGTATGTGTGTGTTTGTGTGTGTATGTGTGTGTGTGTGTGTGTGTGTGTGTCTGTGTGTGTGTGTGTGTGTGTGTGCATGTGTGTCTGTGTGTGTATGTGTGTCTGTGTGTGCATGTGTGTGCGTTGGGTCTAAGTGTGTATGTGAGTGTGGTGGAGTGTACATGTGTGAACGCAGCAGGAGGGATATTATTGCCAGCGTCACAGGAGAATGCACATCGGCCAACATCCAAACAGCGGCACCTCATTAATCACTCACGGCCCGTCCTCTCCGACCCCGTCCTGTAATTTGTAGAACCTTTAACAGCGTTAACTGTCCTGTTTTATGAGCTCTGCACTAATACTGAAGTGTGGAGATAAATCACCTCAACACTTAATCCATGGTTGTATTTTGGACCCAGCTGTGTGCACTGACCTGCTGAGAGGTGGATGAAGGGTAAATGGGGCGGTGGATGGAGCTCAGCAGGGTAGCGTACTGGTACAGGGACAGTCCTGTGCACCCCGAGGGTTAGAGGTTGGCCCTTTCCACAAATCAAATTTATGTCTAATGCTGTCAAAACCCCTATCTGTTTTGACCTTTGGTTGAATGTGTGTGTGCCTTTTAATCACTTTCAGAAAAAGGAAAATGTCTGATATACTACAGGTAACCTGTCTGATGAAATGCCTTTTGAAATGTCAAGTTTTGCACTGTAATAGACAGTAATGAATGAATAGATGAGATGGATCCTCTGGACAAAAACTCATCTCAGGAAAAAGCAGCTTGTCATTACTGAGAATAAAAGGAATTTATTTTTCATTACCTTCACAAAAAGTTCACATCAGCTATTTTAATACCACATTCTAAGCGTATCTGCACTTAATCTTTAATGGTGTGATTTCCATCCCTTTAGCTTGTTGTGATATGGATTCAAATCTGTGTGTTTGTGCTTTATTAAGGGTGTTTCTGGAGGCCAGGGCGCAGCTGGTAGAGATGGCCCCCCAGGACCGAGGGTAAGTTGATAAACAAACATCACTTCTACTGAAACACATTGTATCTCTGTGACTACAAATATCCCTGCACTATTTTGTCTCATCTTGTATAACCCTAATTGCTGCTGCCTGTTGACCATGACAACAAAAAGAAAGTTGGACCATAAAAGTAACCATCTGCTGATGAAGGCACTCTAACCTGGCAACTTTAACACTATTTAGTCTTTAAATATGAGGGAAAACAACTTGACAGTGACTACTTAATGGAGACTCTCCTCCACATATTTGTAGTGAAGAACAGTCTGTAAAATAAATTGCTCTTTTGTAACATGATTCCTTTAATCAGTCAACAGTCACTTTTAATCGTCACAGACTAGCACCATTGTCAAATACTGTTTAATATATTATTTTGTTCCATTGTTGAAGAAATTCACTGAAGAACTTTTCAGGCTCTTACTGATGTCCTGTACAATATTTAAAAGATGAAATACACCAAAAGTATTTCTCACCTTTCCAGATAGCTTGTTGTAAAGAAAGCGCAGGTATCATAACAACAGTAATGGCATCTAGTTGACTTGTTAGATTTGTTTACTGGTGGACTGTGAAACAGAGGATTGTTGTGATGCATCTCTCTATTGGACTTTGAAATCATTGACATTTGTTGCATAAAGATCATTTGGGAGTGTTATGATGAAATGCAAACACAGCAACAAGGACAATAACTGAAAGGTTAAAGAAGTTACTTAAACCTAACTTTTAATTTTGTCATTCTTGGTCTGCTAGATACTTTTTCTCCAGCTTGCTTGTGGTTAGTATAATAATTCTGACTCCGAATGTCAAGCACCATGATAAATAAGCAACTGTCTAATGCAGAAGTTGATATTCAGAGCTTTCACACATTTTTTTTATTATTATGTTTTTTATGCTTGAAGACACCCACATTGCTGTGCTTTTCCAGCCGCTTGTGTCTTAATTTGCAGCTGTGTTGTCTGTTTTGTTTTATGTCTTTATAAAACATACAAGTCTTCCCTTGATTGTAGAAATCCCCCTCCTGAAGATCCCATTCATAAAAGCTCAGTGTCACCAGGTGGCTGACGGAGGAATCAGGCCTCACGATACCCAACAGGGCTGTAAATTCCAAAACTATAACGCAGTTGGGGAGCATAATGTGTCGTCAAGCAGAGAGGGGAGGTTTTTATCCAAACTCGTGACATGATAACAGAAGAGGTTTGTCCTGGCCTGGCTCCTGTGAGGTGAAAGAATGGACACATCATCCATCTGCTGTCTGTTTGTTGGCTGACAGGCCATCATTCCTGCTGCTATAGTCTGCACAAGATGTAATGTGTAGTTTTGAGGCCTGTCAAGTGGTTTCCTTCAGGTCATTGCTATGTTGGCTTGCGTATCTTGTTGTGCTGCCAGATAGGTTTGGGGATCGTGAACTTTTGGCAGTAAAACCATGAACTCGAATCCTGTTTTGGTTTTTACAAGTCCCATATAAACATAAAAACTGAAAAATTACACCTGGGTCAAATTCTCCAATGTCTTGTAAGAACTTGATTTCTGACTGATTTTGTTTCTTTTTTGTTTTCTTTTAAAAAGACTAGACTTATGTCTTTCTGAAGATTTTAAAACAAGGGGGGGATTAATGCCTGCAGAGATGGAGACACATTCATCATCACCTGAGTGTTAGTATAGTGTTAATCCAATATTATCCTTTCTGTCCAACAGCAACTTTTGATAAGGTTATGTGAGGGTAATGACAACTGTTATGTGAAGCAAGGTAATGCTGCTGAAAGGCTCTGTCTCCTTTTGAAGCCACAAAGCTAATTCTACCACCAATTGTCCAAGTTATTTACTGAGAGAACTTTCTGTTGGTTCGTTTGTTTGCTTGAAGTTTTCTGTTTGTGGTGTGTTAACACTGCCTCATCAGAAAACTGTGCAATTTTTCAGTGTAACCAGTGAAATTAATAATCACTTTAAGCTGATTTCAGCAGGATACACATTCCCTGTTTAAAACCCTGATAATGATGGTCAGCCGAAAGCTCTAAAAAATCATCAAAATGCTGCTTATCTTGTTTTTGTTCTCCAATTGTTAATATTGTGCAGAGATTATAAAAAATATGTTTGGGTATGTTTGGCAAAATGACAAAGAGATAATTGTAATCCAGACACTGTGCACTACAGGAAACGTTTTGAACCATGCCTTTATTTCTTCAGAATAACAGCTCCGTCACACTCTGATGTCTACAGCACAGCGCTCTCTCCATTTTTTTAAGTCTCTTTTGTTTTCAGCTGATGCGATAAAAGCAGTTAAAGGCGGCTGCGGTGAATACTCACAAGAATCAATTCCCAAGAGTTTATCGATGCAACAGTAATTTCTGCCACATTCATTCATTTCACAGCGATACAGAAAGGAGTATGTTGCTACAAAAAAAAAAAAAGATATTGATTCACAATGCTGCGCTTTAACAGGAGGTTGATCCAGCAACAAGTCTTTTATCATCCAACTCATACCGATCAGGAAAAAATTTGGCTTAGTGTGAAGAAAAACAAGTCTGCCTGTACTGCCGCAGCCGGTTAGATAAGCTGAAACCACAGTGACTGTCTCCTGGTATTTGTCTGCATCATAGAGATGGATTGATCAAGGAAAGCTATAAATCTTGTTTTGTCTTAGTTGCTTCCTTTTCAGAACTTTTTCAGAACTTTTTCAACTTGGGAACAAACACTGGGGATCATTTTTTTTCCTCTGTTGCAATAGAAAGCTTATGAAAAAATGTGGGCACTCCTGTCACCAAAAGACCAAAAACAAACAGAAGAAGGAAAAAAATCATTTCATCTCACACCTGATGTTTGAGATAGTGAAAACTTGTAAACTCTCCAGCGAGGAGAAGTTCTCATCATAATTTGTCCAAACTCTTAAAGTTCAAGAGCCAGTTTGGATTATATTTTGCAAACATGCTGACAAATTCAGAATTAAATCAGTTTCACCAAATATTTTAAACTCTGTTGAGACTGTGAGTGTGTTGTGCTGTAGCTCTGAAGATGTTTTAATGAACCTGACCCCTGTGGGAGAGGCCAGGAGGCCACATTTCTTATTTAAATTATGAGAGCAAAATGGTCATTTATACAAAATTGGTATCTATTTGTGCGCCACCAGGTTGACTCTCAGCCCAGTGTCACCTTAAAAGCTGGTTTGCTTCAGAGGGGGAAATGTTTTGTAACCTTTCTTGCCCTAAATCAGGGATTTTTTATTCCCAAATAGCTTACTCTCAGTTTTCAGGGATTTAAAAGAGGGTAACGTGTGACATTGTGAGACTCTTAACACTGTGGGGAACTGAAGCCTCCTCCAGAGTCCTGTTAGTTGGTTTACCAGGACGAGTGTTTACTGTCTGACACTGTGGTGACACTCACAGAGGAGCTTCTTTGTGCCATGTCCTGGCTCGTCTTTTCGGAGAAGCAGTAAAAGAAAACCTGGATTTTGTTTGTTTGGTGGGTAAATTTGCCTGTGAGATTTTAACCATGCTTAATCCATTACTGGGAAGTTTCCTGATTAAATGTTGGCAGTCCCTCTTTGGATTAGAAAAGACAGGAGACATGATTAGAAAAAAGCATACAAGCAAATCACGGCAGATGTCCAGAGTACATGCAGAGACAGCAGAGAAAAGTCATGGGCGAGTGTTTTAATGCCTCTTTCAAGTTATTTATTTCATTCATTAATTTTGAACATCTAGCATCATTGTGTTCTTGATTCTCGATTTTGAAATGGTTTTATTGTTTTAATTCATGGCTCCTTTTTCAAGTTTAAAAGGAGCGGGCCATGTTGAAAATGAATCAGTCTCTACAAAATAACTCCAGACATCCAAAACTAGAATGAAAGAATCAGCCAAACTCCAAGTAAAGCTTTTTTCCAGAACAATCTGATGCTAAGTTCAACTTCCAACAAGTGTATTATTATCAGATCTGAATTTGGTCAATTTGAGCTACCCATAAATATTGTTGAGCCATGATCATGTTATCATATAACATGTTATTAAATACAATACATTGATGAAAAAATACCTTCTATATTGACATCAAGCTGGTATAAATGTTTTTCTTTTCAAACCACATTATCATGGAGAAGACATTAGATGGTGAGGAGACAACTTAAATGGCTTCACGATAGCGAGGAAGGCACCTGTGTTTTGACTAAAGGGAAGCAAACCCTAAAGGTTTTGGTTGGAGTCAGTTACAGATATTTTGGTTGGACAGCAACCAGTCCAAGTGGATTCAGCAGCTTTTGAGTCAGTTTGTATTAGTTGTGCTCTGTATTAAATGAAAGAAGACGAGGGCGACAGGAGGTTTCATTTCAAGACTTAAGAAAAAATCATGACTTCATTTGGACAAAATTAATTTTTTTATATATATTTTTTTTTATTCTGAAGTTTTTGACTATTGCATCATTTGAAAAGACTCTGGTCTATGTCTAAAACAAAGAAGAGAGTGTGAGTTAACATGCAGTAAAGGGTCAAGAGTTAAAGTCAAACACAAAACTGCTGCAGTGAGGACTGAGTCTCTGTATAATGGACACGCACATTACAGCATAACATAAAAGAAGCAACTCAAACCTACAATGACCAGAGTGCACCTTTCATTTTAAATGCTTATTCTTTTTTTTATGTCTCTCTCAGGGTCTGCCAGGTAATACTGGACCACAGGGGCAACGAGGACCTCCTGGGCCCGTGGTAAGATGTCTTATTCGTTCATCTTAGCATCAGCTGGATTGACTTATTGATTAATGAACTAACTCGCTGCTTTTTTTTAAATCAAATTCTTTTTCCTTCTCTTTCAGGGGGCCCCAGGAGCACCAGGAGCTCCAGGACCTGGTGGTTCAGCAGGGTCTCCAGGGGATCAAGGACTTCCTGTGAGTTAAAATTTTGGGTCATTTTGTCTAATTCTAAAACCAAATTAATTCACAATGAAAGCATGGGGGTACGCAATGTAATTTAGAGGCTGGAAAAATAGCTTCACAGTTTTAGTGTCACTATGACCTGACCTGATCCTCATTAACCAAACCACTTATAAACCCAGACTGCTCCTGAGAGGCCTGTGGTGTGGACTGTAAACTTGCCTCAGATGTTCTCTCTCCTCTCTGGAGAGTATGACATAATTTATCCAAATTAACAAGAAGGACATGACCTTTCCACTACTTCCTCTGCCTCCTCCTCCTGCTGCTGCTACTGATTTCATCCAAAATATATCTCAACAGTTCACAGAAAACTAAAAATAATAGCTAGGACCAGCTAGGTCCCATAAAGTGAAAGATTTATATAAATACAGATAATAGTGTGGTTCAGCTCCAACACTGACAGGGGGAGTATGTTTTGTGGATTAATTGTTTACTGTCATTTTTTATTTCACTCTCTGGTCGTCCCTTTGAGTGGTAACAGCCTGTAAACGTTAAACTCACCTGTCATAACAACAAATGTTTCATTTAGTCTTAAGTTGTTATCTCTAAGAGAGTAAGGCTTATTTGAAGAATCAAAAGACAAATCCTGTTTCACTTACTTCATCTTTTTAAAAGAGATACATTACAGACTCAGTCAGAGTTTGTTAAGCCTTTCAAAAGAAGAAGAAAGATGTAAAAGTGACACAACACATACACACAGAGACGAGGATGTAGAGGAGAGGATGTTTGGTTCCAAACTGTGCGTAATGCTAACAGGAACAGATGATTCTGTGGTGGTGGTGACAGCTAATCTAGTCTCAGGTCAGCTCTGCAGGCCAGCAGCAAAGTGTAGCTCAGAGCGGGAGAGCTATAAATCACTAAAAAACACTCTACTTCCCCACTCTACACACACACTCGCTCACACACACATACAGAGATATACACAAAAATGCAGTCAGAGATCACATCTGTTTCATCTCTCACACCACATGAATATATGCTCAGGCAGCAAACACAAACAGGAAGAGACAAATAGAAAATTCAGATCTTAGTTTCCTGAGTGATAATCTCCAAACTTTGAGGTTCAAACTTTACCTCCACATTAAATTACAGATTCTGTCCCTGTTTTGCCCCCTTGACCCTTCACCAGGTCTCTGCTGCAGGAGAAAATTTCTCTTTCTGAAGAGGAATATCTTACCTGAGATTCATATCTCCAGAGAAATTAAATGTTTTTTTGCCATCCCACAGGCACAGAAACCTTGTGAAAGTCACACCTACCAGAACTGTTTTGAGGTGGACTTCAAAGCGCAGCAGCACATCTATCCCACTGTACTTAGAAATGTGTCGAAGGGTGGTAGAATTGTGCCATCAAAGCCAAGATGGATGTGAAAGAAGCAGAGTCAAGGCACTTACAGCTCTGTTTTCTCTCTTAAGCCTGTCTCTTTGTGGTAGATGTGAAGGAGTTCAGAGTTTGGAATGATATGATTCAACTGGAAATGTTATGCTCTACCTATCAAGATAAATATTCATTGAAAAGAGATGTCTGTGAGGAATTCTTCAACTGGCTATGAAACTGGCTGAATTTAATAGCTAACCCTTAATATGACCTACAGAAGAAAACTAGACCATCAGCTAGAGGACAGATGTTATGTGTGAGGTTTGTTGAACATCTGTACAGTTTCCCCAAGGTTGGATTCAGAACAGTTTACAGAACACGGACAGAATTTACTCTTTTTACATTGTCTCTGCAAAGTTTCAGGGTGAAACTGGGGTTAGATCGATGCAGTTGGTTTTTCTGAAACCTCACGTTATTGTAACACTTACCAGTGAACTCAGTGTGTGTGTGCATGTGTTTTCTTGACAAAAATTTATTGAAGATTTAGATTTGAGTAGGGTGGCCATATTCAACCCAAAAAAAGGACTTGACCTCTTAGATAGACTACCTAAAGATCCATTACCCCATTTTTTTATTTAAAACACTCATTTTCTGTTTTAATGAATCATTTTCTATACAGCAAATGTTAGTAATGTATTGAAGCCCATTACCATCAGTTAAAAATATATAAATTAAAGAACTGCATTAGTTAAGATTTCTTATTTTTGCACATTTAAAGTCAAAATTTTGAGGTAAAAAATTGAAATTTCAACTTTCTCTCATAACTTTGACTGTATCTTGAAATTTTACATTTCTATCTAAAAAAATTCACCTTTATTTTCACAAAATATTGACTTTAATCTCATATCTTTGACTTTTTGTCACAACAGATTGATTTCTCATCTCAAAATTTGTCATTTTACCTCACAACTTTGACATTTTGTCTCAAAATTCGGACTTTGATATCAGAGTTTTGACCTATTATCTCAAAATTTTGACTTTTTATTACAAAATTTAACCTAATATGGACTAAAAAAAACCTCTCAACAGTGGTCATGACCATGACAAAATGAGGGGTACTACCATATATTTGCAGTTTGTCTGTAAAAGTGAATTTCCACTTCAGCATTTTCTGTCTGAGAGGGCAGTGCAACCAGTCAGAGCATGTTTTCCTGCATGCTCAACATATTGACAAGTTGGTGCATCAGAGTAATGTCAGTGGCCCAGTGCAGCACTTTATTATAAATATTAATGGTTTGTAAAACAAGCTGAGAAAAACCTGGACATTTTGGGGAATTTCATAAAATCTGCTCAGACATAATTTTACCACCAAAATGGAGGATATGTCCAGGCAAAGGAGGACATTTGACCACTTTAGTTTTGAGCAGCTCATCCACCTGGGCATTGTCCCCCTTACCCTAGGCTGCTGGGAAACAGCCTTTTTTGCCAGTTACAAAATAAAATAAGAAACAACGTTTTTGGGACTCTTGAATCTTGTTCACAATGAGGTGCTTTGCGAGTAAAAATAAATATTTCCCTCAGAGTATGAACTGTAAAATGTTTTGAGAGAAAAGTCATCACCTCTTCCTTGGTAAGACTTTCCTTTGTAGGGCACCAGGGGAAGATATTTCCGATATAATAAATAAATTAGATTTTTGTGAGTGATACTCCTCTCTTTTTAAAGCCCAGATACTTTTCTTGGCTCCAGCACAGTTTGATTTGGTTTTCCCATGTCTCCCTGATAAGACAGTCGACATTTGTATGCCCAGAACAACCCAGGAGGAGATCCAGACAGACACAGAGGAGGTCTAAAGGAGGACTTTTATTGTGGAGTCCTGCTCTCCACTTCAACAGCTGTGTCAAATGTTGGCACTGGCTTTCTATCATCTGCAATATAATATGTATCTGACATGCCAGCCCTGCGTAGACACTTTTTCTATCCATCTTTTTCTTCAAACCAGTTTTCACAAAAGCACACAGTCAGACGGTCGGTGGTCAAGGGCATGTTTTCCCCCAAGATAAACAAGCTTCATTCAGATGCTCCAACAGCATCAGAGTGATATTTATCATATCAGCACATACCTCTGCGTCCAGGGAAGACATGTCTTTTATTTGCCTCTGGATTACGATGCGTTACACGGTAATACGCATTTACAGGCTTTATGTGCTTGGCAGGCTTTGTGTGGATGTGTGTGTTGTGATCCGATATGCATCTGTACACTTTACAGTGTTGGCAGTCGCTGAAAGCAAAGCTCATCCAAGGTACAGAGCTGATTCTCTGTTGGTGGGCACATGAGCTTATGAGCATGTTGCCTTTTGGACACAAAGACCATGAAGATTCTGGCAAATATAGTAGAGTTTAATATAACAGCTGCTAGATTGAAGAAGAAAAAGTGTTTGTGTTTGAGCAAGTGATGAAGATAAGAGGTAATGTGCTGAGGCTTCATGTGTGTGTGTGTGTGTGCACTTGTCTTTTTTGAATGTTTATTCTTCCCCTGTACTTTTATTTTCCAGGGTCCTGCTGGTACCAAAGGGGATAAAGGAGAAAGAGTAAGTCCCCCACATAATACATTATTTGTAGAAAATCAAAGCACCAATTTACAGAAAAACTTATGACTTTTTGCTTTAAGTTAAAACTCATATAATTACCCACTAATGCTCCACACTCTTGTTTTAAAGAAACCAAATGACTTTCACGTTTGCATTCATTTTTACCGTTTGCATTTGGCAGAGACAATGAGCTTTTCTCCCTCCTTTACTTCCTGAACCTTATTTGAAGGAAACTGTATATGGCTTCATGGTTTAAGTGGCAGAGGAGCAGAATCTGTAATTTTGCTGACACAGTTTACAGGACATTGCTGCTGAGGGCTTGAGAGAGATGCAACTTGCCAGCTTGAGTCAAGCCCGTAATTCCTGTTTCCACCTCATTTACTGACTGTTAGGGACAATTGTTCCTGCTTTGGACTTTGGTCATAAACTCAGAATAAAGGTCTACAGAGAAGAACTGTGACAGGAGTTTCTCATCTGTATTTTGGATTTTGTGGGTTGTTGTGAATAAATCTGATTAAAATCATGTTTGTGTTATGTAGCGATTAAAACCACTAACCCAGCAGCAAAAATCATTTGGTCTATTTGTTTAGAGTAACATTTTAGTGAGAGTTAATTTAAAGTGTCACCTTGTTGGGTGTTAGCATTGTACAATTAAAACCAAAGCATTCAGCATTACTTAAAAAAAAAGGTTTTCTTATTACGACATCAGCAGCTTCTTCATTGCCCCAGGTTATTTACACATCTGTATACTTGGGCTGTGTCGTTCCCCACAGTGAAAGCTACAAAATGTGTGTTTAAAATCTGCTTAGAAGCCCTTTACAAACCTGCAATGACAGTTTAACTCTGGAAAACCCCCCAGCACCTTTTTGAGTCATAAATTCAGGACCCGACATTGTGTTTAGGGTACCGTTACTCGTAGCTTGTTTGAAAGTCTCCCATACAGTAAATAAATAACACCATTAACTCATTCTTCATTGCATTTATTCCTCTTATGCACAACCTGGAAATGCTCATGAAGGTGCCAATGGTAATTTTTTCACTTCTAATCTTTTCTGCAAAAGGATGTATTATATCAAAAGATTTCCTACTGGGCCGATGAAAATATGACTGGGAATCTCAAGACTGAGAATTATAAAAGGATTTTTCTCATTCAAAATCAACAAAACACCCATCCACAACATATATGATTTTCTCCCTAGCTTTTCCAGATTAAATGTTAAGCTGAGGTCCAAAACACGATTCCTGTTTTCATTATTATTATCATTATTATTATTATTATTATTATTATTATTATTATTATTATTATTATTAATAATAATATTATTAATATTATTATGTGTCTATGTCCTTGTGTCTGCTCTGATAGGAAGTGATGTCAGTAAGTTTTGTGATCATTGGTATCTGACTCTGTGTTTGCTCTGCAGGGAGATGTGCAATCCCAAGCGGCTGTGCGAGCCATCGCACGGCAAGTATGTGAGCAGCTCATCCAGAGTGAGTCACCATTCAGTGTTCGCTTTAACAACTAAACATTAGTGGGTACAGTTTCTTCTGACCCGTTCCTGTCAAGCCACTTTCTCCTTTACTCCTTGCAGGCCATTTGTCTCGCTACAACACCATATTAAACCAGATACCAGCACAGTCGTCAGTGTCCGTTCGAACAGTACCCGGGCCACCCGGAGAGCCAGGTCGAAGAGGACTCCCAGGACCCCAGGGGGAACAAGGCCCACCGGGCAGACCGGGCTTCCCTGGTACCAGCGGCTTGAATGGACGGCCGGGAGAGAGAGGTGAGAGATGGTTTATAAGAAGAGACAGAGTTATATGATGCACAGGAAAGGTCAAGAGGGACGTACAGGAGAAATATACTCTGCTATTTTAAAACATGTTTATCATATTCTCCTGGTATTATACAGACTGAACAGAACCCATCATGAGTCCTTCTCTGTTTGAGTTGTGTCTAGACACTCTGACTACATGCGATTATTTATATTAGCATCAGAGAAAGCAAAGAGCCTGCATTAGATGCATTCAGCAAGTGAAAGTCCAATCTGAAAATAGGCTGTTGAGGGAAAATGCGGAAAAAATGTGATATGAAATGTAAAAAATGGATGGTTAAGAAAAACACAGACCATATGCAGCCTATATGTTTTATTTTGTCCAGGATAAGTGTTTATGAAACATTTTATGTAGAGCTAACAGACATATAGAAAGAGGGCAATATGAATTGGCAGCCTAACAAGTGTGCATATTACAGTTAATAGTCCAGTTCTTCCTGGAGAAAGACACCAGGATGCCACAGCAATTAGGCTTTAACAGAAGGTACGGGTTTGAAGAAAAATAACAAAGAGCAGGTGCTGGCTGCCACCTGTAAAGAGACTTCATCCAAACTGTCAGTGGTCAAGTTGCATTGTGGATAGTTATGTTCCAGGTGTGATAGGTACACCATCATGTAAAACTTAGTCCCTTAACCAATGATGTGCTCTTTCCCAAAATGTGAAACCCGTTGTCACTATAACTGACGATAGATATGTACTGATGCAAAACTTAGGCCATGTATTCACAAACAAAACTTGTAAGTTTAAAGAAAAACTAAAAAATATAGAGTATAGTAAAAAAAAGTTCTCTGTACAATAAAACATATTTTAAGGGTTATATAAAAGTTGCTGTTGTGCCTTATTTTGCTCTGTTGCTGTGCTATCAATGAGTCACATCAGCAGTTATTTGGATAATAATGGTCACTCACTCTGACTTTTCATAACCTTTTTGTGTAACAGAGATGAAAAAAGAGTGGTCATTAAATAATCAAAGTAATTACTGTTTAAAGTAGTTCTCTTGGCCTCAGGCTTTTATTGTGCAAAGAAACTGAACTGAACAACACATCCCTGGCTGAACTTGGAGCTGGAAATTTCTCTTCTTGTTTGCTGCTTTTCTTAGTTCTGGTCTGCTGTCTGTCTGACTCATGGTGAGGTTCAGTCCAGGCATGAAGACAGTAACTCCAGTATAGATGAGGTCATTGCCTCGCTGCGAGACCTCAGAGGAGCAGCAGCCTTTATGAGGCTCCGTCTTCATCATTAAAGCACGCATAAGCACAGACATGAGTCCACGCACAGAGAGGATGGGGAAAGCTGAGAGCTGTCAGGAAATGTCAGGCATGGTTACCTTCTTCTAGGTGGTTCAGATGTTCTGATTTTCTCCAAAAACTTGCAGACATTTTATTGTTTTATTGGATTGAAACCAGAGTAAACCAAGACATGAAAATATCTATTGCAGATTTAATTTTAGATTACTCAAAGATTCCCAAAAGAGAAAAACACTCAGAGTTAATGTACAAATAATGCATTATTGATACAGTTACATCTGACTTAAATAACTTCCATTCATTCCCTGAGACTGATTTTCGCCCCAATTTATTTTTGTCGTGTTTGACCATCTTGATCTCAGTATATCAGCCTGACCCCACAGAAATGAGGATTGTAACAAACAAAAGGTTGGAAAAACATGAATTAGAGCAACAACCAGAGGTAGTTTTTCACCTGACTAATGCAACACGTATCACATATAAAATCATACAGGTTGAGAAAAGTTTCCCACCAGTCTCTCCAACTCCTACTCTCACAGTCAGCTCACAGAGCTCCATGATTAAACAAACTGATGATCGGAGGGCAGAGTTTTCTACAAACTCGTCTGCTTCTCATTTGTCTCTGACAGTCTGTGCCCTCCTCCTCAGACAACTGTCAGGCAGCCAATCAGTGCAGAGCCTCATTAACATTGCGAGGCTGCAGATCCTCTACAGAGGCAGAATTTGTGATGCATTTTGCAATTGAATTCAAAACCTTGCTTAACAGACAATCAGGGCATGATGTAAACAGCCAAAAATACCATTGTGGGACCTTTAAGATGATTTCCCCTCAGCATGCTAACTTCCTTTTTACTGATGTAGTTGATGAAAAAGGTTGTAAAAGCAGCAGGTTGGAAAATCTGCGGATCACCACTTTTATGTCAGTTCACTGCTATTAGAGTTTTTGAGGAATATTCCATTCGGTCATTGAAACAGCTGCAAAGCTGGACAGAAGCTCGAGGCTGACTCTGGCTTAATCCATTTTATCTGATGAATCATTCAAATATAATTTATTCAGCACATTTCTCCAAAAATGATGGTAGGAGTCTGTTAATTCGACATCACAAGTACATTTTGAACATCCTGCATTTGAAGACTTGCTTTTATCATGGAGGACTTGAACTACAAGAGTGTTTTCCTTGTCTCCAGTTAAAGTATATGTTTTATCGATGTAATGTGACCTAAAATTGTTCATTCATGTTGTTGACCATTTTATAAGTCACCCCCAAAGAGTAACATGATAGACCGGAGTTCAGAGGTTTAAAAATTAATCAAATGTAAAGAGTTTTTTTTGTTCATCATAAAGATTGGATATAATGTTGTTGACTTCTGCTCTGAAAGTTATTTTACCTGAGCACATTCAAGACATTTTTCAAAGAAAGAAGCTCTCTGTGGTTGCGTTTATAACAACCTCATATACCAATTGCCTTTGAAATGTAGTGGCTCAACTGTATTCATCAGAAAGCAAAACTACTTTGCATCCAAAAAAAATGTGTACTTGAGTACCTTGACCCCATTTTGTGTTCACTTATTTGAATTGTGTTTCCAGGTCTGCCAGGAGAGAAGGGGGAGAGGGGGAGCCAAGGTGTTGGGAGTCAAGGACCTCGAGGACCACCTGGTCCCCCAGGTAAGATGAAATCAAGACCGTCCTTGACTGTTTACAACAACTGAGTCCGTTTGCGTTGGTCCTAATGCTGATACAGAAAAGTGAAACATGCTTCAGACATCATAACTTGTTATTCTTGTAGCTGAGCCAGAGCTTGTGGCTGTTTGGTTCGTCCATTTACTTTCTTTTCTACCAAACCAAAATAAATAAAAGCATAAATATCAAAACAGAAGAACAGCACAAAGACCTCAGGTTTTTGTGGATCTGTTTTTCTCTCATTGTTGAACCTTCCATGTGAGAGAATCAAGCAGATGTTTCAGACCGTGAATACGATTCTCTGTATTGATTTTTTTTTATGCTGTGTTGAGTTGTGAGGTTTTTGTTATAAAAATATGTCAGCACTGGAGTTTTTCTTGCTTTTTTGCTTCGTGATCAATACTCACAGAACAAGCTCCCAAAACTACTCTATAATTCAATAAGTGTAAAAGAAAAATCTGAAAACTTAAATACACCGAGAAAAGAGAGGAAAGAACAGGAGAGAGCTCTCGTCCACTGTGCTTTTGTGAAATATTTGTGGGATAGTAATTTTTTGCTCTTGGCAAGTGGCAGTCCCCTCAAAATATTGATTTCATATTTCTGGCGGCTGCTGAAGTGAGTCCTGATGGAGCGGTTTCTCTAGTGTAAACAGAAAATAGAAGCCTCTGGCAAAGTTTCAGCACACACTGTGTAAGTCCTGCTCCTGCCTTCGGGACATTCACCATCATCTTTCTCATCTGGAAGTGACAATCATGCCTCTTCTTCTGCATGTTGTCACAGCAGCACAGAGGGAGTTAGAGGAGATAGTGTCAGTGCAGTGACAGGATGGCTCCTTGAAGGCTTTTTTCCAGTTTATTTTTTTCCATCTTCTTTTTCCTTTATCCCCCTCATCAGGTCCCAGATCACCAGAGCCCTGTTTACTCAATATTTACGAGATATTGCTTGCTTGTACAGCTTTATTAATTGATATTCACTTCTCTCCTCTGTACAACAAACCCATCCTCCATCTGCAGGTCTACCTGGTGAAGGACGGACAGGCAGCCAGGGTCCCACAGGTCGACCCGGCAACCCGGGAACACCTGGTCGACCGGGTAATCCAGGTAGCACAGGACCAACAGGCCCACCCGGATACTGTGACCAGAACTCTTGTCTAGGGTACAACGTGGGAGGTAACATCAATTAACCTATTCCTGACAATCAATCAATTTTTGTTTATGCAGCACAACATCACAACAAATGCTATTTCAGGAAAATTTCCCTAAAACATAAGCACGTTTAGACCTACTAGTGTTTCATCATCAATAAAGACCTAGAATAAAGACAAGATAAGGAGTCCTATCTCATCTTAAACAAACACAATAACACTTAAACCAGTATTCATATTACTGTGATGTTTAATGCTGCACTTAAACCACCGTTTGATGCTCTGATTGTCAGCCATGTTAACACTAGTTTCAATTGTTTCCTGACCAGTCAAATTTGTTTTATTCAGATGAAGTCAGTGACGCGTGAACATGCATGTTTTAATTAAACCACTTTATTTGGTTTCCATAAAAACAGAAAGGTTGGAGATTGGAAACAGGTTGTTTTTAAAAGGCTTGAGAAAGAAAAAATGCACAAACATGATAAGATGAAAACTTCCTCAGATTTAGAGACCTGAGATGATAGTCAGCAGAGTCGAAGGATATTTACCTTTAAACCTCAAATTCAAAGTACAAAGAAGCTCAGAGATATTCAGGAGACTACCGTTATTAAACTAAGAGAACTTCTTTTTTTCTAAAAACCTCATTTTATAATCGGATGATGAAAGTAAATGGAAAAACTTAAGGGGTTTAGTATTGGTGGTTGCAGACGCTGAACATTGTTGGCCAGGATTTGGCAACTGCAACAAAAAATAACATTTTGACTGGAATATTCACCCAAAAGTAATCGAAAGAAAAAAAGTCCAGACTTAACAAGAAAGTCAATGCTGTTAGTTTTGACCATTTTGCTGAATTGTTTTTGTTGCTGCTAAGAATAAACTTCTCTGTCATATTCTCCTTTGTTCAAAGTAAACATCTATATTACTTGTAAAATATAAATGTTTCCTCTTAAATTTTTGCTTTTTCGGAGGCACATTTCGTTTGAAGAGTCTCACCCTGCCCAGTCTTTCCATCTTGTAAACCATCTTTTATATGTATCAGACATTGAAATACAGTCTTCACAGTGACTGCCGGCTCTGAGATAGTTATTGTTCTCGTAAAGCTCTCAGAGAATTGGAGAGTAATCAGGATTTTATGGTTGTTCCACTGTGAAATTTTTACATTCGTGTCCTCACTGATGGATTAAGAAGTTAGCTGTGTCACTGACCAGAGCAATTTGTCTGTATTTAGATCCTATAAAATACACACACACACACACATATACACACACGTACACTTGACATGTTTGATTACTCTCTCAGATGAGGACTTAAAGGAGTTAATGTGCCTGTTCTCTCAGCTTGGACATCACAAATCTTCTCCTCAGACCAGTCGACTCGATGAAATACCATCCTCTTAAAGTAACTGAAGTTTGAGACATTACTTCATCCATCAAATCAGGTTTTTTTTCATGTTTGAAGATCCCAGTCAAAATGTATTTTTTTTCTTATCATTTTGTGACTAAGAGGAGTACTTTGATTCTCAACCCTGCAAGAATCAAAGTTCAACCCTCTTGACAAGAGGCAATTATTTAAAGATATGATGTCGAGTGTTTCCACCTCCACAGCGATAAAATCTGACCTTAAATCTGGTGGTGTGTTTTTTAAAAGGATGTGTCATTTTAAAAGCAATTCTTCTCAACCAATTCTGTTAGTCCATAAGATTATGTTTCTATGTTAAGGTCAAAGCTGAGTACGCAATACATTTGACCTTCCATGGCAAAATAACTTAAAGGTTACATTATCTTGTGAATAACTCTTTCCACTACATCATTTAAGAGATACTGTCACTTTTCATGTACATTAAACTAAGCCAGGCTAAATCCAGATCAAGAAATGGTTATATGTATATGTAGATCTGTAATAATAACTGCAGATACCATTATTATTCAAGTATTTTGATATCTCAGCATCGCTCTGTGAGAAGTGATTTATTGAGAATTAGCTCATTTTTCCAGTCCCTGTTTTACCAATAAATGCACAGAGGCTTAGCTCAGCTTAGCTCTGCTTAAGAGAATGTGAAAACGGGAGACGCAGCCTCAAGTCTGGCTTCTAGTCTCTAAAATGTGTAACCCAGAACCATTCACCTGAGTTTACTTTAGCATTATTTATGCTAGTATTTAACTGAAGAGACACAACATGTAAATCTATAAACATGAAAGATGCTTAAACACAGATTTTTTTTAACTTCTGCACAGTGCCCATCTCGGTGACCCCCTTTGCTTTGTGTCTCAGCAAAACTGATTTACTTGCTGGTTGTATTTTTAGATAAAACCACTCACAATGTATTTAAATCCCATCATTCAAACATCTGAAATCAGCCAACTTTCCCAAGTTCTGGCATTTTTTTCAGATATTTGGAGAAATGGTCCATTACCTTTTATCATGAATATCTGGACTTTATTGCCTCTAAATGAGTAAAAGAGTCAGATGTGTTCTATTGTTAGTTTCAGTGAACTTACTGTGCATGTTTTTTCCTAGTGAACCCTCTCTGTGTCTGTTTTCTGTGTGAGAATTCTTTATTTGCGCTTTCTTTTGCACAGAAAGAGGAATAGAGATCTGACACATTTCATTCTTTCCAAACATAACATTTGAATTTCCTTCATATGAGCTTGGTTTATAAGATTCATTAGGCAGGATGTGTTTGTTTTTTATCTCTTAAAGAAGAAAGCAGAGTCCAACACCAACATGTCCACCTCTGAACACAAACAGTGGCTGGTCATTTGGTCAGTGTAGTTTAGGAGGTTAAAATCTTTGGTGTCGTTGGGTTTTCATCCTGATATGAGGTAACATCTTGTTTTCGACTGTTTCTCCCCCTCCCCTCCCCTTATCTCTCTCTTTCCAACTGAAGTTCAACAGGACTTTGGGAATGATTACTGAAGAGTTTTCTCCAACCATCCTCCTCTCCTCCTCCTCCTCCTGTGCCCCCTCCATGCCCTGTACATAAGACTGTAAACTGAGAGATTTGATAAATTATTCTTTGAGCTTCCCTATTTTAGGAGGAAGATGACTTCTCCTAACCTCTTGATCCCTGAAGCAATGGTTTTTTTTTGTTCGCTTTAGTAAAATGTTTGCTTTACAGCCCACAAACAGTCAGGGAGTCTGGACATTTTAAATTGCCCATTTAAAAGTTAAAAACAAGGAGCCTCCCCAATAAAGGAAGTCTTGTAAGGCTACTTTGTGCCCTCATTTTGGTCTGTTTCAGTTTTGTAGAAACCTCACCTACCTTTCAGTTTTCTATTCACAATGCCCTGCGATTCTTATGCAGAATAGAAACTAGATTTGTTTCCACTCTCTGTTAGCCTGACAGCATTGGAATGCTAATCTGGCTGTTTTCATCCATCGTCAGTCTCAGAGACAAAAATGGATTAGTTCCCCTTCCCCACAAGACCGAACAAAACCCCAATAATGCTGCTGTGATGATGATCACCAGCACTGATCCTGTCTCCTTTTAACAGTTATTTCTGCTCACAAAGCTTCGCTGCAGCAGCTTCACTTCAAGCTCAAATCTCCTCTAAACTAATCTCTTCTTTCAAAGCCTGATGAATCAGCTAAATTGCGATGAATTGCTTTGATGCTGATTGGCTGCTCTCCTTACCAAACTATGCCTGTATCTGTATGTCTTGTGCACTGTTCACTGGGCAGAAAAATCTTAATTTCACTCCTGTGTTGACCCAGTTGTGATGCTTTATCTTGGGAGAGAAAAAGCAGAAAAAGGCAATGTGGGATTGAAACCATTCTTTTTCATTTTTATCAACCCAATTTCTTATTACTGCACAATCTTTTTGACACTGTTAAGGCACCCAGTATGCCTCTCTAATACTTAATCTACTTGTTTTATAGCCTTTTAATAGCATGTCCCCTTTTACTGCTTCTGTGGTGGGATCTAAGGGCATTGTAATCCCTGAAATTAAGCCTTAACAGTGCTCCGGTTTAGCTCAGTTGGTAGGGCGTATGTTTCATACAGAGGGGCCAAAACTTTACTGCAGCAGCTCTGGATTTAACTGCAATCCTCTTCTGTTTGCTGCATGTCATCCCTGCTCTATCTTTCCCACAAGTCCTGTCTCTCTGCAGCTGTCCTGTCCAATCAGAGGCAAAATGGCCTTTAAAATAGTCTCTAAAAATGCCTTAATGTTGCTCCATGCTCAGCCTTGTCGGTGGCGGTTTGATGTTTTCTGTAATGATCCACAACCTTGACTCATACTGACCCTAAATATTCCCACCACCCCAGTCCAACCCCTTCCTCACGGCGGCTACCAGTCCTACCCGCCGTACAGCCAGCCGTATAACCCCGCCGCAGTGGCTTACAACAATGACCAAGGAGGTGAAGATGAGGAGGAGGAGGAGGAGGAGGAAGAGGAGGAGCAAGACCCTTATTACCGTGGCTACCCCCCTAGGTACTACCCCCAATCCCCCTCCCAACAGGCCCAGGGGTACCGCTCCAACCCCACCCACTCTGAGGACACGGAGCTGAGGTCGCCGGGCGTCTCCAGGAGGTTTCCCCGTGATGTCATTGTCATGGAGGAGAGTTAGGAGGGCAGACTTTTGAGGAAGAACGGACACACCTAAAGTGCTTGAGCATCACAAACTGCAAACACACACACACACACACTGATACACACACATGGAAGCAAATCAGAAACTGATATGCACACACACATTGACCCCCCCTCCCTCCGCTCCCATTATGAAACTGTGGTGAGATCTCCCCCTCCCTGTTTGTCAGGTGGTTTTTTCCACCAGGTGCAAAGATGTAAATAGCTCTGTGGACTCTTGTACAATGTCTCTGTTAAAGGGGGGTCTGAGAAGTGCCTGATCCATGTTAGCATCGTCCAGTGGTAACGTAATGTAAAAGTAAGGCTTGTTTGCTCCTGTCTCACCATTGATTTCAGGACTGAACCTTGGTTCTTTGTGTGAAGCTGCATGTCTCCTTTGAGCCACCCATCAAGTCCCTGGACATGTGCATCTTGTTTTGGTTTAATGTAACCTGCTCCTTCACGTTACATTTCAAAATCAAGGATGATGAGTCGGTAACATTTGTACAGGCTGCTTTTTACAAAGATGAATCCCTTATTTCCATGCTGTTTTTTATTTTTGGTTTGTTAGAAAAGAATTGTTGGAAATAATTCTCTGTATGATACTGTGTTGCGTTTGTGTCTTTCTATCAACTACTGTTTCAGTAAATCTCCTTGGACCAGCTTCACATAAAGACTGGACACATTTCTGTGAAACCTCTCCCAATGAATTGTTTACTCAAGATTCATAATTTTTGTCCAAAAACATTGGCTGTCATATTGTTCTCTGATATTTCATCACGTTGCTACAAAGGTAAACCAGGTTTGTTTTAACTGACTTTGAGAAAACAGATCGGTTGTCTTGCTTTGCTCCATTCATTTTTTTATGCAAAGTGAGGCCAGCTCACTGTGGACGCCATTTGCTCCTCTGACCTCTGACCTCCTGCTGGAATGAGACCTGGTTCCAGTTATTATTGAAAACAGTCAGTGAAGCCAGTGAGGACTGACCTACAAGTGTAAACTTTCCTACTCGTGCTCTGCGGTCTATGAAAACAAGCACTGAAGGATCTCAAAGTGAAGCTGTGAGCTGGCACTGGTTCATTTAGGATTTAAACTATTGAGCCTGAAAGGAAATCACATCACCACACCCCTTAGTACGATATGGACTTATTTATTTTATATTTTGTTTGCTTTTATAACCAATAAATCTGAAATGAGACAATAAAATTGTGTTGAACTAATTTGTTCAGATTCAATTAAAGTCTGAAGTTAAACTTACGAAAAATATAAAACAACACATAACAAGAACAGGTTTAATAAACGGTTTACTAGCATGTTTTACAGTTCACATAAACAGAATTGAAACAGTGGAAATTTCATTCACACCATAAGACAAAATAGTCGAGATTCGCTGACCAACTTGAACATTATCTGCTGCAGCCCCAGTAACAGCAGAGGTTTGTTCTTAACAGTGTTGTTTATTTGTTTTGAATGCACCAACCTTTAAATGTAAACTCAGGTCTTACAGGTGTCATTCTCTCCAAGGTTTTATCTGATCTTTCTAAGGCTGGAAATTCAGAAGACAGATTTTCTAAGCTGCTGCTGGATAATTCAGGTTTTCTGTCAGAGGAAACACAGCTTCAGTTAAGCTAAATGTTGATACAATAGCTGTTGTCTGAATTTGACTTATTTTTGGTAATGTGCTGTCCAATAAAAGAAAGTCAGATTCTCTTTCCCTGGAAATCTTTGCAAAGGTATCTGATTTTCACAATGTTCTCTCAAGTATCACATAAACAGGAATATGTTATTTCCGCTGTGTCTCTGATGCCAACATCGACAGAAAAAAACCTTTTGAGCCTTGGTCACGTTGGCCTGCCTTAGTTTCATTTCATCTTGTAGTCCTCGGGTCTGTGGAGAAAACACAAGACAACACATTAGTATGGGAGGGCGGAAGAGTCTGGAAAAGAAACGATTACGAGGAAAAACATGGAGAGAAAGTGACAGATGAGCAACCACAAAGATTTGGTTTCCTTTTTTTCTTTTCAAACCGAGCAGACACAGCATCCTCTTCGTTTTTTCTCATACTTTAATTTGAGGCAGAGATTGCAACAGACTGATATTATCAGAGACGCTGTATTGGCTGTGATACCAAGTACAAAAATGTTATCAATTGTAATAGCTCTGCTATCAGCTACAGCAGTATGTTTATGTTGTTGATTTTCTGTTTGAGCACTCTGAGCAAAGAGTGTGAGTGTGTGTGTGTGTGTGTGGTGTGTGTGTGTGTGTGTGTGTGTGTGTGTGTGTGTGTGTGTGTGTGTAGGTAGGTATGAGGCTGATATCCAATAATCTTTTGCCTCTGCTCCAAGGTTTTCTGTGAATATTAACTATGTGTTTTAAGAAAGGGCAACAACAGAGTGGCCCTGGATGGCCTGAGCTGTGTCTCCCCTGACACACACACACACACACAGCCCCTGTATGTTTGGTCAGGAAAATGACTGAAAGTAGGAGTGAATATTAACCAGTCTGGGGCCTGTTTCTTAAATAAACCAGGATTATTCTGACCTTGACGACCACACAGCGACAGGCCTGAGCACACGCACTGATTGGCTGCGGAGATTGGACCAGTAAACAATAAGAAGTGGCTCATTCATCACTGTGTGCGCAAACACCCTGACAGCAATGCTGAACGTACAACAGCCACGCTGGACATGCCTGAACAAGGCGCGCACGTGAACACCAACAGAAACTTGTTGGCTTGTGGCCCTGAGTATTAATTCTGTGTCACATTTGATTCACACATTCAAATTAAACATGTTCAGTGTTTGTTTGAACTGTTTTTAATGCACTCGACTGTGTGCCAAACACAGATGACTAACTGACATTGTTTCATGTGGGAGGTAAATCTCTTTTTTAAAGGGTTCAATCAAATGCCTCCTCTGAAAAGTAGTCGAGCAGATCTGTAAGTCTTTGGTTTCAGTTTATGCCTTTGCTGCGTGACGAAGATGAGTATTTCCCCAGCTTTGACATATTCAAATTCAGATTCAACAGCTGTTTTGCTTTTGAGTTACATCACCGGAGCATCCACAGGACATCTTTAATGAATTAACTGAACCCGTTTCTTATCTACAGTGTCAAAACAGTCAAAAGCTGGGCATTTCAATTTTCTGTCGGTTAAGATACTTACACTGAGGATACAAAATTAATTAAGCTGATAATTCATTTTTGAGATGAACTTTTATCCAAAATTTCAAATTCTTGAATGAGTGCCAACAGAATTGCATTATATTAGAAAGTGTCAGAGGTTACCGAAACTACTTGTATGGGTGGATACCCTGGGAGTGTGAAAGTGTTACTTAACACTTGAAAAATGATTTAAAATGTTTTATTGGATTTATTGTTGGTCTAAGATTTACAACATTTTAATTAAAATTGTGTACTCAATGCTTCTAAGAAAAGGAGGAAAAGAGGATGTAGTTCAAGAGGAGCTGTGGTTTAGTAACAATAAAAAATTGAGCTTGCCTATGCTAGCACTAGATGTAGATGAGTGAGACATTTATTTTTGTTTGTGAAGTGGAGGAAATTTGCCAGTTAAAAAAACAAACTTAACATTTATGAAGGCATTTTTAGGTGAGTAGGTCAAAGGTCATCTTGAGCCTTTTCCATGCCATTTAGTCAACCATGCATGTGGGAAAAATGCACAATGACCACTGGGTTATCCTTAAGAAGCCTTCAAGCCGGCTGAAGCCCTGTAATTGGCTGGAAACCTGCAGAAGGTGCATCTCACCTTTTGTGACAGCTGGGTGGTCCTCAGCAGTTAAAAGAAAGAAAGGATGATTGTATGGATTTGTCAGCTAAAACTGATTTCTACCTCTGACTGTTCACAGTGTAAAAGTATCCATTATATCATCATATCGATTTCACAAAATAAGCTGACCGCAGTGATGACAGTGTTGCTGTATGATCCAAAATCAACAAAAATCACAATAAAGAGTGAACTTGGTTGTTGAGCTGTTTCTTCTGTGGATGAACATGAGCCAGGGTTAAAAGAGAAACTGAGAGACACCTGGATGCCTGGATTGATGGCTACAGAGGTTTTGTGGCGCTGAGCAGGTGGAACACGGTGTGCTCTCAGTTAACCCGTCAGGATGATATTTACTACGGGTGAGACCAGGGAAATGCAACAGGACGACATCATCATGACAGCAAACAGCGGGTCACAATGTCAGTCTAATCTCCAGCCGGAAAATACTTGACTCAAAAAGCCATGAATATGATTATGCCAAATAACAGATGCTCCGCTGCACCCCACAGAGAAACCTTGAATGTCCCAAACAGTCATAGAGCGGAGGAAAACAAATGACCTTCTACTCTCTCATTTGAAACATTTTAACCATTTATAGCCAAGTTTCTCAACTTTGCACAGAACTTTGAAACACAAGCCAAATGCTGACACAACTACATGGTAATGTAGTATTTTGTATTTTGTTTGCGCAGAGCATCAGATCACACACAGTTCCACACCACGTCAACATTCAGACACTGATGGCAGAAGATGCCCATCGGTGCTGATAAAACCCATTTATACGTATTTACACACACCGGCTCTGGCTCCAAAACACTTCAGAGTCTAGCACAAGGACACTTAGACATGTGGACTGTGGGAGCTGGGGTTGAACCACCAACCACTGATCCAAAGCCGCCCTGAAGCCAATCAAAGAAGTTCTCCAAATCAAACAACCATCAACCATTCACAACACAGCCACGTCTTTGTGGTTACAGTGACTAATGTTACATTTTATTTGTTCCTACATGAGTCAAAGAGTCAAAGTGGTCTAAAAAAAGACAGGCTTTCACTCTGGATTCATTCATGTACAGACACACACACAACAATAAAATACTACAGGACCATGAAATATGAGAAAGTCATCACACCTCCTTATTTACATGTAATTTATACTATAAACACAATACTTCAAACAAGCAAAGGACATTTACCTTTCTACTTTATAACAACTGCTGAGAAACGTCAGCATGAGAAGTCAAAAAAGTGAGACAGTGCTCATACCAATATCGCCCCCTTCTGGCTGCGCTTCATCAGCACAGCAGTCAAACTTGACTTGTGATTTGTCATCTTGTCACAAAAATTTAAATTATTTTCACTGAACTCAGTAGAGTGTATAAAAAAGTGTTTTAAGGTGAATTTTTGTATATGTTCTCTGCAGAATGTTCATTTTGTCATCTTGTGATGGCTTCAAACATAAAAAACTACATAAAAAGTCATTTCAAAGCCATATGATAAAACTCTGGTAATACCACTGCTGAGCGGTTACTTTAACATGCCCTCTTTGTACACGCATGTTACTTTTCTGTGGCTCTTCTAATGACGATGGTGGTGATTTAACTTTGCTTTCAAGCCAAAAGGTTTTGGGTGACAGCAACGTTTCCCTAGTGAAACTTAAAAAGCTGCAAGAGCATTAATTTCCTGCGGAGGCCCTACTGTGGGTCCTTCACACTGCACACAGACTCAAACATGTCTTAAAGAGAGAGACGTTGATTTAGGGAATATGTTCATGACTATGTCTGTTTCTCTGACAACATGATGTATAAAAATCCATCTCCTGTTTGTCTATATTTAGACACATCTCTATGTGTACGTGAGTGGTGTGTATGCATGTGTGTGTGTTTGTTTGTGTGTGTGTTTGTGTGTGTGTGTGTACTTGAGAACAGACTGTATGTGTTTGTACATACGGTGTCCACAGTCTGGGGAAGGCGTCTATCTCCTCCTGTGTGTACTCGCTGAGTTTCCTGGGGATTTCTCTGGGCTGAGGCAGCTCCTCCGTCAGGTTGGCCCGGATGTCTTCTGGCAGCTCCTATTTAGGTGTGAAGAGAGTATTTTGATTGAAAAAATGAAGAAGCAGGACAAACCAAAGGGGGAATACAGAAAAATGAGTCCCAAGGAAATGATGTTATAAGACAGACAAAAAAAATAGCATCAGCCCTTCAAGGAGGCTCAGTTTCCCTTCGAAGATTGGAAAGAGAGTTTTAGGTCCATTACTCAAGTGTTGACAGTCATTCTCATTCATATTCACTACACATGGGCGTGTATTTTCTGATCCATTTGAGCAGCAGAATAAAAGATCAGACCAAAAGATTAAAATAGCGATAAAAAAACATTAAATCTCACAAAGTACTCTGCTTCAGGCTGCAGACATTTCCAACAACCGTGGAGTATGACTGCTTTTAAAACAGTGTAGTATCACTCCTGAAAATGGAGAACGTGTAAGGACCAATACAAAAGGAAGGGAACAGACTTTCCTCACTTCTAAATTCTAAAATCAAGTCCTCCATTCATAACAAGCACAAACCCAAAGGTCTGATATTCTTTCTTTGTCTAACTTTGTTTCCCTCATATGTGAATATAAATTTCATGGAGATCATATATGGACAAAAGTATCTACCAAAACGCACAAAAAAACAACTGCAAAAACTGAAAGCTAGCTGGGGGTAGTTATGTAATACTTAGAGTTAGGAAGAACTGCAGAGTGATTATTCCTCAACCTTACAGTCACTCCCTCAACACGGCAGATAATCATATCACGACACCTTTTGTTATTAAGCGCCCTCTTTCTGAGTGTCTTTAGCTGCATGATTTATTAGCATATGGTCATCTGTCTGAAGGGCCATTAGTTTGGGAAGTTCAGACAGAAACTGGACTCACATCATCAGGAAAGACGTGTAATCTCTGCATCATGGTGCGACGCTTCAGATTCCGCGGCAGCATGCCATAAACAGCTAACTTCACAATCTGTTGAGAAAAAGCACATTGAAAAAGGTTGACAAACAATCTGTTAAATTCTGATTGTAAAAGAAAAAAATAGAAGTGGTTAAAGCAACCTGCTCACTATTTCTTTTTCATATGTTGGTGTACTTCTTAAAACCATGTTTCTCAATGTGAAAGTTGTTACACTAAAGTGAATAAAGATTTGGAGAGCTTTACTGGACCAAGTTATTGGACAGAAATACTGGACAGTGATGTTGGACAGAGGCAGAGCTGACAAATCAGTCATCTGTTCGATCCCATTTGTCCCTTGTCGCTCGCCAACCCTCAGACCTCATTTTCGCTAAACCACCATCAGGACACACGTCTGTGGTCGGGGGCTGGATTAAAGCCTGCATCCTCAAAGAGCCAACAACAGTACATGTCTTTCTGGGATTTGTAAACTACAGAATGGAAGCCAGATCCTGAAATTCACTGACTTCTATTTCAATTATATAATAAATATCTCATTTCATTTTATCAAAGGCAGGAAAATGAGTCCTTAAATGGAAATAATTTTATTTTAAACTACTTTTAACAGCCTTGTTGCCTTAGTACAATCTAAAACTGCTCCTGGACTGAATGAGCCTCTTTGTTTTACATTTATCTACTGTTAAATCTTGGCATTATGTGACAATGAAACATGTTACCAGAACAAATAAAAAAAAGCAGCAAACGTCCAATTTCACAAATCAAATGAAATACTAAAGAATAAAAAAGAACTCCACCATATCTAATTTACTTTTAGTTTATATGACTAAAAATATTTTGTTTATTTTTCCAAGTGCATCAAAAGTTCTACAAAAAAAACGTCCAGCTTTATTTCTAAACTATAAACATCAACCAGTCAAAAGCTGCCACGTTTTATAAAACTACCGATGAGTTATTTTCAAAGTGAGGCTTTGAATGTGACCTACATAGAGCATGTGGGATACAATGAAGAGCCCCTGAAACCATGAATATGTAACGTGACCAAAACTGAGCTTCACAGCAACAGCACAAATCTACTGCTGGTTAATCCCTGCACCCTGCTCTTTACATTAATATGCAGGAGCAGCACATGTGAAGGAAGGGATAAATGTCACAACACCTGACATAGGAATTAGGCTAATCTCTAAGCATGTGGGTGAAATCATACATACAGTGTAATAAAAAAACAAACTCATGATGTGAGGTGTGTGGTGGTGGCTTATCTGGTAATTTGAAATTCTCTTTGAATAAAAATGTGAAAAAGGATCAAACTGAGAGAAAACACTTACAGCTTTGGGGTCTTTGTGGTGCATCTGAGCAGCTGTGAGTTGTTTGAATCCACCAGGATAGCTTTGCAGAAAAGACAGAAAGCCAAATCAAAAGCCTGTTTTTCCAACTGTATACTGGCCTTCTATGGCTGTCCAATGATGGGAGAGGCAATGACCCGATTAAAATACAAGTAGGTCATTACTCCTCCTGAAGGATTTAAGTGGAAAAGGTACCAAGCTAAATTTGTGAACTGAATTTGATGAAAAAAAGATAAATTAGAAACAGAAAAGGAGAAAAAAACATTTGTGGTATGGACTTACCCGGTGTGCGATGAGTAGACCTTCTGCTCCCATTTGTTTCCAGAGAAGGCTATGTGTCTAGAGTTTATTACAACCACATGGTCACCAATGTCACCTGCAAGATGTTCAAGGTGTTTGTTAGCAGGCCTATCGTTGAGTTAGAATGCCAAAAGATATCTGACTCCATTTTGATCAAAAGTGCATCAATGGGTGGTGTTACAGGTATAACAGCTAATTTATTAAATTAACCAAACTTTAAATACAGAGGGGTGTGACAACATCCCTCTCTTATTCATGGGAAAGGAGGAAGCATTTTCATGTGTTTTATCTTCTTGTGCCATCATGTGGTTGTTTCATGTTACAGCAACAACCAAAACTAAGGACAGGCTTGTTTTTACAAAGTAATTCACATGTAGTTAAATAAAGGAATGTCGACATTGATTTGTGTATTCTTGGACTGATTTGAGTCTGACTCACTCATTGCGTGGTAGATCGGCTTGTGTTTCCCCTGTAATCTGATAGAACACATGGTCGCGATCTTCCCTGGAGGCTGCATCCTGGCGTCGATCAGAAACCAGGATCGAGCGAAGGTTGCCCATTGCTGAGCGATCACAATTTTGATGATCAGAGAAAGAAAGGAGACAAGACATTAACACAAGTCACCAAAGGACCGACGACTCAACATGCCCTGTGATATTTACCAGATTCCACTTCAGGGTTAAACGTAGTAATATTGTGAGCCCTGCTTTGTAGCTACACAAGGTTTGGGTGATGATTTCCAGATCAAATATTGCCACGTTATCAGTTTTTTAATATAAACAACATTAACTGGCCTGTGTGGTTTTTTTCTGAACTGATAAACTGTTAGCACTCAATGAGTGAAGTCAAAGGGCAAAATTGGTTTTTAAGAACCCTGATCTGTCATTACCTTTGGATAGGATTTTTTAATTTATCCAAACATAGCAGTGGTCACTCTAATGCAACCATTACTACTGTAAAAACTGGATAATAAGCACAACATAAGCATTAAAGCCAGTAAATTGTTGTCCCTTGTTCATGCCTGATATGACCTTCAAGCTGGCTGATAATTTGGGGTCTTCTTGGTCATATTTTATGCATCACTGGAGTAAAATATAGGCTTAAATTTGTTGCAAGTTGGGACTACAGGCTAGTTTAGCACCTGGACTCTACTACCCCACAGCCATGCTCTGTATAGTGTATAACATGTAGTTTGACATCATCTTGTTAAAAGGCGAAGAGTCTGTCAAAGACCTTCATCAAAGACCCTCAGGAAGACATCATCAAAGCTTTGATGATGTCCTCCTGGATGTATCAACCACCCATGCCATCGGCCCTTACGCATACCAATACCATTACGTAAGCTAGATTTTTTACTGTGTGCAGATAAAATGCCAGGTATCCCTCACCCTTTGCAGCATGTTCACATGAATTCACAGATGATGATTTTCAAATACAACTTTGAGCCCTTTAGGTGACTCCCATTGCAGAGACATGTTTAAAATGCAGCTCTGCCCATGGGCCGAGAGATCACAACCATCTTGTATTCGTTATGGGCTTTGTCTTTTTTGTTCAGAGATGTCTCCAGATTCTACCACAGAAATTACTCTAGAATTGCTGAATATTTTCCTCAGACAGTTATAAGTCTGTTCCTTCTACTAAACGAAGACCCTCTCATTTGCCAACTTAATTACCAGATGTTTTCAGGGTTTCTTTACCCCTGAACAAACAGTTCAAAATAATGCTGCTAACCTCAAATTTTAATTTTTCACAAAGAACCAAATAATTCTGTTTCAAGACTTGATCAGACTGCATTATGTCAACCACATAAAGGCTTGAAATTATTTGCAACTCATGAGTCTGTGCTCATCAACACATGATACAGACTTCTGGTTCTTGTGGAGTTGGGATTGTACATACAGTGGTGGATTAAATGACAAATCAGCAAATATTAATCTTTTCTACCCCCTAAGCATAATCAAGAAACATGCAGATGGTTGTTTAGGCCAGAACAAATATCTGATGAAGTGAGTGCTCATGTTTCTGCTTTTTAACCTGGACATTTGGGTTATGCACAGCTAAAGCCAGCCACGTTGTTTTGCAAAATAAAAGACTATTTCAATATAACTGAAATCCCATCACACACAGGGCTAGCCTCTTAGCAACACTCGTTAGCTAATTTAATTATGTCAATGATACAAATTATTAAAATCTCACACACAGACTGAGCTGGTTTATAGAAATGACAGGTTTAAAGGTAATATCAATCTGGTTACCTGGGCAGATCTAGAGAAACTTGACATGTCGATGACTCTACCAGAACATCTTCAAAACATTTGACCCTCAAACAACGTGAACACTGCTCCGTCTGCTTAACTATCTCGGCTGAAACATGAAACACGAGCTTCTCCTCTACTTTTATTAATATATCGCTATTTAGGGCATGTGTGCTGCACCCAAATGTAAATAAACATAGATGAAAATAAGTCAACATTTCACAGCTTAATGTATGTTACATTTTTAAATGTCCAAACAATGAGCGCTGAGGTAATGAAGTTACGAAAATATTTCTAATTTTCTACAGCGACTGACGGAATTGTTTCTACCCGGTTTTATTTTCTGCGGGCACCTTAACCTCATTTCCTCTATAACAAAAGAGAGCGCGGGGAAATTGACACCTGTGTGACAGCGCAGAAAACAGCTCTCCATATATTATTAATCTAAGGATTAATCTGTTTGTGTCGACATGAGGAGTTTGGAGGAGGTTCAGGCCACTCTGCAGATCGCCAAACTGAAAGAGGAGGATCTGCAGAAAACCATCCACTGTTTGTCCTTTGGAGAAAATGTCTCATCTGCAGATTACTGCCTGGTGGAGCTGGACGACACTCTCTGCAAACACATAGAGGCTGGTCAAAGGTAACACTCGATCAGTTCAGTATGTATCACCTTAAAAGCAGAGTTTAAACTCTTAAAAACACACCTGTTCAAAACTGCATTTTCCTGTCTTAATCCACTTCCATTTTTTTTTACTTTTTTTACTCTTTGTAACTTTGCTTGTTGTTTTAATTACTTTTGTTAAATACTTCTGCTTTTATTCTTATTATGAAGTGTCCCTGGGTGTTGAGAAAGGCGCTTTCAAATAAAGTTATTATTAATAGTAGTCGTAGTAGTAATAGTAGTAGTGCGAGTATCATTATTTAAAAATCACAAACCCACTAACCTGAGGTTATTATTTTGAATAATGTTGATTCGAGATTAAAAGGTTATTTAAACGCCAAGGGGTCGTTTTACCACATCAGAGACTTAAATGGAAGCTCTCCTTAATGTAATAAAATGGAAGAAAAGTGAATTTATCATCCTTAAGCAAGAGAAACAATATCTGATTCGTTTGACCCCCAAGATGCTATAATCTTTCCCTTTCACAAATATGGATCAGGACAATGATTCACAACTGAACAATAAAGTGGCATGAATTGCAAGATATGGATTAGGGATGCACAATGTTGGATTTTTGGACAATATCTGATATGCCAATATTTTACAGCTCATTTCGTTAATACCAATATTTTTCCAGCACACCTAATTGCAGTGACCATCAATTCTCTTCTGAATTGGAATTTGCATACAGTGATACAGCGCATACTCCTATCACATTTATTCATGTTATTCAGAGTAAAATATTTAATTACTTAATACTTTGCCTGAGCCAATCAATAACAGTACCCACAACCAGGGCCAATTTGGCCAATTTCATAATCGACAGAGTGAGGTAACATAACCCTCATTCACAGGGAACATGTCACCCTGTGCATGTTCCCTTCAAGCCGGGGACATGGTGCCCAGGTAGGGCATTTAATCAGTGAAGCAGCAGCCCATTATATCAGTTTTTAGTTTGTTTCTAAGCCAATATCAGTCGATATAACCTGCATCTCCAATTCCAATGACTGTGAACGTGTCCCAATGGTATTCTTAAAAGCTTTTCTGTCTCTCTGCTCAGTCTAGTGATTCGTGGAGACAAGGATGAGCGTGCAGTTCTTTGTAGCGGTGATAAGACCTATGATCTGAAATTAGCAGACACATCCAACGTGCTGCTGTTTGTGCCAGGATGTAAAACCCCAGACCAGCTGACTAACAGTCAGGACAGCTCTCAGGTGGCACACACGCAGGTAGGAGATGACACACACCAAAAACCACAGCCAGTCATGAATCAATATACACATCTTACCCACACGTTCTGTCTCTGTTTCAGATCTGGGGGTTCTGTAACAGCTACTGGGAGCTGCGTAAGCAACGTCCCAAACTGAAGAAACTAAAGAAGCTTTTAATGGAAAATTCCTATGAAGGACCTGCTATAGGGGGGCAGGAGGAGAATACAGAAAACAGGGTGAATACCTTTACTACAGTGAAGTCTGTAATGACAATTCCGCAAAGGACTTAATGTTTATGTACTGGGCATGAATACCAGAAATAGCTGGACAAGTTGAAGTTACAGTGCAGCACATATTTCCTTTCTTATTTTAGGCCTTTGTTGATGAGTGAAAGACTTGCATATCACTATCTTTACTTGTTGAGCACGTCCTTGAAGACGTTAAATGAAGTAAATGGATTTCAAACTATTTATTTAAGTAAAACTAAATTGGAGTACTTTAACAAATGATTGTTCTAGTTCTTTACTTCCAAATGTAACTGTTTTCCTGTTTTACTCTGATACTAGTATACAACGCAGGACCTGTTGGAGCGGATCCAGGCCAGTGAAGAAGAGATAAAGACCCACTTAGAGACCATTAATGCCTGTCAAATAGATGGTAAATAACTCAGAAAATGTGTGTCACAAACTGCTATCAGAGTGCTGCTTCATTTGTTTTTGTTACGGTGTGAAGTTAAAAAAACAACTTACCACTGTGTAGTGAGAGGAGCTGTTTTCTGTTTCCTAGGCTACTGGCGGATACTGGAGTTTGACTATGAGATGAAGGTGCTCGGTCACATCACTCAGCTGGTGGACTCTGAGTCTTGGTCCTTCAGCAAGGTTCCCCTAGAAACCTGTCTGGAAGAGTTAGGTCCCCTGGAACCAAAGTAAGTTTCTATCAGTGGACATCAGGCTAATTCAACAGGAAAAGGAGAATACAGCACCATGACCTGGAGCTAACTTTTGAGGTTGCAAAATACAAATAGCAGTAACACAACTTTAAAGTGTGTTGCTTAAGAGTGTAGTGAGTCCTTTTTTGGCCATATTTCAATGGGTTCTCTGTCTTTTACAGGGAGATGATTGAGCATTGTTTGAACTGCTATGGGAAATGCTACACTGAAAACGGTAAAGTAAACAAACCACGATAGTTTTCGGTGATACATAGTTTTCCTTGCTAAACTGTGAGTTCAGTCCTTCACAATCTAATTCTGCACTTTTCTAACTTTGTTGTGTCTTCCTTGAAACAGACAAAGTTTACTACGCATTACATGAGGATAAAGTGTGTCGGGCCATCGCACTGTTGTTGCTCCAGAATGCTGTCAAGTTCAACCTGCGGGAGTTTCAGGAAGTTTGGCAGCAGAGCGTCCCAGACGGCATGAGCACAAGACTTGACCAGCTGAAGGTAAGAAACAAACTGCACACTGAGTAGAAGATCCATCAAACCGGAGGAGGGTTTTTCTTTTTTTCCTTGTGATATGTAATGTAGACAGATTTTACCCATGATTTACATTCATCCACACACCCAAGCAGACTTATAAAAAGAGTCGAAACATAATCCAACCAACACATGTAAACTACTTAAATAATTATTATTGTATGCATGGTTCAAGTTTCGCTCAAAAACTCAAGAGTCAAGTCAGGATCCCATTCAATCCTAGCTCAGTGTATTTTACAGGAATTGACCAAAACTAATCAAAAGCTAAATTCAGCATCTTGTTAAGGCCTAAACTTTTTGCTAATTTCCTAAAGAATCTAATTGAGTTTCTTTTGCCGATGTTAATCTCCAGAGTGTCGCTCTGCTGGACCGAAGCTCCCGTCCAGAGACTATCTGCCTGCTGCGGGTGGAGGATTTACCCGAGGACACGCTGGAGCGCTTTAACCACCTCTTTACACTCCGAGAGAAATGGACAGAAGATGACATTACCCCATATATCCAGTAGGTGTCATCCTAATTACCTTGACACCTGATCATTTTTGGAACTATCTGATAGATTATAATATATGATCTCCTTCAAACACAGGGACCTGTGTGGTGAGAAACAGACCACTGGAGCTCTCTTGACCAAATACGCTCGATCTTCTATGCAAAATGGAATCAAGGTCTTCAACTCCAGAAGGCCAGTGGCAACATGAACATGTCCTCTTTGAAAATATTTTACTTGTTGTTATACTTAAAAAATCCTTAATAATATTGCAGGTGTATGTCAGTCAACAACTTAACATATTAATTTGTACAGCAGCAAAAATATTAGCTTTAAACTCTAGTTCATGAATAATTCCTTTTTGTTTGTTTTTCACTTCAAAACAGGCTTGATTTTTGTTATTTCTGCTTTTATTTTGTCCATAAAAGAATGCTATAATAAAATAAGTCTTTGTGATATTATCGCTTTATTTGTCCTTCATTTATTTTTGTTGAATTAAAAAAAGCAAGTTGCCCAATTTCCAGCACTATAATGACAACACAGAGAGGTAACAACAGGGAAAGTGCCATGCTGGAAAATGTCTCTTAAGAGATAACCTGTACATAAAAATTCAGTCCACACTGTATGAGATTGATAAATAAACATATTCCATCAAATGATAAGCTAACTGCATTCATTCGTAAGTTGTTTTTCAAAAAGAAAACAAGATCAGTATGAATAAATTACTCATAGATTGGTGAAATATAGCTGGCAATAAACTTACAGGACAAGTTAATCAACAGGGAAATGACTGAAACCTGTTTGAGAAATCAATTCCTGGCCTAATTCTAATTCCCAGCATCTGAAGTGTGGATTTACGCTCATCTCCTTTTCCTGTAATCACGATATACTGTCTGGATTTTGAGTAGCCTTTTTGTTAAAGGAAAACAATGTTAAAATTTAGTGCAATGGCTCCTACTTAATCTGTGGCCTTTGGTTATTTTTATTTTTCTTAACCATTCCTTAGACTAAACACTAAATTTAAGAAATTTTCCATATAATGAGAATTGGGTCAAAAATTGAGGGATTTCGTAGTAAGGTAGTATAACAAGTTACAGCAATTACGCAAGTCTGAAGTCTGCGGCACCCCAGCAGAGGACGCTATATGACTATCAACACAGTTCTACCAATACCACAACTGGTAACAAGTGAAAAATGTTGACATTATGACTCAATATTACATCGAAATACATTTAAAAAAAACTACAAAGGCTATATTTTTCATATAATTTACTGTATGTGTTTCATGTATTAAATGCTTTTATGTTTTGTTCTGAGCAAAAGAAACATTGAGTAAATCACATGCACCAAAACTAAGCATTTCATAAGAAAAAAACTGCATAAGCTGAAGTTCAGATCTCTTAATTGCAAAATAAAACTGATTGGGAAAGTGAATTCAGTAAAAGGTGGAAAAAAAGTAATGAAACCTGAAGAACTGAACAAGAATAAAAAAGAAAGTGTCTGGAAAACTATTTGTAAAATACAGTTAAAAAAAATTTAAGCAATCACAATTCCAGTATTAGCTAACGTTGCCTAGAGTTTGACAGCAGTGTGTCAAATGTGACCTCTAGGTGCAACATTACACTACAGTTTGGTAGCTGTGAAGGGATCCTTAACTTAAAAATTATTATGCCACTTACCTTGTTTTTGGTCGATTCTTTTGAGCACAACTGTTGTAAATACTTCTCTCAATATATGCAATATCAAATTAAATGATTAATTTATTATTTCCTAGTGAAAACAATTAAATGACAAAATTTACAGATGAAGAAGAGGCATCATAAAAGCAGTGTCAAGAAGGGTCTGAAAATGTTCATTTAATATTCTGTCATCCACAGGAAATGATTTACATATTAAACTTTAAACAGCCCTGTCTGTGAGGTTTTTGTCTGATGTTGGTGAAGACGTGGTCACTTATGGCTCATGTCAGACGTTCATGTGTGTGACAGACTGTGTTTCTGCACTATCAAAACAGTCTCTGTGTGAATCAGAGTGACTGGCCCGAGAAGAGGAAGAGCACAATAGACAGGGGGCAAAATTTACACAGACACACACCAACTCATACACATCTGTGTTCCTAAAATGGAGTAAAGGCTTCATCTGCACAGGCTTGGTGACTAACATTGACTTCATACATCAAGAGTGCTGACTGATCAGACACAGACATCCCATCTGTTAGAGTGTGTGTGTTGTGTTTAATGTCTGTAAATGATAAATTCTCCTTACTTCCTCCCCTCCTCTGTAAGTTCCCTCTTTATTCACTCTGACATATTTCATTTTTTTCCATTCCTCTTCTTTGTTCTTAGGCTTACATTGGTCAAAAAGTCATCACCTTCTCTCCTCTTCCTCTTTTCAAATGTCACAGAAGCTGAATCTTGAACTAGTAGGAGGTATTACAGCAGAAGAGTAGATGCAGTGATATTTTTATGTAGGGATTAACACTCTTTCCACACATTGCAACAGTGAAATTATGTTTCACTCTTAAAGTTACAGAACTTTCTCTGAACGTGGTCAGGCAAACCAGAAATTAAATATGCTTTAATATCATCATGATGGTTTAGTGCCAGATAAAAATACAAAACTAAAACTTTTAAATGACTCAATTACTTCAGAGAAATGGGCACATTAACGGCAGCATCATTGTGAGACACCTCCTAAGTTAGGTCTTGGGCTATTTGTTTTGTCTCCCTTAACAAAGTGTCATACAAGTTTTACAAACCTATATAACTTTTCAGTACATAAAATTTATCATTGTCAAGTTGTTTCAGAAAACAAGTGTCCAAAGTTAAGCAGAAAACAAACAGAAAAAATAAAAAAACAATAGTCTGCCATTGCCATCTAAAAATAAACAAACTTAAAGGAACCATTAAAAATCATTTTAATTATGAGGTGTTTGTACAACAGCGCGAGAAACCAACAGACAGAAGAGACTTTGACTGTTATATATGATCTCATACCAGAAACGTACATTTGGACCTGTGTTGGTCCTGAATGCCCCCCACAAAAAAAGGTTAGTCCTGTTTTCAGAACATGATATTAAAGAATTAAGACCAAAGCAGCACCTGAAAATTAGCAATACCAATTTTCTTTCTCTAAGTACCATCAAGTAAAAATGATAAAAAAATTATGCATAAATTATGTAAAAGGATCATAAAATAATCTGGTTTGTTTGGTATTTTAGTTTTCTTGACATTATTCATGATGAAAAAACCCTGAACTACAAGTTGCGTGAATATATTGAGTCTTTTTGCAGAAAAAAACATTTTTTTTAATATAACTAATATCTTAACTGATTCCTCAGATTAACTGTTGCTCAACTAAAGCCCTTTTTGAGGTGATGTGATTTCTAATCATGTTCAGAGTTATTTATCTCTTTTCGCCCTCTCTTGGATTCACTGGTTTATCCAGGGGATAGTTTTCTTTGAATTTGTAGACTAAAATGTCTATTTATGTTGGATTTATGGCTTATTTTCCTGTGAGCTAATTGGCTACCTGGGCAGCATGTCCTGCAGGTCTGCCACCACGTAGGCAACCACAGCCCACAATGCTGAGCAGAGGTCCATGTCTTGAGGGTCCTGGACGGTCATGGTATCTCCCTCAGTGTGGTGGAACCAAAAGTATCGACTATCTGCAACATGGAGGCTGGCACCTGGACGAGAGGAGGGGATATTTAAAGCAAAAAAAAAGAAGAATGATACTCTGATTCTGTCTCTGAGACACATACATCCAAACAGAAAGGGGAGACAGTATTAATGAGGAATAAAGGTGACTTGATTTCTGGAGTAATAAAGTGCATGATTTCTGGTTGGTGCGTGTTGAACAACTTACTGCACAAAAATTACAGGCTTTTAGTCATAGCACATGTCCAAGCATAAAGCAAATGCAACATCAGCAGAGTTCTGTTAATAAGATGACATTGTTTGAACCTGTCCAATAGGCGCAGCCTAGGAGCGGCATTTGAAAGCTGTGAGCCCTGTACGATCTGGTTTTATAGGTTTTATAACTTCAGTGGATAGAGTACCAATTTTCTGTCCCAATTTTTTTTTCATGTGGCAGTCAGTCAAAATATTTGCATTTTTCTAGTGAACCTCTAGTTTTCTTGGAAAGATATTCTTAAAGATATTCCACTGAAATCCACACTTAGTTTCAAATTCCTCTTCTAAAAGCGGCACCACAGAGATTTTCTGAGTACAAAGCAATTTCAGTTGAAAAAAACTGGACACATGAAGAACATGTCTAGACATTCAACCACCAAAACCATAAGAAAGGGGAATTCAGGTCCATGCAAAACAGGGTTAACTTTTTGACAATTAGGTTCAGCAAGTTTTCACCTTACGAAAAGATAGATCTTGTTATGAGAGTTGTTAAAATAAGCCTTGGCCTTTTTTAAGGAAAATTTTAAACCACGTACATAAAATATATAAAAAGTTTTGGGTTCCAATATAAGTCTTTACTGTACATTTTCTATGATAGATTCATAATTTTACAAATTAAAAAGGCCTTAACATGTATACCTGGTAAAAAATCTGAGTTTGCTGTTTTCAGTGTTGTCCTATATCCCAGATGAAGTAAACTTAATTACTTAAAAATTAAAATAAAATAAATTTCAAATTTGTCTTTAAAAGGCTGATCTGTAAGGCTTAGTCGGACTAAATCCGACCAACAACCCTGAGTCTGTTTTGTAAAGGTTCAATTCATACTTGGTCACATCTAAAGATTCACCTTAATGTCGACTTCTATTCCGTATTTCACAAGTCGGTATGTTTCAGCTCAGATTTCTGAAGATACCACTCAAAGTAGATGTCTCTTTTCCTCTTTCCTGTGCCATATACAATTGTATTCATAATTCATCATGAGCTTGTGATACTGCTTACACAACAGTTTCCAGAGGAAGTGAAATTAATGTATGCAGTGTTTATGTAACTACAACTCTGTCACAGTGTAGTTATATTTTGAATATGCTCCTTGTCCATTTGAAATAATCATTGAGCTTTATGATGTGATTTTCTACTGTGCTTAACAACTCCATGATCAACATTTGCTGCGAGTTGCAAATGTGAAGAAACATGTAGACACTGACCTGGTACACCTGCTTGCATCCAAGGTGAGATGTCCGTCCCATCTCCGTGTGCCTCCAGTTTGGTGGTGTTAATGGGAGCCAACAGTTTGACCACTTCTTCCATCACCTGTTGATAAATACACAACTTCAGATCCTCTCAGGATGACAACGACTGTTACATATGCCAGTTTCTTCTAAACATGACTTGAATTTTCTTGTTAAATTCACATCCCATGATCATGTACCCAAACACCAAATGTTGTTGGATAATAAAAAAAGAGGTAATAGTGCCACATTAACAAAGAGGACAGGGTATTTCCATGTTTATGGATTGGTTTTTGGTGTTTACTTATACTGTTTGATGTGGAGATTTCATTTCACCTGTGGTTAAATAAGTAGCAGATAGTAGCAAAAACTCAAATGGTAATTTAAGCTTTGAGACAGGTTATAAATTTCAGGTGTAGGAAGCTGGGGTGTTTGTCATTTACTGGGATGATGATGATAAAATGCATGCTACCCAGATGTAAACAAGCACAGATGACTTGGTACAGTTTGACTTCTTAAATGAGGATTAAACTATAGACTGATTCCGGCCAGACTGGCAAATGACCACACGACAAAAGTAAATGGACTAGCTGTAAGTATTTGCCCTGATAATGTTGGTCATACTGATCAAATTCTGTGGGATTTCAAGTTTAGCCATGTTGTCTAAATTGAACTCAAGTGTGAGCTAATTCAGACTGTTTTCTCACCTTGAGATGACCCACTTTGTACAAAATTAAACTGCCACTTAAGGGGATTAGACACTTTTAAACATACCTGTTATGAGGAGCAATATCTAAAGATAGATGTTGGGCAAAATAGGGAGGAAAAAATGGAAATAAACAGCTGAATTAAGACTTAAAGCCTGAGTGATTGCTAACACTAGCACTCACTTTAGGTTTCATTCCTACCTTTCTTGCTTCTTCACTTCCAGCAAACTGCAATCCCACCGGGGTGAAGGTCCCCATGTCAGACTCCATGACAAGGTCAAAGTTGGACAGATTCACCTGGGCAGGGAGAGGGCAAAGACCCAAAAACAGTAAAGAGAATAGAAGAACGACCAAGAGAAATCAAGGGAGAACATGGACACATAAAAAAGAATGTGAAACTTAGAGGGCCAGTTAAATGGACATAGCAGGCAGTTAAAAAATCTTCAAATGAGCTCTAGGGAGGGATGTTGAATGTTTTAAGCATCAACTGCCTCAAAATTACTGAGGCAGTTTCAGGTTTTATAATAAATCAGATAAATGAACTGAACCATCTACTTGAGTGTTTCAGTAATATCCTCTTTGGTTGTTTCCTGAAGGCAGCCAAAGTTATAAAAGGAAACTGTAGGTCAGTGGATTGCTGCTTAGATTCTTTACACAGAGAAAAAGCTGGTATCTACTTAAGGCCTGTCAATTTAACTGAAAGTAGATCACTACAATTAAGACTTTTGACAATGTAGTCTACTCTTCCCTGCTTCTAACTCCAGCAGAAAAAGAAACGTTTCCTTCCTTCTCTGTGTGTATGTGCTGCTGCAGTTACAGTAAACAGTACCTTGTGCAGATTGTAGTACTGCTGTGCTCCCACACCACCCTGCTCCTCAGCTGACCACAGCACTGTGCGCAGAGTCCTCCGTGGGCGCAAACCTGTGAACAGACCAAGACTCAACTAAACACACAGCAACAAAGTTATAAATAAAGACAGGAGTGGAGAGAAAGACCATCACTTATTGATATGATGTCATATTTGATAATAAAGTTGTTTTTATGTAACAAACATTGAAGTTTAAAGTTTTACTAGCTGTCTGCTGTAAAGTGTTAGGATTTCTTCATGTTATGTTGTTTGAGTATTTCTATGTTTGTAACCCTGTAAGGCTGCTAACTTGGTTACATCCCTCTTCGAAAACAGATTTTGAATCTCAATAAGACTTCCTTGTAAAATCAATACAGAGTAAATGAAAGTAAAAATAACTTTTTATGACTGAACTTTGAACACTTGAAGTTGAACCTGTACATCCATAAACTTATTCAATGGAGTTCTTTATTTCCATGAAGTACTATTCTGTATGCCCCAGTCTGTTTCCTGATAGTGTCCTCTTTAGTCTTCAGACAATTCAAGGAAATGAAAGTTTACTTTCTAAGAATTGTTCTGTTATTTGCCTCTACGTTTGGGACTAGGCTTCAGCAGCTGCCAAATGCAAGTTCGACGGCCAGAGAGTCAAAAAAAAGGTCAGAATAGGAACATTTTCAGGTCAAAGTACCAAAACTTTGCTCTGCGCATTGTTCTGCCAGTTTTTAGAGTTGAACTTTCTTCCCTGTGTAAAAATAAGTGTGCTTAAGAGAACAAACATATTGTGTAAAGCTAAATAAGAAAGTAAATCATTCACTTGACTGTTTGTTCGAGGCTGTGGAGGCATCCTAGTTTCTGTAAATTGCGTTTCATTTGTATTCTTCCTCTCAAAAAGGTACTTTTTTGTGTGTTTTTCTAAATTTCTGTCTCAATATTACCTAAGTCTTTGATGAGTGACAGAGCTTCCCAGGAAATCATGGCTCCACCTCCATCATCCATAGCTCCTTGGCCAACATCCCAACTGTCCAAATGGCCACTCAGTAAGACAACCTACAGATTTCACAAATAGATAAGTGTGGGTATAAAACCAGGAGACACTGATACTGGTTAGACGTGTGTTATAGATGTGTTGAAATGCAATCTCGTCAGTTTTCTATCTTAATGGAACAGTGCTAAACATGAGGATAAGATAACGCTATCAGAGCCATATCCTGTCTTTGTATTCTAGCCAGGCACTTTACAAACACATATGACTCAAATTCAACTCTGTATATAAAAAATAATATTTTTTCTAGCTGACTCATAAAAACAGGAAAGCAAAGACAAAAACTCAAAGTTCACTGTGATTTACATGTTTCAGGAATTTTACAGGATGGGTTACCTGTCAGTGCGATGCTCCTGACCTGATGGTTCAGGTTATAAAACATTTTCTGAGCCAACTATGAACAACAACCCAGAGGTCACTTGTTCAATCCAAATCTTGTACAACAGAGCGTTTGTACTTTTTAAAGCTGGGCCAGTACATGGCTCTAAGTTTGTACCACCTTGGTCCAGAACAAATATCTCAACAGCTTTTGGATGAATTTACCCAGAATTCAAAGAGCCTGGATTTTCATGAAATATGTCGCCTGTTACACATCTGTGTGTATGTTTTGTGTGTCTTCCTCTTCCTCTTCTATGTAACCTTTTTATCTGCAGGTAAGCAAATTTAGGCGGCCAATATTCACCCAGTCCAGGGCATTTTAAAGCCCACTGCTGCCTCTCCATGTGCTTATTAATTTAGTCTTCTAGATAATAAAGCAGTAAGAAGCGTTGGAATATATCTCAGTTTTTGATGATGATTTCTTCTGTTGGTTCTCATGGATCATGTCATAGATTGTCGTTAGCTTCACAAGGCCACCTTTGGGTGGGACATACAAAATGGTGAATTACTGTCAAAAGAAGTTTGTCTTTGCTCCATCTAAAGCTATGATCAGGTCAAAATAATGTCTTTTCCAAGACTTTATATTGAACCAAAATCTTGCACAGCTTCATACTTGAAGCTCCATCTGTATTTGTATTAAGCTACATTGTGCTATTAAATTTGAAAAAAAGAAAAAAAAAACAACGAAAGTGGCTTTAACAGGACATGTTTTTGTGTCTGAACATTTAAAATAGTTTTATGGTAGCGCACTGATACATACTTGAACACTGGCATAATGACAGTCAGACATATTGCTTGAGGCACCATGATTCACTGAAGCAGTTTTACATGTCTGACCCGTCTTCCTCTAAATCACTTTGCTCAAATGCTGAGTTTCTTTTTTTTTGGTAAGGGTTTACAGCTGGTTACAGCATGCGTCAGGTATCTTACAGCTCACTCTATGAGTTGGAATCTACTCATAAAAACCCAAATGCTGTAAAATAACAAGCCCAACAGCGAGGTTAAACACAAGGAATCATGTGTCTAAATCCCATGTGGACGACTTTTCTGTTGACTTTTGTTTACAGTGATGAACTTGGAAAGACCCTCTGTCTCCTTCCACATTACAGTGGCCCTCTTCCTAATAAGGGTATGGCAGCCCCATATTACTAATTGTTTGTTTTTGGCTGCTTTGTGGTGTGGTTAAGGGACAAGAAATAAATACATTTCAATCATGACACATCAGAGACTGAAATAGATCATCAGATGCAGTTCATCTACATGTGGTGTCAATGGTACAAACAAAAAGTTACAATCAGTACTTATCCCTGTAAAAGTCTAGGTCATGATTTAACTAATTATAGTCAGAGGGCTGACACATCAAAACACTTAAGTTCACGCTGTCAAGAAAAAATATGAGGGACATGGAAGATAAGTAGGTGGAAAAAGTCCTCATCACCCTCAGATGGCTCTGTTAGGCTAAACTGTGGAAATGACTCACTTCACCTCAAATGTACATCTTCTTGTGAATGTCTGCGTGCACACAAACACTCTAACCTCAACTGCTGCTACCGCCAGCTGGACCACAAAGTTACAGAGCCAGTTATGATGTCACTCATGCCATGTGTTTCATTTCCCTTTTCTATAATGAGGGACTGCACGTTGGTTGGTTCCCAGATCAGAATAGTAACAGGTTACGTCAGCAGTGTTCATCTAATCCAAGTCTCCTGACTGATTCATCAGTTCGCCCCACTTTTTTTCCCATAACCAGAGGAACCACTGCTAGTGAGGAAGATGAAAGTTAACTTGAATCGCACAAACTGGGAAGTGCTGGAATCAATTACACCTAACAACAAACAGATTCAATCAAAGTCAGGGATCTCACGTTCAGCCTCCTTAGACAATAATGTTTGGATGTAATGTTAGCACTTCTTATAGCAGCAGGTCTGCAGACTGTGGTTTGTGAGGGAGTGAAGGCTTACACATATTGCATGCACTTCATAATCACACTGGGAAATACCAGTGCACACCCTTCTGCCTTCAACTCCCAACAAAACACCTCCAGTCAGAGATTACATTGTGTCCAAGAGCCCCAGTCCCAAATGCAGTATACACACTTCCTTCACATAATAACACTCATGCTCTCACTCATGACCTCCACTTATGCGCAAAGACCATATCATGATGAACAAATGACACTGCGGGACTTTCCCCACAGGCTTCAAGTGTGTGAACCAGAGAAAAAAAAAAGATTCTCCCTAACTATTGTTCTCCTCTTCTGTTTCACACCGGTTCTACCACTCATTATATTAGTGTTACATCAAAGTAACATTTACATGTCTCACTCAGGTATTTATGGCATGCTGCTTTAACCCATTTGTGGCTGCTTCTGTGGACAAAAATGTTTATTCCTCTTTTTATCAATCTTTATTCAGACAGACAACGACTTTGATCAGACTGTTTACCTGCAAACACTTTCTTTGCAAATGGCCCCTACTGTGCGCCCCCATCTATGTCCAATCTTCTCTCTGAACTCCTGAGCTCATACTCACATCAAAACAGTCCAACTTATGCTGGGAACATTGGTTATTTATCTCAATGGCATCACACTGTGCCCTTTGAATATGCAATGCCTGCATGCACACAGAGATCTGCAGCAGCACCTTATCCGTTCATCAGGTTCCACCTGCCAGACATGTCTGGGTCCTTACCCTCATACTTGCAAAGTACCTCTGCATGTCTTCAAGCTGAGTCATATAATATGTTTACCCCTTGCAGTGACACGCTTACACCTTGAGGCATACTTTCTCATCTTACCTTGGTGTTTGGGTCTGATGATGAAAAAATGGTTTGTGTATGTTCCACATAGAAAGTCGTTTGTACTATTCTTATAAGACACTATAAACAAGAGTATACAGAGCCACCTTGTTCAGACAGGAGATCTTTCGAAAAATGTTTAAACAAAGATTAAGAGTTCATGTCTTGATTAGAAACTTGCTCTTTTCGAACATTTTAAAAAACTCATCGAACAGCTGAAAAAAAAGTTTCCATATTTTACATTAACATTGATGGACTGTCTCATCATTTCCATTGAAGCTGAGTCATGGATTCTCTGGAGAGCTTGTATCCACACCCCTCCTTCACACAAACACACACACACACACACACACATCTAAATACACACACATACCAGCAAACTATAAGCAGATTCGGTAGCTGCAGTCACATGTGGAGTCACCATACTTAAAAGAGGCTATATGATTTCTCCCTATGAGAGGCAAAAACAAAACAGGAACCCCTATTTTTGAATAAAAGTCTGAACAGGATATCTTTTTAGCACTAAATCAATTTAAAAGACCCACCCAAAAACTAAAACAATAGAGAGACTCCAACATGACCAAAAACAAATTAAAACAAGTTGAACAGGGTTGGTGTATGCTGCAGGAGTGTAAAGTTTGACCTGTTCAGGGTGCTCCCAGCCTTTGATCTCAGCCACAGTGTTGAAGGAGTCAGCATCTGGCAGAGTCTTAGCTCCCATCGTGAGTCTGACCACAATCTTCTGCCCCCTCTGTGTTATTCGCCACATTAGTTCAGCATCTTCCACAGTGATACAGGCTGTAGGGATGTGCCTCACTCCATCTTGGTAGTCCTGCCAGCCTGTGTGAGGACTATAGTGGGAGAAACATGACTCTTCTAAAGTAAGTCTAATGACTCCTATTCATCTGATTTAGAAGTTGAGAGCCAAATGTCAGATTGTTGGACTCATTATCACCAATTTGGTGCAATTTAACATATATATATAGATACCTGTTAATAGAGAATGGAGTAATTGATCGAATCAGTGTTGCCACAGCTCCTACTTTGGCTGCTTCAGAGGCTCCAAAAGCTCGGTAAGCCACTGTTTCCCCATAGCTGACAAATGGTTGGTTGAAGACCACAATCTTCCCTACAGCCTCATTGGCTCTGTGCTTTAGTTCCTCAAAAGAATTAACCACCAACACCTCTGCCTCAATACCTGTGAAGGAAAGAAGAGACAAAGAGGAGTAAAAGGAAGTCTGATGAAAGCTGTTAAAAGGATTTAACCCACTATCTGATATACTTTACCTTCGGGGGGTGTCCCTACACTGCTGCCAAGGCCTAGTATAGCTAGACTTTTGGATCTGGGTAGAATCATTTCTGCACTCTCCTTCCCTCTCACCCAGTGTGGAATCTTTACCGGCTCTGGAGAGTAAAATTAAATGAAATGAATTAAATAATAATAAAACAACTGTTACATCAACTGAAAGATAAGCCATAAAATAATAATTCTTTAGCTTGATTTCTACCATTTATACCATTGCATACCTTTTATACAACAAGACATACTCACCTAGATGTACATCCAGTCCATCTTGTGTCATAGCAGTGTACATGTACTTGATAGCCATGTCCAGGCTCTGTGAGCCACTGACACGGTTCCCAATGGTGTCGGTGAAGTCTGCCAGTCGCGTGTAGGAGCGGTTCTGAGCGGCACCAGACACAGCCAGATTAATGATCTTTTGGGCCACATCGGCATAGCCTGCAACCTCTGCAGCTATGTCTGACACTGGGATTACATTGAAACAAAGAGAAGCAAGACCAGATTAAACGTCACATTTTGTGAACTCTACAAGGTGTCATGAAACCCCAACAAGCTATTCCTTCTACAACTCAAGGTGTGCAATAGTTATTTTCTACTCAAGTGGATTTGTTAAATACTGCTGGCTGATGTTACATATTTGCACAATGTTTAAGGCTTTAACAAATATATGTCATTTAACTATTACGCATTAGAAAGCAGTAAAGTTAACATTTTGAAAATAAATCAAGATGCATATACAGCTGTTACATGGATGTTTCATAATAAATCACAAAGGATCACAGGATACAGAATACAATGAAGAAGGACATGCAGACTGATCACTCTGTCACTCTTCTTCTTTAAGCCAAATTGTCTAAAATTGGCATCTCATACAATTCTCATATGTATTATGAAGGGTGTGCTGGCATCATGTCAACCCAGTTTAGCTAAAAAGTGACTTTGAAATGACAAGAACCCCGGCGGCCTGAGTGACTGAAAAAAGGCTGCATGAGTGTGGCGCATGGCCTCTAAGATAAGCATACGGCTAAATGAAGAGTAAGTTAATTGGAATAATCTCAAAGTAAATACTTAGATTCTTCACTCTATTTGAGGTGGTCAGAGGGTTTGGGTTACCTATCCTTGTTTGATTGGATATAGCCCTGTTTACAGCCACTGAGTGTGAATAACAGTCACAAATGGGGGCGAGAAGCACGAGAGAGAGGAAGAAGGTCAGTCCACCTTCCTGAGCCATCTGCAAACATAAAAAGTAACAGTGGAAGTTAAGGCTGGGCAAGTATTAGCAAATTAGATTGAATTACAATATGGGCTCCAGCAATATTGTAATTACAGACAATGCAATATTTCCTTAATCTGAAATGTGTCACAAAACCAGATTTTTTTTATTTGCAGTAGATTATATTTTGCTCTACACCAGTGTTACTCAAACAAAGAGACAAATTGTTGAAAACTACCTTTGAAGGAGCTAAAACCCAAGTGGTAAAAAGTGGCAAAAACGGCAAGAAGTAGCAATAAAAATAAGTTTAGAGCAGCAAAAATGATCGAAATGCAGCAACAATGGGTGAAAAAGTAAAGAAAAAAATTGTGAGCAAACTTGGAACATCGTCAAAAAGTAGCTAAACTTCCGGAGGTCTGATATTTCTGATTTAAAAAAAATATATACTTTTATTGTTTACATGAAATGTTCCAGTTTTCTGAGATACTTAATTTTGGGTCTTTGTGATCTGTAAGCCATAATCATCAGTTTTTTTTAGAAATAAAGGCTTGTAATAATTCAATCTATGTAAAATGAGCATATATAATTTCTGGGTTTCACTTTATAAAATGAGTGACCAAACATTATGTACCTTTATATATATATATATATATATATATATATATATATATATATATATATATATATATATATATTTTTTTTTTTTTTTTTTTTTTTTTTTTTTTTTTTTTTTTTTTTTTTTTTTTTTTTTTTTTTTTTTTTTTTTTTTTTTTTTTTTTTTTTTTTTTTTTTTTTTTTTTTTTTTTTTTTTTTTTAAATTAGATGTACCTGTGTAGAGTTTCTTTTGTGGATAGTTTTACTTGTCTCCTTCATTTAAAAGTGTTATTTTTAATTCAAATGGAGAATATTACCAAAAAATCACCTCCTTTAATGTAGCAATTGGCATCAATAACAAATAAATATTTTGCAAATAGTTCAACCCCTGTGGGTGTACTCACTTATCACTTCAGGTATTTGCATTTTGGTATGTGACAGAAAAATCAGGCGCAAAAATCAATATCCTGTCTTGTAAAAGAAGTTAAGTTTACTCCCCAGTTTACAAAAAGAAATGATCAGTTTCACTTATTCTGAATATTAATTGCAGATCACAAAAATAATTATGTAAAACTTATCTTATTATTACCACTGTGTTGAAATAACAAAACACTAAAACCAAATAAGCATTGCACGTTATAACTTGTTTGTATACCCGGCTGACAGATCGATTATTAAACAGAGAATTACATTTAATTAATGTTACAGACTATATAAGGATGTTTCTTTTGTATCTTCACGCAAACAAAAAGCATAAAGTTTGATGTTAACGTACCTTAGAGTAACACAAACCCCTCAGGCCAGCTTTGCATCTATCTGCTGTTAAAAGATTTCACAAAGACTCCAGTTTGTTTGTATTAAACAACAGGGACACCAAATGTAAACATTAGTCAGTTTCCGCGCTCGTGATTTCAGCGTGAACAACGACATCTGACGTCAGCTCCGACTTTTCACAATAAAAGCCCTACACGCAAAAAAAGTAGATCAAAGAAAATAAGAAAAAACGTCTCTGCTTAAACAATACATGTTGAAGATTAAACTGCTGAGACCTGAGCTCGTGTCTGGTGGGGTTTTTTTTTTTATCCCTCCTTGCTATTTGGGATCAGCAAGACCTAATAATACTCAGACTTAGTCTTTGTGCAGGAAGTTTAGTTTTGAAGTGTTGTTAGTTCAAATAGAGAAAATTATGGATTAAAAGTTCCAAACAATGATAACTCAGGTGATCCTGCTAATATTTTCAAAACAAACAACCTTTAGGTTCATGTAGCTTATATAAAACTATCACTGCCAACATTAAAAAGCAATTACAAAGAGTTACTTTTATACACTGCCAACATTTTCATATGGCTTTGCCAGCTATTATAGTTATTAAAAAGTTATCCAGTGCTTTAAATAAATGATATCCTCATCACAGAAAGCACATAACTTTTCTGCCCACATCCCAACCTGTGGTTTCATTCCCATCTTTCTCTCCTATTAATCTGCATTCCTCCACAGTCATTGATATTCAAGCATGTCCCACCCAGTAACAAATGACAGATTAATGTTTTCTTATACTTGTTTTACACACTTTTTTATCATAGTTCTGTGTTATACACTGTTATGAAAATATATTACTGAGTTTGAACTCTATTTTTTAAATATGCCATAGGCCATATGCTTTTCATATTTTGTTCAGAGATATTTAGTGTCTGTCTTTCCCTTGACTTCACTGTTGCCTACGCTATTTGTATTCTCTCTCTCTCTCTCTCTCTCTCTCAGACGAAATGTTTTCGTGTGTAAAAAGAAGAGGTACAAAATTTACAGCTAAGTGATTTTAGATACATACAAGCAACTCACCTTCAGTGCAGATATGTTAAAAGAGATGTTTATGCTTTTTCATGTTTTACAAATAAATTTTGTCAGTGCAAAACATGGAATAAGTTTCTATTGTGAGGTTACCGTGTTTAAATGATCCCAGGATGAGGCTCCAGGCTGTTCTGGGTGGCTCAAGTTTGAACACTGATGAGTAGGAGAATCACTTTTTAATGTAGATCAGAGATCAAGATACTAAAAGAATTCACACTTATCCAAAACCATTGTCTTTATCAGGAACTGGTCTTTTTCTTCAAACTTAGAGGGTCAGTTTAAAAGTCCAAAATAAATATATTTCATATATTATCTCAAATGAAGAAACAACATGGCCGCTGTGGCTGAAGCTTCAGGAGTACTGGGGGAAATGAATCAAGATCAAGTGTTTCACACATAGGCTGAAATAAGGGTTTCAGATACACCAGCCTGAAAGAGGTTAATTAGTTTTTGAGCTGTTAATGACATTTAATCCCTTCAAAGCTAACAAGATAATATAAAGCCTGAAAATATGCTCAACACTCCCACTTTAACACATAATAACACACTGCTCTATGCTTGAAAGATCAGAGCTTTCTACTCTGCTACTGTCAAAACTGGCTAATCTAAATTGTTCAATTGACTTAAGAGTTGGCTCTAAGGTTCACTTTTTTACTCAATAGCAATTGTGTATGTGACTTTAAAGAGGTTCAAAACAGCAATTGAAAAATGACAACCAATGAATGGCATGCATGTGTATGTGCATGTGAAAGAAGGAGAAACGTGCACGTGTATGCTGGAGCAAAGAAAAAAACCCACAATCATATATTTTCATTATATGCCCCCACCCCATCACCACAAACATAAAAAGGAAGGGCAAACAACGTGTTTTAGAAATACATTAAAGCCACCTTTTTATTCAGTAGTGAACCTCATCAGATACACTATTTCAGTAACATAGTTGTATTTTACGGTATTGACCATCTTTGGTCTCTTTGTCACCATTTTCTCCTCTTATATTGATTTTTGGTTGGTCCCCACCCTTATGCAGGTGTGTGTGTTAAAATCGAGGCTTCAGTCAATTCAGAGTCAGTACTACAAAACTGAAAATTGGAGCTAAATTATTTTTACAAGGAACGCATACTACTTTTATCTTTGACTAAATGCATTCATATGGAAAACATATTTTTAAAACCAAGACATACAATTACATTGAAAATGAACTGAACCATGCCTGTCAGATAATCTAAAACCATAAATATCAAAAACAAAATAAGCGGTAACAAAGACACTTCAAGCATGTGTAAATACTGTACAATCCCACTTCATCACTGTTTTGTTAAATTGGATTTTGTTTTTAGCAAGTATAAATTAATACTCATAAATTACAGAATCACCAGCATAATGTGTAAACTAACAGTGTCCCTGAAGAGAAAGGTTATTGTCTGTCCTTGCTGTTGATTGGCAGCAAGTGTTAATAGGCTATCTCAAACTTTTGGGAATATCAGAGACCTTCCGGCATTTTTTGTTGGTGTGGATGACAAAAAAAGAACAACTTTTTACAACAGAGTCAAACCCTTAACTGTTAAACATGACACAAATGCTGCAAGAGCACTGTAAATGTATACATAGTATTGTGAGGCACTGTGCATTCAAGACCCCGAAAAAGTTTCACGTTTTTAACAGTAAGTCACAGTGGGTCGGTGATAGGAACATCCTGTTTATTCCAGCCACACAGAATAGGTAGTTTGCATGTACACTTAAAACTTCCTTGATTTATGCCTTTCTACTGTTGCAAAGTGAATTATATTTTCAAGACTATAAAAAGCCTAAAGATAGGAAAAAGATAAATGTAGCATCACACACCAACTCAATCCTATTAAAATGCATTTAGCAGTTTTAAGTTTGTGATCTGACTGCAGAATCAAAGTCAAGATAGCCAAAGCAGCTGAAACAATCAGAAACAAGTCAAATTTCATGAGAATGTGTAAATACTTGGTCACAGTTTATGCATTAAGCCTCCCACCTCGATGTGTGTATCAATCACTGATCCCTGTCGCCTTGTCAGCAAAGCTAATTTTAAAAAATTAAATAAAAACTGACACAGAGGCCTAGTCCATTTGAGCCTGATAAGATGAGTTTTGGTCTCAGACACACGATGTGCAGTCGATAGCTTAGATCTCACAAAAGGCTCATCCACAGCATTTCATCAGAGTCAAAAGACAAACAGGGTTTAGAAACAGTTCTGTCATATCAGAAAACAAGTGTGTTATCGTTGATTTTTACTACCTCCTGAATCTTTACTCAGTCTCTAAAAAATTCCCTGTTCCTTGTGATGGCTGGTTGAGGTAGAGACTGAAAAGAGGAAACGTACATTTAAAACCTGACTTGTCTGTGCTCAAAGTATAGTTGCAACAAATGAAGAAGTCTGTAAATTGTCAATGAGTTACTGATCTGTGATAATCCAGTTACACTGTTTATTATAGTTGAGAGTTAATCATTCATCTGTAATTGACTGCTATTAAACTCTCCAGCCCTGCTGTGTGAATAAAACTTTACTCTGTATGCTGCATAAAAAAATCCTACATACAGCCACTGTCCCTTTAAATGCAAACCAGCTGTTTTTGTTATATACAGTTGACAGTGAGACAGGAATGTGCTCTGGCAGTCGTCAGAAAATGTTGGTTACATCTACGGTTTCAAAATTATAGTTATTAGCATTGGCTCTACCTTAGCAACTCTGTCCTGCAGAAAAGTCCTGAAAATAGTGTGTATGCAAGACAGAGACAAGCTTTAGGGGCTTTTATCTACTCCTGTTTGAAGTCAATGAAAAAAGCTAAAATCCCTTATAAAAAATGGCTTAATGAGACAAAGTCTCTTAAAAATTACAACATATTAAAATGCTTCTAAAAATAACTTTGAAAAAGACAAATAAAGCACATTTATATTTGGTCAAATATCTATGAGAAACAACAAAAATATGTACCTGCAGAGTAACAAAGTCTTTCATTTCAATACTGCACAGAATATGAAAAAACATATCCATTAAATCATAAAAACAAAATAACCTTCAATTGAGCAAAGAAAGCATACAGAAAATGAAATGTAACAATGTTGACAAAGAGAGCAAATTTGACTCCAAAGAAATTGAACAAATTTGAATGCTCTTTGTAACATTTATCCCATATTTGGTACCACGTCTATTCAAAATGCATTAAGGCTATTCACGTACACTGTGAACTTTCTCTATGCTGTTGAACTGAGCTGTAAATGTTCAGGCTGAAGCTCTCCTGAATGTGTCAATCGTTTTTTTCTGTGACAACAAAAAAAGTTCAGCCCAGTGTGGTTCAGCATTGAGAAGTTAAATAAGTGTAAAGGCACACTGTTGGGGATACTTATAAGTATGTCAATATTTTTCCTATCTCAAAACAGCTCTAATCAATTGAAAAAGGATTCCTTTCCTCAAATTTAGGATGCGTAAAATTTCACTCCTGCCTCAAAAAATGATAAGAATATAATTCAAATGACTCATTTGTTACTTATGACCTCTTCCTTCCAAACTTCATGAAGAGGAACCATCTTCAGTTGTGTTTTCATCCAATCTCAGTCCTGATTGAGAGGATAAAGATTCCTTTAAAGGTCCTAATTACTCGCATCAGGCGTAGAACTCCTTGGTAGGTGCTTTGTGATAGGTCGTTGAAGAGAGTTTGACATCTCCCAGTTCATAGCTGCCTTCATCCTTCTTTTTCATGCGGTAGCCAAGAAGGAGGAGGAGGAAAACAGCACAGAGGAATCCAACCACTCCACAGGCTATCACCGCTGGGGAAGAAATAAGTCATGAGTCACCAAATTTTTTTGACAGAGCACAATAAATGTTGAAATTATTAAGCCTAAACCCATATGTCTTGATTCCAAGCAGAAGAAGGTTTTGTAATCTGTACTATCTGGCTTTCTTTGGTTTTCAGTTACTGTGCTTCCTAAAAATATCACCAAGCTGAATAAGACATGCAGGGGCCAAAAACACTGAGCAGAAAGAGGTTCTTCCATACCTGCCAGAACATCCATTCTCTCCCACATGTTCTCAGAGGTCACCTCCTCAGCAGTGTCCATGTCGTATCTCCTGCTACCTCTTCCATCTTTCACCAAGATTTCATTGTCTTCCTTCTCGATCAGGACCTCATCTTCGCTGCCCTTGGTCGTTGAAACATCCAAATCATCCAGACTGTTGTCCTCAGCGCTGGTGCTCACACTGATCTCTATGCCTACTGTGGTTGGAGTAGTGTCACGATTTGGTGTGCTGGTTGAGCTGGGACTGGTGTTCTGTGCAGGCAAGTCAGATGTTGGGTCAACACCTGATTCCTGGAGGGACAAGTGCAGTGATTATGTTTTCAGTACTTGTTTGGACCTTTCACATTATTCATCCTCAAACTTGAACAATAAGGCTCTGTAGAAAAGAAATTCATGTTGCACCTTCTCATCTCTGCTGTCCTCCTCAGGTATTTTGGATGGTGTACTCGCAGTCACTTTCACTGTGGTGAGCTGATCCTGGCTGTCTGCTGCTGTGGTCTCTGGGATTGGAGGAGGGCCTGCTGTTGACTGGGGTTGAACCGTTTCATTTGGGAAAGTGGTTCTGGAAAGGTTGAGGAACTTCCTGAATTGCTCTTCTTTATCTGAGAGGTCACCAAAACCTGAGATTGAACAAAAATAGTACAACACTCATAGTATTCCTATGATATTTTCCAAATACATATAAAGCTCCCGTGAGAAATATTGAGCTGGTTATGGCCAACAGAGAAATGAAAACTGATGCCCTGCAATTAATCATTGAAAAGCCCAATATATGAAAAGTGAGTGGTCATAATGTGAAACAAGTGAGCCCTCTCAGGAAACTTATCAAGCTTCTCTTTAGTTTAATTTTTAGCTACACTGATGTTTAAACACATTACTCACTGTGGGTACAAAGATGAGTCAGTGATAGAAAAGAAATATCCACCGTCTGTGTTCTTACAATAAAACCTCACCTGGTTAACTCAATTTCCCCTCAGGATAAACATCTGGCAGTGAGTGTGCTTCTGTATCTGAGTGTAAGATCCTGTGGCTCTAAAAAGCTTAAACTATCCATTTGTAAAACTAAGCGCCACAGGTCAGCTGTGTTATAATCTAAATATTAAACCTGGATTAGTATTTTGACCAAGATGATAAATACTGAAAAACTACATTTTCATTACTAAAAGTAATGAACCATATACGGTTTAGATGCATCAAAAACAGTCTCCAAAGTTAAAAACAGTTATCACAGCAATTAGAGAGAAAAGTAACTTCCTTACCATAGTCTCCTGATCCAGAGCCAGAGTTGTCAGCTTCCTCCTCTTCATCGTCTTCATCATCTATGGGGAGGTCACCTGACGACAGTCCTTCTATGTACAAGTCATCAGCTGCAGAAATGGGCGACTGGGAGGAGACAAAAAGCTGTAAAAGAAAGGAAGAAAAAAAATACTTATCAGCATCAAAAGTGAAGTTTCAGTTTAAAAGATGGGACACACACTGTGTAACTGAACATTTATGAAGCAGGATTTGATGGTCTGCAAATCATTTAAAGCCTTTTAAATGATTAAAGCTGTTTCATTAAAGTTGAGAAAGGGGCGTATTTATCACTGTGGTGCACCGCCAACCATTTTTCACAACTCTCTAAAAATGTTTGAGAACAGAGGGAACCATGTTGTAGTGCTTTGAAAAAGTAATGTCCAATTCTTTCCGAATAAAACATTTCAGCGGCTAAATACGACATGGTTGGGGTGATTTCAGGGGCCCTGACCTGTTCAAAAAATAGACCTTTGAACAACAGAGCCATGCCGTTGTTTGACAGAATGTGATTTGGTATGATTTTGCTTGAATATGTAAGGTCTTCTCAGACATTTCCAGCGTCAATGCTGCCTTCCAAGATACGTAAGTGACACACGCCATGGGCCATTGTGATTCCCTATACCATAACAGATGCTGTTTTTTCTCCAACTGTGTGCTGATAACAAGCTGGGTGGTCCCCCTTCTTCTTTAAAACAAGGGACACAGTGCCATGACACCCTCAGTTGCTCAGTTTTACCCTGAGGAAAAATATCCAAAAGTTATTGAACTTTTAGCTCACACAGTCTCTCACAGGGTATTGAACCGCTCACTATCTCTACTTCTAAGGAAATGTGCCTCTCTTGCAAGTATGTTTTATATCAGTTATACTATTCACTTTTTCAGGTGTTCCTCCTGAGTTTTTTTAAGCATTAAAAACTTTTTCATTTATAACTTTTGATGTGTTTTCTTAGCAATAAATTTTAGCAAACACAGGTTTTCACTGATTTGGATATTGTCCCAAGTTAAACTGTTTTGAATTGGAGTTGTACAGGAAAACATGACAGGCAGAAAACACAAATTCCCCTTTATTTGTACTCTCAGAATTACTTTCACTGATAGAAAACATGTGAACTTCCCTACAGTTAACTAGTAAGACAACACTTCACACAATCAATAGCCTGTTCAGGCCAGATACGCTCTGATGTCTGTTTGTGTCATGGTAGATTTATATTTGTGTACACTAGATGAAGGCTGTTTCATTTTTCATTTCATGTGTTGCATCAAGAATTTGTGATGCTCTCCAGAGCCATAAAGGAATGATTTAAGTATGGAAGGGAAGAGAAAAAGCAGCTTCAAAGACAAGATAACACACACAGGAGGACAGAACTGTAGCATTTCAAAGAGTGAAGCTTAGGGAAACCTTCTACTAGCCTAAACACTACTAAGAGGACTTTGAAGTAAACCGAAACTCTGCTAATCTCATCATCTAAAGCTTGGAAACTATGCTTAAGCCAAGGAGAAGAGGTACTTAAATAGATGACGCTATTCAGCAGCTTGTTGTAATGAGACCGCCTCTGTGTCTAAGCAGAATGAAACAAGCTGAGTAAACCTGGAAAAGCCCATAACAAGATAGACCCAGAAAAACACATGAATCAAAGACAGCAACCTGATAATGAGTCCAAGACAAATGGCTCAGCAGATGTTGGTGGTAAGACAGTGAGAGAGACTCACACAAACACACACACATACACAGACAGAGACATGGATGAATATGGCCCATTGAGGTCTAAAGTATGTCTGGTATGTATACTATGCTTCCACTAACACAGGTGCTGAGAGAAGGAGAGAGAGGAGACACTGAGGAAAGAAGGAGAAAGAGAGGGACAATACTTGATGTTTCTCTTAAAACAGGTGCTGGGACATGGGGGGATATGTTTGGGGAGATGCCTTAGTTTTCAGTGAAAAAATTAGAATTAATTTTTATGCATGACTTTTTTTAGGCACATGTAAACACCAGTACAACACCAAGTGGGGTGGGGGGGTTGACATTTATGTTTTCATTATATTGTGGTTGTCTATATGTTGTGTATGTTTTTAAGCACAAATTTTAGTAAAGTAAAATAAAAACAAACAAGATCAAAGGGACATTTTTTTCCCAAAAGGTTTTGACGGAGCCTTTCTTTTTTTACAGGAGTCATCAGATGGGATATGGTAACCCTGCACAACAGCTGCTATTCATCAACACAAAACTTTCTGCTCAATTTCTTTTAAAGCCCTTTACTTATGTCTCAGTCTTTTTAATCAAGTCAAGAAAAAAACACAATGAGGCGAACCTGATGCTGTGCTCACATAATGTGATGAGGCAAGCCAAACAGAAAATCATTACCATCCATGTTTTCAGACGTCAATAGTGTCATAACAGTAGCACAAGCTAAAATAGCACAGAGGGCTCTCATGTTCTCCCTCTGTCTTTAACCAGGGATTACAAAAGCAGATGCTGTGCTGCTTTTCAACACAGAAGTCATATAGACACGGGGCTAGGACTGCCACAAGGCTCATGTATGTTCTTTCAGTTCTTAAACCTAAATTAAAATTGACAACTGATGGATTTGGGGATTGAACTGGTCCCTTCTGTCCTCTCGTTAATAGCCAGGGAAGAGAGCGTCTAACACTGAGAGGCGTACGTCCAAGCCTCAACCTCTAGCAGTGAGAATGAAGCAAATATTGAAGTGCAAAATTTGCAGTTCCTGTAAACGGCAGAAATCACAGCACATTCATTCAAAATGTAGATCTGGACAAAAAATGAATTGATAAATGGTGAATTTTTGTAACAGCACACAGCATAGAGCAGTGAAATTTCTTATAAATTAGAAGTTTAGAAAATAGTGTGAGTGCAACAGCGGTGATCAATCCAATCCAATATGGCCCCCGACAAAAGGAGCCTCAAAATCCTGCTTCAGATAAAAAAATGTCTGATGTCCCTGTAACTACTTCCATGTATCATATAAAGCATAGATATGACTCAACATACACCCTGGAAATGTATGAAAATTAGGATTCATATCTTTTATACTCATCAGTCTCGAGTGTGTTGCTGCAGAGGCTGCAAAACTGATGAACTAGCTGACACACCACCTCTGCCACCCTCAAGTGTTACATCACCAATACAAACAGTGTGATCATCTTAAGAGTACATCATAATTATTCATCAATATGACTCTTAGCAGATGAATGTTCGATGGTTTATAAAATATCCAATAAGGACGCAGGCTTGGTGTAGTGGTTAAGTTGCCCATATTTCCCTCCAGCCTAAGGCCCCTTTCCCACATTTTATTTCCCACCCTTTCTCTCTTGGGTTCCTGCTATGCACACTGATCCACATTGTCTTAATGATGGTGTAGAAATACAACTTAAGAATCAGTAGAGGATTTATATCCCCAATTTATATCCCAACAATTGTCAGAAAAATCTGGTTAGGGACCAAAGTTGGCCCTGACTTTTGGCCCAGATTATCTTCTGGAGCGAGCAGGTGACGGAGAAATCTTAAACTCGGGTTTGTGAGCCCCTAGGAGCTGCCCCAATAATTTTCAAACATATTCAATATTCATTTGGGTGATTCCACTACTCATTTTTACTGAGGATGATCATAACCAATCACAGAGATACGCCTACAATGGACTGGAAATGGACAGACAGTTGGCAGTTTACAAACCTTATTAAAAATCTTGATAATAATCAAGATCAAATGATATAAAAAAATATATTGTGATCATTTTATTGCCATATAGCCCCGCCAGCCTGGGGTTATTATTAGAAACAAAATGTTGTGCATGTCTCCACAACCACTTCTTCATACAGAAATGTTAAGTCTTCTTTTTCCTCTTCTCACAGAAAATAATGGCTGCAGCGAGTAGCACCACACAAGTCTCTATTTTTTGTTCTTTTGTTTACATCTGCTTTCTTATGAGATCACGTAAGATCACGAGGTGCATCACTCTCTCTGAATCTGATCCAATAATCTTGATGAAATCCTGTAGTATGTGCAGGTCATTATTTTCAAATCTTGTAATGTGTGCATGTTTAAGTTTTAAGAGACAATTATTTGTAGAGATTCTGCTTATGTGTGTGATAAAACTCAATTTCAGAATCTTTTGAGATTTTCAAAACCCTATAGTGTGAGCCAGGCTTAACCAAGCAGGAACCTCCACAAACATGAGGCAATGGGAAAGTGCTAAAATCTGCAGCTTGTCAAGTGTCCACTTGAGGCTGGCTCCAAAAGTACTGGAAACCGCACACATACACACCAAGCCAAAAAAAAGCCATTTTCACAGAAGAAATCAACATGTTTGCAGTCTGGTACAAAAAGTGTTTTCAGTCTGAACAGCTTCTTTCTTTGACAGTACACGCTGTTCGGGGGTGAAGTTTTTTTCTCACTAGAAAAGAAACCAGGATGACAAGTTTATCAGAGACACAGCTCAGCTGATTGACAGGAGCAGCCTACAGTCATTAGTGAGCAAGTTCAAAACCAATCTTATTTCCAACGTGGTTCCTACAGACGAATTGGAACAAAACTCTCAACCAGAAACAGACAGGTGACGTCATGTCCATTCATTGTACAGTCTAGGAGTTCAACAAATGGCCCCTGGGAACAAATATACTTCAAGATGTTGTGATCTCACTCATCCTTTAACCCCATTGTGCTATAGCAAACTGGCAAATATTAGGTTAACATTTTTCTCAATGCCTGTTTATTGGATGGAGTCTATTATTTAGGATTTAGAATTTTTTTAAAAATTTGTCAGGTTTAAGAAAGTTTCATCCACTTCTCTGACAAATAATAATGTACATCTTTTCCTGACAATGAGGAATACCTGGGAATTGTTTAAGTGTTACCAAACATGTGCAGGCAGTGCATCAAATGAATTAAAAAATAAGGAAAAGAAAAAAAAATCTGATGCCACTTCTATGTCCAGACCTCCTTACTGGTTAGCACTTAGCATTATGGTCACCAAAAGAAATCAAAAAGTCACTCAGAGGTTACATACATCTGAAAAATATACATAACATCATCTAATGTCCTAAGTTGTCTTGATAAAACACTAAAGGCATGCAATGGTGAGGGTTTATGAGTTTGTTCTAGGACTGCATTATCGAATACTCAAATAAAAAAAGGAGCATCAGGTCATATTTTCTCTTTTTCTCTAGGATTTACACAAATGAAAGGCAACTAAAGTCAACTATTAAATGAAAGTCATTGAGAATACAGACAGTTGAGTCAAAAGTGGGGTTGTGTAACATCCATGTACAAAGCAGGCCTGTCATCAGCATGAAGACAGTAGCAGCAGCAGCACACAGCCCTGTGTTTGAAGAGGTGTATGTTCGACCAAGGCCATCGGTCAAAACTGTCTCACCAAACCAAATTATGTATCAACTGTGTAGCAATAGTCTCCAATGGTCTCCAATAACTCAACAACAAAAGAAACCTGGGCCAAACCCACCTTTTTGGTGGGACCAATGTAACAATTGGGCAGGAAATCACACCATATCCACTTTCCTCTGACAAAATCTAGTGCACTCACCTCCAGTCTTGGTCTGCAGCAATTTTGCAAAAGGTCAGATTGTTATGATGTAGGCGGCTGGAAACTTTCAGATATGTGGTAGAGCAAAAGAGGCACAAAAGCTCACCAAGAAAAAGAAAAAATCTTGGTAGTATTTTTTATTAACAAAGAAACATATCTGCTTTTTTTAATCTCCTTTCAGTTTTAGCTGTTTCTTACAACTGTGTGAATATATCTCAAGGACAAACTGGGACTGGAGGAAAGATAGGACTAAGAAATGTACCAAACTGTCATAGAAACAGTCAGTCAGCCAATCAGATGATGTCTCTGATAGGATGTGCATAGACTTTTTTATTTAAAGCAGTGTGATCCATGTGAGGTGAGTAATACTGATGAACTGATAGCACATGAAACTTCAACCAAGCCACTGTATCTCTTTATAACAGTGTTGCCATTTATATGTTATAATTCACTCAGTTGTTTTAATTTTGATTTTGTTGTATTCTAATACATGGATAACACAGTGAAATTAGATAACCAAATATAGTGAGCACAGGTGTGACACGCTTCCTCTTGCCTACTTTGGTAGGATGGAAAACTGTGTGTATCCCACGCAGCTACAAGCTTGTCTGGACAAGCTCAGTGGGACTCACTATGAGTCATCCATCCAGAAAATGACACAACTACAGGTTCACAATCTGTCATGGGGGTGAAAAGCCTGTTTCAACATTCATAGTTTAGATTTGAGCAACATGGTTGTCTGACTAACCAGTAGCTCTTCAGCAAGAGAGAGTTAAAATGTCTACAATGATCAATCATGCCCAGAGATTTAAGACTTAAATGTGTGTATTAGTGGACTGAGGCAAGGGAAAACCACAGTCTGTTAAGCAGGCGTAAACTTAAAATAAAGATAGAAAAATTAAACAGGAAAAATATGTAATTTCAGTAAAAACAGTTTCATTTATTATGCATAGATGCATATGTGAGACTGTAACACTTAAAAGCTTTGCAAGAAAATAGTAGAGAGCGGATCGATTTCAAACATTGATATACTGATACCAGTATCAATGCAATACTTGCATGATGAGATTGATTCCTAAAATTATCAGTATCTTGCTGATTTCCCTAAAACTGTCATGTTTTTGTGATGGTTAATCTACCAGTATGTGAGAGTTGTTTGATCAAAATGACAAACTTAAAGCTGGAAAATAATAATTGTTGATATCCATGAAAAATCAAATTTGCTGTTTTACAACAAAGCGGAAAGAGTTTGAGCATGTATTTTTTTTTTTGTTTGTTTGTTTCTCATTGTAAAACCAGTTATTTACTTTCATTCATGAACAGAAGATTATCAATATCTGCATTGATATTGACAATACTGGCCCTAGATTTTCTTGGTATCTGATCAACACCAAATTTTTCAGTATGGTACACCACTACAGGGAAGAAAAACATTACAGTGTGTGTATTCATTTTTGTTTCTTTCAGGTTCAGGCCGTGTTAACCCCCAAGCTACAAGGATCTGGAAGAACAATCTCAAGTTTCACTTCTGTCACTTTCAAAATATACACCCCATACATCAAATATATTACGTATTTTTTGAGAGGTGCTGAAGTTCTTTGGCTCTCATTCGGGACTTTTACAGGCAATTAATGCAAGTAAAACTGCACATGTGAGAAAATACAGAGGAGAGCTCTGCTGCAGCCTGCCATTCCCATGTGTTCTCCAGGTGATAATCTCATTCCAAAGAATTTTATAACCCCAATTACATTACAATATTCACTCAGAAATGATTGAATTTTGCCTATTTGACTTTATAAGTTGACTCAAGCTCTGGCTTTATGGTAGAGACATGCAGGTCAGATCCGGAGGTTTGGGTTTAAATGTCAAAGCTGTGAGCTTTAGAGGCTGAGCAGACTTTGGCCCTGAGTGAACTTGATACCAACTGGACGCCTGAACTTGGCTTGGATACAGCCTAAGGGGGAATATAGCTAATCCTTCTGTTGGGCCTTACAATGACAGATATTCTCTGTCGCTTTGGATACGTTTGTTTCTCGAATAATAACATTTGATTCTTCTAAAAACCAAACGTTGCTGTTGTTTTTGTTCATATGTCTGACTACAGGTTTCAGCATCACGTAGACCAGTGAGGGAAAATACACCAAAAATACACTGAGCAAGCTTTGATTTAAATGTGTTACATGGTACTACCAAAAAACAAGCAACAAATCAAAACAAAAACGTGAATGAGGGTTGCTATTAAAAGTATAACAGGTAATACGTGCATTTTCGTCATGAAAAAGATCATACAAAGTCAAGGAAATCAACCGAAGTCAAAAAATCAGGTGCTTCAATGACTGAAGTCAAGTCACGTTGAAATAGTAAAAACTACTTACTGTTTCACCGATGAACCCTGTCGTCAGTCCGACGAGGAACAGCAACCTCAGATTCCACATCTCAACTTCCAAAAAGGAGAGAGTTTGGTTTAAAAAAAAGCTGTAGATACTACAAAAAAAATCTAATGGTACACTGAAGGCTAAATTGTTTCGTCGGGAGTTTCCTTGCCACGTTATCGCCGCGTTTTCGACGGCTTGGTTGAATCTCAGAGGCTTGATACGCGGCTGCTGATCGCGACGTGAGATGAACTGGAGTTTCTCTGGAAAAGTTGTTTGGTCTGGTAGTGCAGCGTGGCTCCGTCGTGACGTCAGTACGGCATGACGTTCGGTAAGAAAGGGGGTGGGTGGCACGAGCGTGAGCGCAAAGCACTCCGATCAAATCCATTTTTAGGTATGTAGAAAATAAAATTATACAAGAAATAATTATACATATCTAAATAAATTATGCGAGCAAATATTTAAATGAAGCTCAACAAGTCACACAGACTGTATGATTGAGCTTAAATGAGCTTGACACAGTTTATTTAATAGGATGTCTTCTAAAATAAGGAGGAGGTAAACTGACTACCAGTAGTAACAACTTTTTTTTTGCCTGCCTATCACTGTAAGACAGGTAGACTGGTAAGATAATACTAATATATCATCTTAGACAGAGTGACCATTTGTCCACTGTTGCCCAGACATGTCCTTCTTTTTTTGTCGTAAAAGTCTCAATTGCGAGATAAAACGACAAAATTGTAAGAAAATTAAGGCAAAATTTGAGATGAAGAGTCCCGTTTTCTCAGACGAAATGTCAGAATTTGATATTACAAAGCCAAAATTCTGATATAATAAGTCAAAATCTAGGATAAAAAGTCTCAATTGTGAAACTAGAAGCCAAAACATTAAGAAAAGTCACAATTTGTGATGAAAAGTCAAAATTGCGAGATATAAGTCAGAAATTAAGATCCTTGTGAATACGATAAGATAATCAAGTCAAAATATTGGGATTAAAGTTGACATTCATACATTTTGTCTCATTAATTTGACCTTGATCTCAAAATTTTGACTCAATATGGGAAAAAAATCTCAGCAAAGCTATATATTAATCTTTATATTTTTCACCAGTGGAAATGAGATTCTAAACATTATGTATGTTGACATTGTAGAAAATCTTCACTTCACGTAGAAAAGGAGTCTTATAAATAAAAGTATTGGCTATGAAGCTACTCTATCATCCTTGAGGGGGTCCCCTTTTATAGGGTTTTCGAGAGTTGTCATCCAAATCTAAAAATTAGAAAATGTCTATAAAGGGCTGGAATAAGGAGGAGACAGGGCTTTTCTTCAAATGCTGGTACAGTTTGTAAATTAATTGTGATGTAGGTGCATTTATTCACATTTTTTTGCACTTACCAAGCCACACCAAAAAGACGTTACTTCTCTTGAGTAAGGTTGAAGTAAGTTCTTGCCTGAAAGAGTCTAAAGGACTGAATAAGTGGTCCAGCTTGAATATCATATATCAAACACACAACAGACTGAGCTAATAGTATTGTATGACTATTGTTTGCCATATAAATGCGCTCAGAAGAAGGAAAACGCGTGACTTTTGATAGCAGCTTTTTATTACACAGTTGCCTTTTAAGCCTAACAGTTTATAAACATGTTAGCTTTGCATATTGGTTTATTTCAGAGTAACTCATCTGAGTTTCCAACAGAGAAATCACAGTCGATGATCTAAGTTAAAGCACCCTCTAGTGAAGAAAGTGGTTATGACAGCAAACCAAATATTGGACTTCCTTGCAACAGTATTTGTTTGCAGGACTAGAAACTGCAGTTTTAGGACTGTAATTCAGGGGCTACATCTCTAGGACCCCTGTGCTGCTGTGACATTTTACATGTCAGGAATACATTTAAGTGATTGGTGCACACCAAAAATACAGCTTGGTATGGTCCTCTTCAGTGCATTATTTGATGCTGCAAACAACAGGGACTTTGAATTGTGGTCTCACTACTTAGGGACTTGCTTTTATGTCATTGCCAATAACTAAAGGCTGAATTACCCCAAATATATGTTAACTCTTGTGGATCATTTCAGATAAACATACCAGAAAGATTTCACAGAGTTTATTTGTGACTTAGTTTAGGATAAAATTATTCTACACCCATTAAAATATTGCTTCTTTACACTATCTACCAATCTCAGTCTGCTAACACCTATGATGAAACATTTCGAAATTTTTGATAAACAAAGAAATGTCATGAATAATTATTGGCCACAAGCAATGTGTATATTCCCTGTTTTTTTCTTCTCCCTGAGGAAACTGCACTAAACGTTCTTGGTTTGATAAGGTTACATAAGTTTTAGAAAAACACTGAAAGACAGTTGGAACAGTATAGACCAAACAGTTAACCACAGTATGCTTCCATTACATTTATGCTGCTGTGACTACTTGGGTTCTCATTCACAAGTCCTTCAGTATACGAGATAAAAATAAACTTCACAATTTTTATGACTCATCAATGAGTATGTAGGGGTAGATTTATCTCACTTTAGGTGTCAAATATTCAGAAATGGTGAGCTTTATTTGAAAATTATAATGGCTTAATGTCCTTGAGGTTTGTTAAATACCAGAGTGCTAGATATATTCTTCATTTATTGTGAACCTGGGACTTGGAGATAAATCTCAAGAATAAAAAATTTAAACTGTGACAAAAAAAGAGACTTTTGTAAGACTACCCTAATATTAGACCTTGTGACTATTTATAATCAGTCATGACACAATCACATCAGATTTCCAAATAATATGTTACTCTTTTGTTTTTTTTCCCACTATTTCAGGAATCCAGAAAAAAAATATTTTTAACTAGTTTAAAAAAAAGTAGAATCTACTTACACACAGAGAAGAGTTAATAGCACATAGTTGCACTTCACAATAAATTTCACACATTTGTTTTACATTTATTTCAATTAGATATATATAAGGACATTTTTAAATTATAAAATAAGAAAGCACACGACTGCTTGTAAAGTAGCAATCTGTTAATCTTTAGCTGTTTGTTTTAGTTCCAGTGTTGCCAACAGCCCACGTCTCCACCCACCCAAACCAGCGATTACTCAGCAGTTTTGAGTGCCCACATGAAAGGAAAACATCTAAATGGGCATCCGGAACAGCTCTAACGTGGTAAAATAACTCCAGACATTGGAAGTGTTCAGTGTTGGCCTCAAAGCTTAAAGCTCAAAAGTCTATGAGAGGTCTGCGGCATTATACGAAGCGGAGGTAGTTCGTCATCACTATCATCGTCATCCTCATCTGACTCCTGTCTTAATCTCTGATGTTTTTAAATTTCTCTTCCAAACTGGTGGGATCTGAAAGACAAACAATGTAAATGACAATGAAGATGTAATCTTCAAACATCCCATTATTAATCATCATTCCAAAATATAATCATGTTTTTTTCACCATTTTAGCAAATTGGTGAGGGGGCCTTAATTCAAGTGCTTGCAGAGAGAAAAAAAACAGTTGCTTATATGCGTGGTCCTAATATTGCACACATTGAGCTGTTAAGATAAACATGAATATATCAAACATTTCTAGATGAAAGAATATTATAAGATGGTCATGAGAAGCTGTTTGTGTGTGCGCGTTAATGACTCACGAGTGGTGGTACAGAAGGCTCCAAGTGTCGTCCTAGGAAGGACAGCAGACGTCTCCATATCAGCCCGCTGCCCAAGAACATAAAGCCTGTCACCAGCCAAAAAACACGAGGGTCCTGGTGATGGAATATGACACAGAAACACAAAAAATCATAAACGTTTTTTGACTGTGTTTTGGGGGGTAGTCGCACAGTCTGTAGGGAGTTGGTTTGGGAGGGCCACAAATTCAAGTCCTAGTGTGAACCAAAGTATGAAAGGTAACTTTCACCTCCTGCTGAGGTGCCGTTTAGCAATGTAAAAAAAATTCTTTCTGCAAAATGTAAAAAATGACTAAGACTATTTATCAGAAATGTGAACTTTAGTTAAAGTTAAGTTTGTAAGACTTGTAAGTGATGACAAGCAAGGTAATCCTTGTACATGTAAACCATACCATAAAATATATCGTTCTCAAAAAGGTGGTTGTCTCACCTCCTCAAAGCAGGATGTCAAATTCATACCAAAGGCCACTCCTATCAGTCCAAATAATGTAAGGGAGAAGGAACCCATTGTTAGCTGCAGATTCAGGCGCATCATCACATTGCGATGACTGGAAAGAGACAAACAGTGCATGAAATACCAACAACTATTTATTAAGGTCAGCTTTGAGGAATCTGTACATCATTTTCATTCTAAAGATAATGTTCAGATTCCTTGAGAAATACATAAAAGGCTAAAAGCTCAGTCTTTGTATTTAGTTTCTCTGTTTTGAGCTTACTTCTGTCCAAATTACCCGCAAATCTTGTGCACTGTGTGTGTATGAATGTTTGAGTATGTCTGAGTATGGGTACCTGTCCAGATTGATGAAGATTACACTTTCAGAGTCATCTATCAAACCTTTGAGCTCTCTTGTCTTGTTTCCCAGCTCCTCAGCCTGTGTAAAGTGTATTATCATACAACATGAATATGAAGTTACTACTTTAAAAAAATTTAAATGTCAGCAATAATCTTTTTTAAAACACATAATTACATTTATAACAAAAATAAAGCATTTTTCTCCCATACTCATAATTACTGTTACCTGCATATAGTAATTCTCCAACAACAGTTCCATCTCCTCAGCATGATCAATGCCCAAACTGCTCTCCTCACTAGTGAAGCAAAAAAGAGATGTTAACCTTCAAAAAAGTCAAAGCAAATCTCAAAGTGATGTTTCATATCTGTGAGTATTGTCTCTGCCTGTCAACTATTGGAGTTCTCAGGACATTATCCTTCACTTGGACCTACCCATTTACAAAACCACTCAAACATCACTTTTACATGTCATGTGACAGTCTCCTTCTGACACTTATAAACAAATATTTCCATGAAACTGTACATAAACCTTCAACATCTTGAAATGTGTATCATAAAAAACTCCTCTACTGTAAGACTTGCGATGCAAAAATGCTAAATTACATCAAACAGGATCTAGCCCGGACTGGCTGGATAACAGTGATTCCACCCTAATGTTCAAACATAATGTGACTTAAAACACCAACTGGTTATCTGTGCTAAAGCAAAACCAACCCTGAGCCCAACACTCCTTTACTGATCAGGGACTACCGTGCAAAAAAACTGTACTTTAAGGGAGGAAAACAGTTAGACAGGGAAAAAAGACACACCATTCTTGTTTTTAACACTGCAAATATCCCTTGGTTTTTGAATAACTGCTTTTCAAATTCATGAAACAAATACAAATGAATTTTTAACATACAAAACTCTTGGATCTGTCCACTTGGTGAGACAAAGTTCTTCAATAATCTCGTCCTCGTCCAAAATCTTCAGCAAAGAATCCTTAAAAACCTTTATGTCCGTCTCCAACTCTGATAGGCTGTCAAAAAAAGCAAAGAGAAATACTGAGCAGGACATATAACAAACACTGTGTGAACATGTGCAGGAAATTTTCAGACATCACATTTGAATAACAGGCACTACAAAAGTTGCCACACAGCAAAGACTGAAATGTAAGCAGGATTTTGTGTCTTACTTTCAGTAGAAAATCTTTTAATAGATTTAATATGAACCACACTCACATGACAGGTCCAGATACCCGTCTTATTTCAAGACATAGAAGTCCAAATAAAGCCTGAATGGATTAAGAACTATATAAAAACCTACCAGCTGGGTTAATGAATATCTTACCCTTTTTTTTTTTATTCTATGATTGCTGATCCAGTATTGTATCACTTATATAGAGAAGCTACTCCTACATAAAAGAGCATTGGCAGCTGTGTAAACCAGTGTAAGCATTACCTCTTGCTGTTCTGCAAAAGTATATGTAGTTTGCTTCTATCAGCAGAAAGTATTTTTGGATCCACAAGTGATTCCAAGGTGTCCAACATAACTGGTTCAACGTCATTCAATCGAGCTTGCAGCATGTTTACCTGTTGACATACACGGATAGACGGATAATAAATGTACAATCACTCTTAATCTTTTTAAATCTAGAGCCTTATTATTTAGTGTGTCCTTACTTCACAAGCATGTTTTATCTGGGTTGGAATGTACTTAAATACAGAGACACACAAACAGCATGTCTGTGACCTGGCTCACCTTGTGCTGCAATATGGCCTCCAGTGCTCTGAACTCAAAGGGCAGTGAATGTGTCTGTGATGCCAGCTGAGGGGCCAGATCCAGCACCAACCAACGCTCCAATCCAAGACCCCTGAAGTCCAACACCAACAGGGATTGTGGGGTAATGATGGCTTTCAAAGTCTGTGGAGAAGCAAAGAGATGTAAGGAGAATAAACCAGTTAAAGAACGCTTAAACATGTCCATGGAAGTACATTTTCATAAAAGCACTGTCTTATATTTAAAGTTAAGGCCATTCATAAAAGCAGTTGAATATTTGGACAGCATCAATCTGTTATTCTGTGTAACAGGTCCATTTTTTGATAGTGAAGTGATCTGACTCCAGAGTGCTGATCAACATTTAAATGGCATCATTCCAAACAGTTGACTCTGATCCGTAAATATTTGCAGTGAAAGGCCTCACGAGTTAAAATTTGTTTTTTTGCGAAAGTAGTCGTTGATCTGTTTGCTTGCTTTAAAGCAAAACTTTAGCACCAATCAGGGTCAGTGATCAGATTATGCACCCGGGTTCACAGGGCTGATGAATAACTAAGGCTTGCCACAGTGTGCGAAGGGAGATAATCCCAAGAAACAACTGTAGAACAGAAGGATTTATACGCTTCAGGTATAGTACCTACCTTAAGCTTCATGATATTTGTTGATGTACTTTATTTTGTCTTAGACAGTGATATAGCCTCTACTAATTCTACTGTAGATATGAAAGAAAACTCAAAAAGTGAAGATACCTTGAACACATAAAAAAGGACTGTCTCCAAGCCAGCAGCTGTAACACACAATACTGAAGTGAAAAGGTTTTCATCAACTTTGCAAGGTCCTTATTTTTTGGTATCAAACTGAAACGGTTGCTTTTTTCTAAGTAACTCAGCTGACTTAAAATCTGCCTGTATGGCAGTTTTTTTTTTCATCAGACATCAACCAAATGTTCAATCTCACCACAGGATGACTGTGAAGCTGCTCTGTCTCTACCTGCTGTTGGTTGGGTTTTGTACCATTTGGGCCAAAGAGCACAAGTGTCTAAGATCAGCCTCCAACTGTAATGAGTGCCTCCAGTCTGGCCCTGGGTGTGCTTGGTGCATCGTTCCTCAATCAACATACCGCTGTCACAACTTAGAGGGATTGTTAAGATCAGGGTGTGAGGCACAGAATATCTATTACCCTCGAGGTCGCGTGGAAGTTGTCAAGAATGTCAGCAGGTAAATATCCCAGCTCTAAAGCCCCAGTCAGAAACGGGAGCTTTACACTCATTTTGGCTCCCCCTACCATCAAAGTGATAGCTTTAAGTTCTTTATTATTATTTTTCTTTAAAGTAAACAACACAGTAACTTTCTCTTCTGGACTAAAATAACCTCTTAAGTATTGATCTTTGTGCTTAATCTTTTGACCGACTGCAGCACCAACCCAGAAAATGCTGCGGCTTTGTTCCTGCAGCCACAGGAGCTTTCACTCAGTTTGAGACCAGGTGTGAGCCAGTCTTTTACTGTCACCATCACTGTACCAATAGACCAACCAATCAGAGAGCTGAACATAGACACAAGCCCTGTACCAGAGGAAGTCAATATCACATTCAGCAGAACTACAAACGGAAACCCCTTTGACTTACAGGTTAAAAAAAAGCAGCAACTCTGATGTTGAATTTGTACTTTTTGGCAACACTTCACAATCTAATGGCCTTTCTCTTCTCAGGTGAATGTTCTGGCAACCAAGTGTCCCACTGAGAGTGACGACTCAAACCAAAAGCAGAACCAAACTGGACCCTGGTCTGTCCACATCACACCCAGAGGCTTTTCACAGAGTGTGAAGTTAGAAATCACTTTAGAGTGTGAGTACCACCTCAGAAACTTGCTTCAAGCTACGTAGAATAAGCTGAGCAAGACAAACATATAGGAGACAGGCACTGAGATTAAATAAGTCCTAAAGACTGAAATACCCTGCATGGTGCAACAAAAAGACAGATTTTTCACTTGTCTGTTTCATTAACTCCTGGCTGTGAGAAACCTTTTGTGTAAAGAGTTTGGCTGATTTTTTATTCCCCAGGTCAGTGTAACTGCACAAGCACCCGTGATGTGAACAGTCCCTTCTGCAGTGTCCGTGGGACCCTTATGTGTGGCAAATGTGAGTGCAACGCGCCTTACACTGGGCCCCAGTGTGAGACTGATTCATCTTTTTCCACAAAGGACAGCCTTTGCCGCTTAAGCCCAAATGCCCCTGTGTGCAGTGGTCGGGGTCAATGTGTTGAGGAACGCTTCTGTGAATGTGAGAAGCCAGTGAATCCAGAAGAAAGATACAGTGGACGTTACTGTGAGTGCAGTAACTATAGCTGTGACTGGTCCTGGGGCAGGTAGGATCATTAATTCACAACATGATTACTTTTCTTTAAACTCTGCATACCTGCAGGTGTACCTATAAAATATGGAATTTCTAATCCAACAGAATATGTGGAGGTCATGGGAAGTGCAAGTGTGGGCACTGTGTTTGTGATCCTGGCTGGATTGGTGAGGCCTGCAGCTGCTCCACTGATATTGCTACCTGCAGGACACCAAACCGAACAGTGTGTAACAATCATGGGCAGTGTCTTTGTGGGAAGTGTTTATGTGAACCAACATACTCAGGCCAATACTGTGATCACTGCTATGACTGTGAAACTCCATGTCGGAAGTATGGTGACTGTGCGGAGTGTCTGGCATTTGGGACAGGACCAAAAAAGGACACGTAAGAACCATTCTTTGAAAAAATACAAAATGGAAATTAATTCATAAGTAACAGATATCTCACCATTTATCCATAGTGGTATAATCTATAGTAATCTATAATTGTTATATTCCAACCCCTTCAGGTGTGAACGAGACTGTAGCCACCTCCCCATCAGAAAGGTTCCCACTAAATTTGAAGATGATTCACCAGAAACTACAATTTTTTGCAAAATGAGGAATTATGAGGACGACTGCATCTACTACTTCACTTTAAAAAGAACCGAATCTGGAGAATACACAAGTGATGTGTATCACACTAGAGAATGCCCAAATCCGTTTTTAATGTATTGACACAGCATGATGTGAGGGGCTTCATTCCTTTTTTCCCTGACTTTAATTGTGTGAGAAAAGATTATTCGCACCAAAGAAGTAGGTATACTGGTGTCATCATCTCTCATGGTCAAAGGTGTATTATGATCCTTAATAAACAGATGATAAAAGTTCATGTAGTTCTGTTTGAGAGTTGTCTTATTAATCACAAACTTTGCTTAGAAGAAATAAAGCATGCATACCTCCATCCTAATGATGATGCAGTTGTTTCTTGCAGTGAGGGTTGTGCTGTGCTGAAAGCGGAGGTCTCTGGCTTGAAGACTGAGCTCCTGGCAAAGCTCAGTTTTCTTCTTCTCTATAAGGACAAAAATAAAGTTGGAGAATCTGAAAGAAATGGGGAACATTTCCTGAAATAAATGGTTTTGAGATTTATTTCAAAAAGACTGTTAATTCATAATTAAAAAACAATGCAGGCACAACATATTTTGAAATCTAGAGTGCAATGTGTGCGGTCAATGGTTAGAACATTAATTCAGAAATTTTATGAGTTTGGAGTTGATACCTTGGGACGAGCGGGATACCAAAATTGTCTTTCTTTCAATATAAAAGAGTAACCTCTAACACTTACCAAAAGATGTTACATTTCCCTCTTGGTCAAACTTCATCTGTGAAATGAACCAAAAAAACTGTTAACCATCCTCTAGTATTCACAGTTATTTAAAATTCCTGTCCGGTATTCGAATACATTTAATAGCACTGTGAATCTTCATATGTTAAATGTGATATAAGGAGAATAAAGCTTCAATTTAAATTTGTCAAATAGTCTGTATTAGTTTGTCAAAAAAGTAGTTTGTCATGAAGCACAACTCTACAGTTGTTCTGTTGAAGATGAATGGCTTTGCTGTATCTCTTACCACGACAAAAGAAGGGGACACCGTGGACACTGGGATGTCAGTCACTCTGTGGCGGACAAAGGACACTGTTGGAGATAAAAGAAAAGCACAAAGAGACATTTCAATTCAAAAAATTAGTTGCTTTCGAATTATCTTTAACCCATTGGCTACTCTGTTTAATAAATCTGGAAACTCAGTATCTCTGATGAGTTGATATGAGCCAATAAAGAAGCCTGCCAAGTCATTGGACAAAAAACCTGAGGAGTATAAGTGGTGGGTAGATCCATCCAAAATATTGATATATCGATACTAACATTGGGATAAGTATGGATCAATAGTTGCATAATGGGATCGATACTTCAAATTATTAGTGTATTGCTGATTTCCTGAATATTAATATGTTTCTGTAATAATTCACCTACCAGTAAGCTGTTTGATTTAATCAGTACATATAATACTGGACGATAAATAAATGTTGATATCCATGAAAATTCCAATGTACTGTTAAACAACAAAAAATCAAGCACATAATCTTTTTCTGGTTGAAAATTAATTACTGAATTTCATTCATGAACAAGAAAGTTAGTTTTAGTGGTTGTAGGTTATTCTTGACTAATTTTGAGTGGTACTTCTTTCCTATGTAAAAAAAAATAATAATATCAGTAGTGATATTGGCATTACTGGCATTTATTTGGTATCGGTTCAATACCAAATTTTGCAGTATGGCACATCACTAACGAGTATGACAATCAAGATGAATTTGGTTAGTTTGGACAGGTGGTGTGTTTCTTTCACCATCAGACAGTATGAGTACCGCAGTCTTACCTGATGGTGCTGCACCTCCTGGGAGCATGTCCTCATGTCTCTGCAGTGCATTCTGGGATCTTTGGGGTTGACATCTTGAAGATGGCAGTATTTGTCTGCAAAGTGTATTCAAACCTGTATCACTGTAGCTTCGGGTGTTCAATACTTGTTCACTGTTCCCAGGCGGGACAGTGAACTTCAATGGGTGGACTCCTGTGTGAGCCCTGCAAATCTTAACTGTCCCACCTATTCTGGAGAATAGAGGGGCGGCGGTGCTGAAAATGCGCTTCGCATAAAAGTTCCCAACAAATGGCTGATGTATCTTTGTGTAGTTGACACAGCTGGACAGCAGAACCTTGAGCAACCTCATCTCCACACAAGCAGATTTCACACAGACTGCCATCCTCGGCATGGAGCTCAAGAGCGAAGCTGCAGCAGTTTCATTCAACGTGCATGAGCAACACGGTGCGGTGATGAGGCAGAGCACGGCGACCTGTCTCCTCCATGAGAAAACACAAGAGTCCAACACAAGAGTCCAACACAAACTGCAACTTTTAATGTGTCCTCGACTTCTCTGAGAGTTTGCTAGAGGAGAAAATCCAGATCTGCAGAGATGACAGGGATAAAACGCGTCATATTCATAATTAATGAGAAAAAATATTGGTTCATGTTTGCAAAAGTTATGCCTGCTCCACTTTTGTTGAGCTTGGCTTATTATTAACTTCGTTGTTGTGAGTGAGTGCTCTGCAGCTCTAAGTGTTGTGCTAGCTGTGTTAGCCGCTAGTATCAGGGACAGTTTGTGCTCTTTAAGTATTTATCTCTGAAAAACTCGTGATGACATTAAAACACGCCACACGGTACACAGGTCAGTTACCTGTCGCTAGCTACAGACTCCCCTGAATCAACACTTAAAGCTGTGTTTCCGTCCCACAACACGGTTGTTCAGGCGGGCATGATGGATAAAACTAGCAGACAGGAGGACAGAGGCACCAGGGTGAAGAGCTCGACCATGATGCAACGCGGTGAGAACAACCGTCTGCCGAAGATCGTCTCTGTCCGTCAGAGGCTGTTGTTGAATTCGCCTCCTACATATTACTGTCTAATGCAGTGGTTCCCAAAGTGGGGGTCTGGACCAGTGGTTCCCAAAGTGGGGGTCGGGACCCTTTGGGGGGTCGCGAGACATTGATAGGGGGTCATGGAATATGTCCCAAAATTGAAAACTATGAACAATTTTATCCAATATTGTAGGAATAAAAGCAAAAATAGGGGTTAAAGATATTGTAAAACTATGCTAACAGAATTTTTTTGTCCATTTTTCACATTTCTTTGTCGAAGTTTGATGTAGTGGACACAGCAAAGTGCACATTAGTCGGTCAATTTTTTACCGGTCAGTTAAATGAAGTATCCTTGGGGGTATTTTGTTTGTTTTTGTCTGTTTTTGTATTGGCCCATTCATGTTGTACCACAGCAGGGGGTCGCCAGTCTCTAACGCTGCCATTTTGGGGGTCACAGGCAGAAAAGTTTGGGAACCCTTGGTCTAGACCCTTTAAGGGGGCGCGAGACATTGATAGGGGGTCGCGGAATGTGTCCCAAAATCCAAAACTATAAACAATTCCATGTTTTATCCATTATTTTGGGAGTCAAAGCAAAAAAAAAAAGGGGTTAAAGATAATATAAAATTATGCAAACAGAAAATGTTTTATCTGTTTTTCACATTTCTTTGTTGAAGTTTGATGCAGTGAACACAGCAAAGTGCACATTAGTCTGTAAATTTTCTACTGATTAGTTAAATTAAGTATTCTCAGGGGTTTTTTGTTCGATTTTGTCTGTTTTTGGATTGGTCCATCAGTGTCATACCACAGCAGGGGGTCGCCAGTCTCTAATGCTGCCATTTTGGGGGTCACAGGCGGAAAAGTTTGGGAACCCCTGGTCTAATGCAGTATGTAGTAGGCAGTGCATACTGTATTTGAATGTAGTATGACAGTTCTGTGCGGTCTGTTTTGTAGTATGCTACTCTGGTTTCCAATTTGAGGAGGCGAGAGTAAAGCTGATGATTTTTTGTGACTTTATTATCACTTATTATAATTAAGTTTTAATAGGACAATTTGATAATAATAAATATTGAACTGGTAAATTCTCCAGAAAGAAACCTCTAAATTTTGGAGGAAAAATTTTGAATTCTTGGGTTTGAAAAGTTTCAAATGGACCATTCAGAACAGGATTAAATCACAGACGTCCTCTGAGTTATTCCAAACGATTATAGGTCCCAGCGCTTTACACTGCATTAGTTTTACAAAGGGACCTCTGATCTCAGAAAAAAGATTTTAGCACATGATATTTATTTATTTATTTTTACATTTATTTATTCATTTTCTCATCTATTCATCCATTTATTTATCAACATCTTGATTTAAAACTCCACCATAAATATTTGAAATAAACAATGGGTTCCTCTTTACATTTTAGGGGAGATATATTTTCAGTTTTTCACGGATTGTCCATCAAATTTTTGTCAGTGTTTACATTCCGTCAACCCGGCGTTAATACTTGATTGTGATTTTATGGATTTTTCCTCATTAATTTATTACTGCATTTTATTCGCCTACTAGAATATCGTGCTTTCAACTATCGAGCTATCGCGAGATTTGGATTTAGTTTTTGAAAACGGTGTGGGCTCAGCATCAGTACCATACCCCTCCTGTTCTGGATGCAGATTAAGCCACCGGAAGGATGCTGTGATAGGGAGGAAACGTAAGGTTTGCATGGAGTTGAGGATGTAGGTTGTCCTGATGCAAACAGACGTGTGATTTTTCAATCGACCTTAGCTTTCGTCGTTGTTGATTTACTGTAATATCAGCTGCCATGTTCCCATCGTGTTATTCAAAGCCGGGTGAGGGCGGCGCCAAAAGGAGCTCCATAGCTAAACTGCTGCTCGGTGTCTTTGTGGTTTATATACTTCACACCGTGTGGCTGCTCTACGGCTTCCTCAACACTAAACCCTGCGACAGGAGCAAGGGAGAGCACTGCATCGCCTCATACCTGACAGCAAGACACAGACTACAGGTAATCAAAGGTTGTTATACTGTCATTATGTGATAAACAATCTACCATTATTATTATTATCATTATCAGTTTGATAACAAGGGATGTATCAAACTGTTCTTTAAGCTGTGATATTCACTTGTCAATCATGTGGTTCCCTATCTGCACCAGCATGTATCTTATTTTAGCACTGGACTCTAAAAATGGATAAAAGTCTTTAGATCTCTTCTTCTTCTCTCTCTGTCTCTTTTCCTTTTTTGTTTTTATTTTTATTTTCCAGATAAGTGTCTATACCTGCCTGGTGCCAGACAACAGTCAGCTCAACCTTGCTGTAAAAATAGATCCATTCAACCCACATTCTACTTTTGAAAGGTCTGATAATTTGTAAATTATTATACACAGTATAAATTAGTACAGTAAATAATTGTTAACAGTCTCAGTCACAGTCGTGTATGGGTTAAAGGGTAACAAAATATCTTTAAGTTATTTGTTCATAATGTTAATTCAATGTTTTTATTTGCAGCTGTCTTATTGATCTTCAAGACTACTATTTCTTGTGCCCCTGCAGACAGGTGAATGTCTCTCTGCCAGAAGAAACTCAGGCAAACGGTACTCTGTATGCAGTTGTGTACATTCACAAAGCTGGCGTTTCACCTCTGGACGACAGCCGAGAAGTCCACTATGCTGCTCAGCTCACCACCTACATCACCCCCACACATACAGAGGGACAGAGAGACATGCGGAAGGTAAAACGTAATCCAGTATCTCGATGATTAGATCATATTGCAGCCACTGTCAGTTACTATAGATCTAGAAAGGAGATCCTGCAGCAAATAAGTAATTTCTGTGTCCCTGTCAGAAGCCGAGTCCCAGATCAGAGAATCCAGTGTCCCATTGGAGACCTCACTTGTCAATCACAGTTATGTCAGAGGACTTCACCTTCAGCAAGGCGGGGCTTCCTAGTGATGTACGGCGCTATATGAGAGTGTAAGTCACAGGAAGCTTTGGAGGTCAGAATGCTGTTCAGTGCTGACTCACTTCTGCTCATCTAGACGTCGAATGAGGGAATCAGGAAAGTCAAAGATTATCTCTTAAGGGTGTCTGTTAGTTAGGCACCACTGATGTGTATGGAAGTATGAAATTGTGCTCCAGCAATATTAGCATAACTGCTATCATGTTAAAAATAGACCAAAAGAAGAATGTTTTACTGGTCAGGCAGAGCTGCAAAAATAAATTTGTATTTGTATTTTGAACTCACTTTCTGTCTCTCCCTGTAGCTCCCAGGATGGCAGACAGATGATCTACCTTCCTTTGCTCCTCATAAATGAGCTGAGCTTCAGAGTCAGGGACCTCATGGTAGATGTATTAATATACAGATTCACAAGCTATAAATGTATGATAAATACAGGGGCATCGATAACATACATGTTGCTTTTCATCTTTTCATTTGCACTTCTGAAGGAGATCAGCCGCAGCACTGCTCAGCTCCCTCTGACTGTTTCCTATGAGGGGATCTCTTTGAGGGGCTTCAGGTTCTGGGTGCATTTACAAGATGTGGTTTACGCCCTGAGACAGTTTGGTAAGCTTATGACAAGACAACAAATCTATTTAGAGATTATAAATCTCATGGTCAGGAACCAGGGTTTCTGTTTTAGGACATAATAGATTAATAATTATGATCAAACAGTGTTTATCTCTAGATAAAACCTAAATAGAAAAACACACATTTCAGGCTATAGGTCATCATGTGACATAAACTGAAATAAAATCCTATAAGCAGCTTCTTTATGTTTCTCTAGGATTCACGGAGGAGAACATTGATGAGATTAAAGAAACTTTAGTGGATTCCAACCTTTACCTTTTAGTGCTGACAGCACTCATCACAGCTCTACAAGTAAGATTGTACAACCAAACAAAACAATGCAAATGAAATTTGAATCTTCTATATCACTTGTACATGAATTTCATTCGAATTCCCACTGCTGTTTGATACACAGTGTGTCATGAGGCAATGCGGCAACTGAGGCATGTTGCAATTTCAAAGTCAACTTACTCTGAATGTTTTTTTTTTTTGCAGCTCATCTGTGAATTCCTGGCTCTTAAAAATGACATCAGCTCATGGAGGAAAAAGAAAAGCTTGGCTGGGATGTCCAGGAAATCAGGTACAAAGTTACCCAATCAGGTTTTTGGTGATACATGCATCAGACTGGTTAAGAAAAGGGGAGGATCCTTGTGTTTATTTTCAGAAATGTAAATTGCTTCTCTGTTTTTTCTTTACTCCTGTGAGTGACCAGAAGATCATATCCTCCAGATGAAATAATTCATATGGTGATGTCATCTAGGCTTGGAAACACTGATCAAGGCATTTTCACCACCAAGAAGGCAGCTAACTAACCAATCAATCAGTGACATTGCTGATAGATTTTCATTGAAATGACTGTCAGTTGCAGCTCTAATTTGTTGGTTGGTTGATCAGTTACCTATCACCATCAAATTGTCACTATTGGCTGTGGATTATCTGAGGTAATTAGAGAAATATAGTCATTGATCATGTGATGCCAGACAGTTTTCTGTTCTCTTTCCTCTGTCTGCAGTTTTGTGGCGTAGTCTAAGCACTCTGCTGATTTTCCTCTATCTACTCGAGGAGACCAGTCTGCTCGTGTTGCTTCCTGTTGGACTTGGAGCATGTGTGGAGGTAAACAGTGAGTTAGTATCAAAAAAAGCTTAAAACAGATCATTTTAACTGACTCACCATTTAATCTTATAGGTCTGGAAGGTGTTCAAAGTTTTTAAAATCCAGTTTCAATGGAGGGGCTCCAAGCTACATGTGAGTGCAGCATCAAAGTTGACAACGATTATATCTTATTCCCTAATCTTATTCCCTCTTCATTTTTTACTGTGCAGGTAAATAAAGTGGATGAAGAGGAAAGAAAAACAGTAGAGTATGATACACAGGTATGAGTGTTTCTTTTTTTTCCTCACCCTCAGGCTTTTTCGTTTTTAACACTTTTTTTTCTCCAGGCATCCAGATACTTGTCCTACTTGGTCTATCCTCTGTGTATCAGTGGAGCTATTTTTTCTCTGGCCTACTTACGCCAAAAGAGGTGAGCCGATCATTGTTTTTTTTTTTTTTCATTTTGCTGTACTGTATATGTTGTGTCATAATATGAGATAAGATTAGATAAGAGAAGACAATCCTTGATTTATCCCACAATGGGGAAATTTACAATGTAACAGCAGCGAAGAACATGGATCAAAAATAAAAAGGGAACAACTGTACACAGTTATGTTAAAATAGAGAGAAAGATTGAACAATCAAAAATGTACAAAAAAGAACCAGATATCAAAATATATGTTCTTCTTATATGTTCTGGCGTGACTGTAACATTGCATTTTTAACTCTCTCTGGTAATCTTTGTTTTCTCTTGAATAAACTTATACTTGTTGGAGCTTGTGGTTACTTATATGAAAATACATTTGGATTACAGTTGCTACTCCTGGTTGATCAGCAGCTTGGTGACTGGTGAGTTCACTTTTATACTTCTGTGTTGTTGCAACGTGCTCGTTTAATATTTGGATTATCAGTTCATTTGAAGTCTCTCACAACTAATTATAGAAAACATATTGTCTCATTGCTTTGGGTATTATTAACACTACAACTGTCATTCTATCAGGAGTGTATGCTTTTGGCTTCCTGTCTATGGCTCCTCAGCTTTTCATCAATCACAAGGTCTGACCATCATCTTCTTCTGAGGCAACAGAGCCCAGCCTTTATATAAGTACAAGCATTTGATTATGGTGCAGAGTAAAACAGGGAATAAACTGTTCACTGCAGCTTTTTTTGTCACATGTTTTCACTTTGTGTTCTTTCTTCTATCTCACTGAACCAGCTAAGATCTGTGAGCCACCTGCAGGGGACAGTGTTGATGTATAGAGTGAGTATCACTCATATTCATATATTTTGTACGACAATAGCAAAGATGTTATTTGAATCAGTCTGTTTAGCAGTGGATTTTAGTAATTTCCTAGCTCACTATTATGTCTCTTTCTCCTTCAACAGGGAGTGAACACACTGATCTCAGATCTGTGCTCCTGTGCCTCCTTTTTCTCCTCCTCTGGATCTTATTCCTCCTCTCATCAACTGTCCTGCTTCAGAGATGAGCTCCTCTTCCTCCTCTACCTGTACCAACGAAAGTAAGAACCTCCACATCGATTTGACCCACAAACCTGTAGAAAGACCAGATCTGACGGGCAACACTTAGATGAATCCTGGCAGCAAACATATATATATTTGTGTTTTTGAACTTTAAATCCAAGTGTGAATGAATTTGTGACACTTTGCTGTTTGTAGTTTTTCTTTGCTTATCGTGAAAATATCTCTCTTAATGTCTCCAGGTCAACACCTGACTTACTTGTCTAGATATTTGGGAGAAATAACTGCTTTCATCTCATTTTTCTACCAGGCGTTACGCCTCCAAGACCCGAAGGCGAGAGTCTGGAACCCACAACAAGAAACTGAAGACTCAGTGAGAGGAACACAACTTGTGTCTCTCCTTTGAAATAAATGCACAAGAACCACAGAGAGACTCATCTTTGAATGACAAACTGTACAAGTTAAAAGATGTTATAAACGAAGACATGTAGGACATGTACACAGTCCGTGTGAGCCACAGAAGCTGCAAACTGCTCAAAGACCAGCTCCTCTACGTCTGAATCTTCACTGCTCTACATTCACTGCTTTTTTGCCTGGTATTAATACAGCTTCAACTTTACAGCTAAAGTGATGAAATCTCCAGATTCCTTCTGTTGTACATGTTCCACTAGATTTCCACAGCGGCATTAAATCATGAGAAGAAACCTGAGTTGTTTTACTCTCCAGCGAAATCAAAGTGTTTTCCAGCTACCTTTAAAGCAAACACCCTGTAAGCTTCATAAAAAAAAAACATGGAACGTTTCAAAAACGAACTCAGAAAGAAAAAAATAAGCACAAACAATTCTTATCCTCACATTCAGTGCATCATTATTGCCAGTGATAATTATTCTGCACTATTAGCTTGATTCAATTTTTTTATTTTTTGCTTTCTTTGGACACCTGATCCTCACTCTGACATCTTGTTTGAAAAGTGTCCTAAAGTTTGCCTTTGCATGGCTTTACAGATCAAGTGTACCTTGATAGGCAGGTTGGTGAGTCCTGTATGAATCAGACCAGCAACTAAAAGCATTTTTTCACTCCTCATCAGCTTTGATTTATCTAACTTGCATAGGTTGGAAGTTGCTCTCATCTTTCCCGAACGTCTTCAGATGACTTTTTGTTGTTCATCCATGTACAGACATTCGAAGACTAACTTTCCAGTGCTATGATTTAAAGAGACATTAGTGCCAGCAAGTTGTGTCAGTGCAAATATCATGATCGCATGTATCTGAGATCCCTGCAAAGCATTTTGACTTCAAACTTTTCAGCAAAGCAGCTTGATCAAAAATGGCTGTGGAGATCAATAAACTTTTTACAGCCTTTTAATTTATGGGCTCTGAAGTGTTTCTTTTGTTTCCCTCCTCTTTTTTTTGGTAGTTTGGATGATATGGTTTATTTAAGATTTGGAAACAAAGGTCTGACAGTACCACTCTCTAATAAAACATGTTTTCTAAATGTAAACTCTATCTTCCATATTTCAACAAGAGATACTGCCTCATAAGTAAGTTATAAGATAGTGGCTGTAATTAAGCTATTTATCTTAACGAGCGTGGTCCTCCTCTGGTACAGCTTCCTCTTTGAGTTGTTTTATTCTCATCATCAATTATTAAATGAGTTAAAACAGTTATTTTCACATCAATATTTTCTCAACCTCAAGTGGCATCAGGGTGATCAAGATCTTTTTTAAGACCAAACTTGGCTTGCTTCTGGCCCCCTTTCTGACCTGCATTACAGAGATCTGAGGAATTTTCTCATATTCACAATCAGAACTTTGGTCAGACATTTATTGAGAATTTTTTATTAATTCACATATTTTGCATCATTGCATATAAAACATTTGTTACAATTTCCTTACATTGAAAGCAGAAATTACAAATTAGACATAATGGAAACTTATTTGTACTTTTTAAGAGTTTTGTTATATAAATTAGAATGTAAAATTACTTACAAGAATTCAACATGCAACTACACACAAAAAAAGTTAAAAAGCTCACGGAGAGAAGATTAAAAACCTTCAACTTAATCTTCAGAAGTTTTTCAAGTTCATCAGAATGTCTCATCTGTCCTTGATGCAGATGAATTTTAATTCTGGGTAATTGCAATCAGAAGTAGTACCACTGAAAAAAAACCAAGTAAGATACCAGAAAATGTTGTGTTCTTAATTCTCATTTGTAGATTCTGCACCCAGCCTGTTGCTGGTTCACCACAGAACAGGAAAACTCTCTCATTGAATTCACATCCAGCAAAAATGAATATTTTATCATTGGTGTCGGAATCACAGAAGGTCACTAGTTTGTTTTCATAGTCCACACACACTACGACTCTCTCAGGTTTCTTCTTCAAGTTAAAGGTAATTGAGTCTTTAACCATAGCTGTGCAGTCATTTTTATCGCCCAGCATTATGAGCCAGCTTCCATTTTGAGGGTCCGCATCCACATCCCTCTTCGCGAGTACAGACTCTCTAACTACCCCTAACAACCACCTGCTTCCTCCTGAGAGCTCGACTGCATAGCAGAATCTTCCTTCGGAAAAGCCCATGTGTTCAGGCACCAAGCGAAATAATAATAATGCCGCTGCTTCATCTTTGCCTTTCCATGTGGCCTGTGTTTTAGACCTCTTACTCTTCTTTCCACTCCTCTGTTTAACTCTCTGTGCTTCTGCATTTTTTTTCCCTTTGAGAGCTGTCCTCCCTACTTGAGCTTCCTCTAAAGGGACCGTATGATGACCACCATGCTCTGTGCACAGTGCACAAATATTCACCTGGTCATTCCAGCAAAAAAGATCCAAAATCCTGTTGTGTTTCTTGCAAATTTTGTTTTCCAGATTGTGCACCGGATTGGTCAGTTTGTGTCTCTTTAAGGCAGCCACTGCAAGGTGCGGCTGTAGGTGTGTCTCACAAAATGAGGTCAAGCACACTAAGCAAGTTTTGATGGCCTTGAGCTTGTTACCGAGACAGCAGTCACATGCCACTTCCCCTGGTTTGATGGATTCATCTTTGGATTTCACCTGTTGTTTCTTGAAGTTCTCCACAACCTCCCTGAATGTTGTGTTCACACAAAGTTTGAGGCCTTTGTTGAACTTCTCATTGCACAGAGGACACTTGCGCAACTCTTTGTTTTTCCAGTGCAGTCCGATACAGGCCTTGCAGAAGTTGTGTCCACATGGTATCGAAACTGGCTCAGCGAAAACATCAAGACAGATGGAACACATGAACTGGTCCTCTGACATGAAGCTGTCATCTGTGGCCATACCTGAGGGAGAGGAAAAGATTTTAAGTGGGAAATAATAGGTGCTACTCCCTTCTAGAAAGCCCATATACACAAACAACAATAACAACAGTATATTCAGCAGGTCAACAATAACATATTTTGTGTCAGCCTTGAAAGTAAAAAAAAAATCTACTACATAATAACCTGACTAAACACAAAACTTGTTGTTCAACAAACATTGAGAAAGTACTTTGAAGCTGATCTTACTTTACAGTATCTGTGCATGATGGAGTAAACAAAGAGTAAACAGAGTTGAATTTTACCTTCTCAGATGCTGGATCTCTGCTCTGTCAACCAACTTACCAGTCAAAGTGAACTGTTTGGCAGATGTGAATGTTTGTCACAAAGTTAAGTTTCATTTCTGGTACAATCTGTTGCTCCTCCTCTCCCTCTCTGACTCACACTCCACCCATTACAGACTCCGACCCTCTAACAGCTGCTCATACTCATACAAATCATCTCGTGACTGAATTTTGAGCAGGCTTGAAATATTAAAGCCAGTAAGAACCTTAAAGCACAACATCTTAGCATCTGTTTAGTCTGTTTAGTGTGACAAAATAGATTAATTTACCACAACTCTTGTTTCTACTCACCCAGGGTTAACTCAAAGGAGTGATGTCTTTGCCACTAAAATGAAGTGAATCACTCCACAAATATGCTGAAACAACTGTTAGGTTCCTTGTTTTAAACTTAGACAGAGGGTAAATTAATTTGACTTTGAATTACAAACAACTTCTGTGGCTGTCAACAGAGAAAAACTGAACTAGCTTAGATTTGGTAAGTAGAATGTTACATAAGCAGTTGGTGGGATTATAATGATGGTGAGATCAAGAAATTTTGTATTTCTCCACCAAGAAGTAGTATTTGTGGTAGTCGTAGTAGTAGTGGTGGTAGTAGTAGAAGAAGTTGTAGCAGTAGTTGTAGAAAAAGTTGTAGTAGAAGTAGTAGTAGTAGTAGAAGTAGTAGTAGTAGTAGCAGTTGTAGTAGAAGTTGTGATAGTAGTAGTAGAAGTAATTGTAATAGTGGAAGAAGTTGTAGTAGTAGTAGTAATAGTCGTAGTTGTAGTAGAAGTAGTAGTAGTAGTAGGAGTAGTAGTAGTTGTAGTAGAAGTAGAAGTTGTTAAAGACATAGTAGTAGTAGTAGTAGTAGTAGTATTAGTTGTAGTTGAAGTTGTAATAGTAGCAGTAGTAGTAGTAGTAGTGGTAGTAGAAGTTGTGATAGTAGTAGTAGAAGTAATTGTAGTAGTGGAAGAAGTTGTAGTAGTAGTAGTTGTAGTAGTAGTTGTAGTAGAAGTAGAAGTTGTTAAAGACGTAGTAGTAGTAGAAGTAGTGGTAGAAGTAGAAGTTGTAATTGTAGTAGTAGTAGAAGTAGTACTTTTGTTATTGCTATTATTGTTGTGCTGGTGGTTTTTTTATTTCAATTTTTTTATTGCAAATATTTAAGCTGTCATTTTATTTTTCATAACTTGTAATGTTTTAATTATTTGATATATTTCCATTTTCATTTTAGTATTCAAGCATCATTATTATTGTTATTTTCATGTTTCTCATTACTATTTTTGTTGTTGTTATTGTTTATTCCATGTTTTGATACTGAGTGTTGAAGCTATGATTTAATAACAGTCTTGTGTGTGTAAAGGCAGCACACAGTGTCCTGTAGAGGGAGGAGGGCGTGGTGAGGGTTTCTTTGTTGACAATCACAGACGGAGCAGCTTCTGTGTTGCTCAGTTTGGAGAATCGTTGTCGGCTCTTACAGACACTTTGTTGCCTGCTTCACATTTTAAAGAAGAACCTCTGGTAAGCAAGAGCTCCAAACACTTTCACTACATTCTTGAGAGATTTTCTTTTTCGCTGTAGAAACTGACAAACTTCCCATTTTGGCTCAACAGCCTAATGTTAGGTCCTCTGTTAATGCAAAGAGAAGTGTGCACGTGTTAGTCTATTCCGGTCTAATCTGCACTTCTTCACTTTTGATAGATAGTCCTTATTGTACGAGCCGTGTCGGGAAAGAGGAGTATTTGGAGTGAACTTATTAAAGTGGATGAGTTGATTCGATACCTGAACAAGTCTATTGTCTGTGTCGTCTTCTCACCTGGCTGCTGTCTTGTCTCGTGACCCTCACAGGTGCTTGAAGATGTTTGCAACAGCTGCTAGAAACTTTGTGGAAGAAGTGGATTATGGGGGGTTGTTGATCCCAGTGTCCACCCTGAACGATACCATAGATCTTCTGACTGTCGTGGTGAAGCGCAAAAGTTTCTGGATTTGGCAGAAGCCCAGGTATCTCCCCACTGATTTTCACCTGAATGACATACTAACAGGAGACACGCCTATAAATCCAGGTAAGTCCCTGAGAATTGATATTTCTGGCTTTGCTCTACTGTTTTTAGACGTTGTAACTCAAACAAATGTCAACTTTTTTACAGCTGTTATAGAGATGGAGTTCATCAAATACGCTGGGACATTTGGTGACAAAATTGAAGGATCCATTGACGCCAATATATCTGATCACTCCAATATTAGTGTGGAGGGTAAAGACTCTTCAAAACTTCAGTCATCCTTTGGCATCTTAAAAAAAGAGGAAGTGGATGTTCAGAAACTGCTGCGAGACTGCAAAGGCAGGTTAGTTTCACCATCACTCACTGGGATGGGATTAACATAAGGGAAAACTTTGTAAACATCACCTGTTGTACCTGATCACCTGATGTAAAGATCTGCAAGATGATCTTTGGCCAACCATAAAGATGAAAACTAGACACGAGGGTTGGTTAAATATTAACTCTCAATAAAAGAACACTCGCTTTGTTTAATTACTCAACATTGTATTTAGTTATGCACATGAGCAACTGAGTAAGCATCAAGCATAGTATGCAGTAAATTCACACGTTACATAAATGTTTTCCATAAACTTTTAATTTCCACTTTTACTTTTGTGAACTCAATGCTTCAGGCTCTTGGACATGTCCCACGATCTGGTCAAGCAGACAATGGAGAAGCACAGACAGATTTTTGGAATTGTGAAGGAGAGGATTTTGACCACTCAGCCCAGCTCGGTCACAGAGGAGGTGCAGCAGGGCGGACAGTGTGGAGGAGGACTCAACCTCTGTAAGCCCAAAAGCCCAAAGGTACAGTTTTACAATACTTAACTCTAACGCAGGGATGTTCAAACTACGGCCCGGGGGCCAATTGTGGCCCTCCGTCTATTTTCAAGCAGCCCCCAGCTCTCATCTTACAATGTGTTAGTTTTGTCACTTAAATTAATCATGTGCTAATTGTTTGCATCTACTGTTTCTGTCATGTGTTTGAAATAAACTTTAATATATCTGGTAATGTTTCACAGAGATTTAGACTGTGCATAAGCAACTTTATAAAGCTAAAGCTCTGTACAAGCTGCAAAAACTGATCAACTTTTATGGCTGACATTTAATGGCATTTGGCTTGATACAAAAAAAAAAAAAAAGAAACACATGAGAGGACCAAAAACTGAATTAAAGATATGAGATGGTCAATAAAAGACAAAAGTTGGAGCATAAAATGGTTCAGAATGCAGGATCAGAGATATTTGGGGTCTAAAATGTTTTTATAATTGTCGTATAAACGACCATGATAAAGTCCAGATCCTGATCCTGCCATAAAATTTTTATATATATTTCCCAGATTTGGTTTTATCTCAAAGGTCTGCAATAATAACACAAGCATGTTTGACTTAACCACTTTTTTTTTTTTTTTTTTAAAGAAACCACTAAAAAGAAATAGTTTTCTAGTCCCCAGCCCCTTGGTCATTTTCACAGTTTCCAAAATGGCCCTTTTACTAAAAAGTTTGGACACCCCTGCTCTAACTTATTCCATGAGCGCCCATAGCCAACTCTGTAACAACTGTACTTTGACTTTTCATCATGTGTGTAGATGCCCTGAGTACTGTTTATGACTGTTGGAGCCAACCATCAGTGACTAATAATGAAACTGGCCACCAAAGAATCCTGTTGACTTACAAAGTTACAAGACTGCAAGAAAAGTGTCTCTGAATTTCTTGGCAACATTCTAGACACTTTTCCATCAGAGTCACGAGAGCAAGATTCATGCTTCCCCTTTGAAGAGTTTTTAGCTGGTAATACTACGCTCTAAATTTGAATGTCTTTATGTGAGCTGTGAAAGCAAACAAGACCGTTAACCAGAGGAGTGAGTATTTCTACAGCTGTTTTCCATGTTTGAAACCACTGTGGAGAGGGGGTGTTAGACAAGGTGATAAACTTAAATATAAGATGTGATATGACTTTTTGGCCAGGCAGGCAGTGTATAAGCAGAGTGAAGCAGAGTAGTAAGCTGCAAAATAGAGCGGCCTACGCATGCACCAGGTTGGGGGTTGATACAAGCTTGTCACTCCCTAATTAGGTTGCCAGGTCCTGAGAAATATACCCCACATAAAGGTTAAGGATCAGCCAGTTGTTGGTATCACTGTGAAATTCAGAGAAATTAAAAGTCATCAGTACAAAGGGAGTATTGGTTAAAATGAGGGAGCTCTCACCAGGGTCACTCTCCCACAGCATCCTTCCTTAAGGAGATTTGTGCACTTATAATCAAATATTAAACACTTCTTTTTCTGAGTGGCAAGAAAGCCACCTAATATCAGAAAGTAACCACTTAAAACCACTATTGCTATGTTCTATGTGCTTGTTGAAGTTTTGTAAGGGCACAATGTCTCACTTAAGGTCACGCTGTGTAGCACAGCTGTGATTATTTTCATTTGTCTGTGCTGATACTCAGTGAAACAGCACAACCTCAAACATGATCTTGCCAAATTCACCCTGTGCTTTGCTTCCCTCTCAATAATTTCCATTTCCCCATCAGTTATACAATTGTTCCCAGAAGTTTCAGTTCTGCTTACAGCTGTGAGCTATCACAGTATATGGAAAAAGAAGTTATGTGCTCACTGGTTTAATATTATAGGTTGTGCCACTAATACCACATTTAGCTTTTGAATTACACATTTGTAAACTAATTTTCCACATTTTATAACATCAGATAATTGAGTCAAAGTGTTTGCTAATACCATGCATCACCTACTTCTGCGTTTTATGTCCCATTGCAGGTTTCTCTAAAGGAGAATGGGAGCTTGAGTAAAGACAGTAATATTTCAATGGAGATTCCCGTTCGTACTGTCATCGCTTATGCCCTCATAGAATTAGAGATCAAACATGATGGACACTTTGGTGAGAAATAATTCCACAAATTGTTCCAAGAATCTAACAGTTATTAACTAATTCAGAAATAGCAAATAGTTATAAATGACTGCAATCAAATTTTCTTTCATTTTTCTATTTGTGCAGAGTTGTGCCTGATGTCCAACATTGCTGGAGGATTTGAAGTAGATGGCTTTGCAGGAAATGAGCTACTGGCTGTTTCAGGAGCTCAGTTAAACTCTTCAGAACATGTACACATCAGAGAAGGTAAGTTGGTTTCTCCTCAGCTTTTCCCCCTTGAAAGCCTGAAAATAGTCAAAAATACATGTTGTGAAAATAGAAGTTTCAGCTCTGAGCTCAGAGGTTTATGAAAAAATCTTAACTTTCCATTATCATTGCGCTTTTTAAAACCATGAATACTAAAATTTGTGCATCTGATTACCCTCTGACAGAACTGGATCAGCTGAGTGATCATTTCAACCTTCTCTCTGCTCTTCCTGCCACCACAAGATCATCTCTGCTCCAGCACTTAACTAAGGTTATGGAGCACAAAGAAGCCGTCAGCTCTCTTCAGTTTGCGGTAAGATGGGCAGAAAAGGGAAATAAAGACGCACAAAGAAGACTTATAGTCCTTGTAGACTTGGCTTTTTTCAAGGACATTTATATCTTGGTCCTCCTCTGCCTTAGCTTGAACAGATGTGCCAGGATGAGAAACCTGTCCTAGACAAGGTCACAGACTCTCAAAAGCAGGACATTCAAGCAATTCTGGACCTTGTGGAGGAATCTGGGAAAACTCAAGGAAACCAGTCCACTTCTACCCTGACTGCTCTTCATCTTGTTGTCAGTGCCATTGATGGTAAGAAAGTTCTGTCACACTTTAGTAAAGTTGAATCTGGCTGAAAGTTTTCAATCTCCCCGACACTTTAAGGTCAGGAGTCTGTGTAGTGCATCTACAAAATCTTTGTATCTTGGTCTTTGTCTTTCAGAGATGTCACATGACTGTCATGCTGTCTTGGGGACATGCTGCAATTTCACAGAGTTAGAGGCTCTGAAGCAACTGGTAAGCAATGGTCTTTATTTTGCAAGTGGTAGAAACCCACAAAAATGATTATGAGTCACCTCCTTTTATGTCACTTTTACATATGTTCCAGGTGAACTGCTTGTCAACACAGGGAGAGTTGTGTTTGAGTAGCACAGGTGAAGCTGCCTTAACAGAAGACATCTGTAAAAAGGCTGAACCCCTGTTTGCCTCGGCCGAATGGCCCCTGAAGCGAGATGGGGACTTTGTGAGGACTGACGCACAATCTCCCCCTGGACCTCATGCTCTAGCTCTATGTATCGCAATTGCAGGTCTCAGCTCACTAACTAGAGAAGGTTGAACTAAACACGTTTTATATCCATAAAAAACCTAAATTACTGCTTTGAAATAAGGTGGAATTATCTTTACTTCGTCTTTTTTGTACAATGTAAAGTGTCTAAAGCCTCACTCTGTGCTGATGCTGATACATCCATGGATTATTGGGCAATCGCTAGAAAAACAGGGACCAAAGCAACTCATGACCAGACAAGGACAGGTGGTAGTATGAATTTTGGGCTGTCAGGCAAAACAAGCACTTCAGGGAAAATAATCTCAGGTACTTTAGGTCAGTGTTGTTACTTATTTTAAGCCCCTTTGAAAAACCAGTCATGAATTTGTAGTGAGCAGCTTTAAAGGGTTTGTTACACTCTAGGGTGTTTAGTTAATCTGTATCTTGGATGTGAGATATGCAACTCAGCCAAAATATGTCAACAGCTACAATCTGTATGTATCAGCGCTGACACACCTAATATTTTATAACAATTAAGTTACATGAAAAGTTTTAAACACTTGTTTATGGATGATCCCAAAGAAGTTAATACGCTAGGTGTTTTGTTTGTGAGCATTATTTTACATTAGTTGTGTAAAGATTTAATGAAAATCTCTGAGTAGAGGAAGAGATGCTAACCTTGAGGCACATAACCCAAACCCTCATACTGTGGGATATCGTGTGTTTACATTCTTTATGGCTTTTTCTTAAACAAGTATCTTTTTTCCTGTTCAAGCATTTAATATTCTTTCATTCTAGATGACACTTTCGCACAAATAACGCAAACAAAGTACTCAATACATTTGTTTGTGGCCTCTTTTTTTTAACAGCAAAAAACAACTTTATCTCCATATCTTGAAGTGAACTATTTTTTTGTAAAGCTGGTTTACATGTCAGATTGGCATTTAATGTGAGATGGTTTAGATTTCAGGAAGATTGGCAAAAGAGATTGATACTGAACATTGCTTTTTTATCTATACCTGTTATGTAAGTTTTCGTCACTGGTGCAAAAATGAAACACCATTTCCAAAGATGATTACTTTTAGTGATGCAACAAGTTTGTCAAATGTTTCAACCCGTATTAACACAGACAAAATTCAACATTAGAAAACGCAAATAGTTTATTTGACATTTAAAAATACATATTTTCTAGCGTCTTGTAAAATACATCTTTATTAGTCAATATAAACTGTCTAAAACAAGTAAGTTTTAGTTATGTCACATCAAAAAGGGATGGTTCACTGAGATGCAGTACCCTGTTCAAGAGTCCTGTGGAAAGTTTTTCAGTCTTCCAAATAAACAAAGAAAGCACCACGATGGGTTGAACAGTCAGAAATACTTACATGATTCTTCTAATTTCAGACAAACATGGTTAATGTAATGTGTTGTGCTTAAGTGAGAGAGGAATAATGGGTTAACACTACAGTGTTACTTGAGCTTCCATGCAACATCAAACTGAAACTGGCCATTTCCTGTGTATGTGGTTGAACTATGAAGACACCAGAGCATCAATAAACCCTGAAGAGAAAAAAGGACTCAATGTTCTGAAGCTATTCTAAATGAATGAGTTTGTATTTTGAAATGAAAGCTTGTACATGAGACACACTGAGGTGAATTACTGGAGGCATATTCACTGTAAACCATGACACTGAGGTATTGATCTTTTCAATGAGCAAGCCCTCCTCATAATTGCTGAATAAATATACTATACCTATCTCACAAATAGATTGAAATTAAAACAGGACATTACAAAAAAAATGCATTTTCTCACAGATAAATGGACACAGAGACCAGTATTTTCACTTCTAATCAACATGAATAGAACCTACTCTTTAAAAAAATACCTTGCCAATAAATAAGTACACTTCCTGTGTGTTGTGTGTTGCATAGTGTGCTTAAAAAGAATCTGGCAATTCAGATCAAGGTGACTTAGCTTCAATGCAGTTCTGTGCAAGACCTGAATTCACACAGGGCTGATGTCCGACACTTTGTCCACATTAAGTACAGTGCTGAATCCCCCCTTCAGGCGTCCTGCTGGGGACTTGGACAGATGTGTAGATCCAGTTGGAGGTAAAACATCAGTAGACCCAGCTGACTGGAACCCACTGTGGCTCTACGAATAACCTCTCCACCGCCTCCTGTAGCGTGTCAAAAGCCTTGTCCAGATTGTCATTGACAATGGTGAGGTCAAAGTAGTGGCTATATGCCCGGCGGATCCTGGCACTCTCATCTACAGTCTTCTTCAAATCATTCTCCTGTGTCAGACAGAGATTCAGCCGATTAGTAATAAAAGCCACAATCACTCATGAGCAGTAACCCTCTGAACTCAACACTTACTGTGAGTAGTTTGGTAGTAAGTCCAGCATCAACCACAGCTTTGTGCATAGCTCTGAGGGTGTCCAGCTCAGGGGCCGCAATAAACACTACAAATGGCATAAACTCAGCAGTCTTCAACACTTTTAGAGCCTAAGGACAGAAAGAAACATTACAACCAAAGCACAGAGGTAAAGGTTATATACACACATTGACAGCAGGTGCCTTTGAGTCACCTGAGGGTTAACGTCCAGTATGCAGGTTCGACCTGCGTCCACCACTTCATGGATGGAGTCTATTTTGGTACCATAAAGGTTGCCGTCATACTCCCCGTGCTCCAGGTAACGGCTCTCCTTGATGTCTTTCTCCATCACTTCCCGCGTCACAAAGCAGTAGTTCTGTCCGTCTCTCTCCTCTTCCCTCGGAGGGCGTGACGTGACTAAAGGAATTTGAAGAGAAAAGTGTCTCATGTTACCAGGCAGGATATCTCCTTGTTGTAATGTAAATAGCTGCACTGCCTGACACACCCACAGGGTACAGTGGTTCCATAACGCAGAGGGTTCATGACAATAAGTCTGTTCTTAAGGCTCCGCCTCCCAACTCCCTGGGCTCCAATCAGAATCAGTGTTTTCCTCTGAAAAGGCGGCATCTTAGCCACTTCCTCGTAAATCTGTAGCTCATACCGGTCAAATTCTGTTCAGGGTGACACACAGGCTACATGAGAACCATAAAATCATCAGCAGATTCAAAACTTAGCATTAAATCTCTGTTTGAAGAAAGATTTAAAACATCACTGAAACATACCTGCATTTTTGGAAGTGAGATACATCATTTTTTTCTTCTTTTTCTTTGTGGTTCGAGTCCCACAGAGCATTCCTGTAAAAAAATGAAATGTGAAATTACCAGTAGGTGGTGCTATGAGGCAGTTTTCTAGCTGAATGAGAAACTGGTGGAGCTGATGTGTTTGTACAGACCTGTACCAGGAATATCCAAGTCTTTTCTCACAAAAGCCTTCCTCTTCTCCTCTAAAAACTGACTGGGGATGAGACCGGTGGCCCCACCAACAACTTTACATGCCTGTTAAAGTAATTGAGGTATGCTACTGAAAAATGTGATTTCAACATTAAAAACAGAGAGTGAGTAAAGTGTCTCTAAATTCATCACAAATCCTCCACTCTATCTGTCCCATTCTGGTTGCAGCAGATTTGGCTTCACTGTAGCTGGGCAACACTTGCCAACTCACCTGCCACCAGTTTGGGTCTTCCTTGTTAACTACATGAAGAATATCTCCCTTGGAAAAGGCCAAGCCCGCATCCTTACAGGGGATCAAGTTGTCAGTGGCTGGATTATAGTTGAAGTGTGGCTTCAGATAAATCTACAACACAGGATGTGAAAAAGAATTCAGGAGACATTTTTGTAGCAGAACAATTGAACAAAGTTATCAACAGATCCTCCATATCGGAATCAGAGGATTCTTTGCAGACTCTGAGCAGATTTCACAACTTATAACGGAAAAACAGCAAGCAGAAAACCAAACAATCAACAGAAATCATTGAATCCTCCCCAGCACAAAGGTCAGGGTCTGGCGTGACCTTACATACTGCTCTTTAACGTCAGCTGCTGTGTGTGCCTGTTACTGTAAGAAGGAGAGGGGGTGCTCCAGCAAATAGTGGTGTATGTCCCAGATAGAGCGTGGAGTGTTATTTATAGTCCTTCTTTGAGCTCAATTTTCAGAAGCCTGGCATTCTGAGATCACCCAGGTCAGGAAGCTGACATCGCCCAATTCCTGACTGGTACAGTATGACTCCCAGCAGCCTTATGCACATGGCTCAGTGGAGCTTGCACACAAACACGTCATAAAAATCTAGATTTCAAGATTTCACCAAAGTTCAAATAAGTTCACATTCCACTGAGAGTATCCTCCCTTTTCCTTACCCGAGGAGGTGCTGGTGTATCTCTGTAGCTTGGCAGGACCTTGAGAGTGACACTCCCGCTGCAGCCCCTCAGAAGCTCCTGGAGTTCATTGGGGTTGCTCCCGACCTCACGACCGTTCACCTCGCAGATTATGTCCCCTGTGTGCAGCATGCCTTGCCTGTCAATCGAGCTGCCGTGCAGGATCCGTGCAATCACCATCTCTCCTTGCTCTACACGAAACGTCACCCCCTGACAAAGGGTAGGAGTCGTTCAGTTACATTAATCTGCATTTCATAAATCAAACAGTTACACTATTTTATGGGTTGGTGCTGTGGTTGTCGTGCCACTACGTAATACTAAGTCCAACAAATAGTTAAGACTGGATTGTTTAAGGTTATTGTACAATTCTTCTGAGTCTTCTTTAATCGGAGCATTATGTTACTTCTGTAAGATTGATGTGAGTGACTGGTTGACTCACCAGTGGTTCTCCAGCCTTTTTTTGGATGCCAATCATCCTGACAGCATCAGCTGGCATGAGCGAGCTCTTCAACGAGGCATCACTGTTCACCGCAGCATGGGGCATTTCATAGCACTTCGCAGCTACTTTGTCATGAGCCTCTATCAAAGACTGATGAAAACAAAGGAACAGCGAGAAACACAGACAGAAATTAGACAAAATCTGTTTAGATAAAGATTAAGACATGGTACAGTACATAGCTTTATCAGAAAAGTTATCGAACTAAAACTCAAAAGAGTGAAATCCATTTGCTGTAGGAGGCCGCCTTCATGGCTGCATTAATATAAACCGATACATACTGAGATAATAAGTCAGTTTGGTTCTTACCCTTGCAGCCACGCCAAAGAGTTAGCATTGGTCAGACTACATCAGCAAATGTTGAGATTTACTTAAACGCAAGTTGACACAGTACTCTCTCCCTGACTTTACCCACATAACTCAGCCTGCTATTGGCCAAAGCAAACACACCCCTTCCCCCCATGCTGTCGTTTGCAAGTGGTCGAGAATATACAGGGCGACAAGAGTGGCCTGACCTCCTGAGCTTCACAGATTATTATGCCTGGTTACAGTAGAAAGCTCTTACATCCACTTCAAGCTGAGGAAAGGAAAATTAGAAAATCTTTGACAAATCTGGTCTCTTCATCTGGATTGGTGTCTCCAAGATACCTTAAAGTGAGGCTCCTGTAGGATTTTGGCAAGCTCTGCAGAGGCAGCATCCTTTTGTGGCATGTTGTTGATGGAATCCAGGATCTCCGAGACCAGCTGAACATTATCATCCCGCACGGCCTGCAGCTTCACTTCTTCAAGACGCTCGTGTGCCTGCACAAACACATGGGCATAGAATTAAAGAATGCCACTTATTTATTTCACAGAGATATAGGCTGACAAATGACCCAGGGCTTGTTTACAGCAGATTGTTTTACACAACATAAGGGGGCACAAAACAACACCATGCACAATTTTTGTACCTCATAGCTTATCTAAACAGAGACATAGTGATTTCTGAAGCTTTCCATGTTGCTTTTAGTTATAAGAGTTGACAATTTCCCCTATTGTCTCAAGAAGCGCTGAACAGTTTCAGGTTCTGTTATTATGCTGAGCACAGTATGTTTCACTACTGAATGAGAGCCCTGTCGTGTAACATGTGTGAAAAGTGCTGAGAGAAAGTTTAATTTACAACATCTATGAACAAATCCAGGCTGTTTTATTTCAAATGACTGTGTACAAGGTCATCGAGCAGGAGAAAAAGTAATATCTAAGAAAAGCAGTGCTCTGCTTGCTGGAAATGAGGACAAGAACCTGCTTTGGTAACAGTTTTCTGAGATCTTTTACGCTCTGCAAGCCATTGGTCATTATGCATCATGTGTTGAAAAGAATGCTTTCTATCTACTAAAGCCTAAGAAAATTTTCAAGTTTTATGACCAATTTGAAATTAATAAATAAAACCAAAAATTAGATTTGATACACTGAACTACCATGACCAAAGCAAATCCGATACTTGTTTCTCTATTCTCCTTTCCTTTCAAGTATAAGTAATTTTAACTCTAAAGTCTAAAAAAATGAGCAAATCATTAAAAAGCTGACAAAATGGAGTATTTTTCTTCCACTGGCAGAAACATGCTGAGCCTCATGGTTTTAAGCAAGGAAGAGTTAGCCTTCTTCTTGGAAAAGTAGTAGCATGTGACTCTTATTACACCTTCAATTCCACGGGCTCAATCGTTCCTCCTTTCAACTGTAGCTGGAAGCCGATGACCAGCTTACGAGATTACAACTCTGTCTCAGTGTAAGTGTGTGTCTCTGTGTATCTGCTGACTTTATACTACAGCTGGTAGAGTGAGTGTGTGTTACCTTAGCAAGGGAGCGGACGATGGGGCTCTCCATTATGCCCCTGAGGAAGATGAGGTCAATATCTTTGGCTCCTGTGCCAGACGGCAGGTCTTTCAGGTTGTCCAGTACCTGCTGCATGGCTGAAGAGTAAAATAATTACATCAGTTGATTCTTCTTTTGAGCTGATGAGTCGATGAAGAGACATGTTAGCAATGAGTAAAGTTTATGATTAAATGATTTCGGCTCAATGAAAAAAGAAAAATCAAACAAACTTACAATAACAGGAGCTTACAAGGCAAGAATAGTAAGGAGAGAGTCAATCAATGGCCCAATTCACTGGGAGCATCCCTTATTTCCATTTCAACAAGCACACAGAGTCACAAAGGAATTGTTCAACCAACAGATCTTGTTTGTAAAAACAGAAAGCGAACATGAAGTTGTTGAAGCCAAACCCTCGAATGAACAAATGTGGCTAACAGTTTGATTAATCAGCCCGCTCAAAACAAAAGAATTATGTATACAATCTTTTTCTATGTATTCCATCAATGATCTCTTTGGTAAAACTGGATTTCTTATGCTGTGAATTTTGTTCATCAGGGGGATATGAAGCCTGACTGGCTGTTTGCCCCAAAAATAGGTGACACATTTTTGTTTGGACGAACTGACTTGAAAAAATGCAGTCATTGGGAAAGCCAGAAGAGTGACAGCAGTAAATACACCCACACAACTATTTCTGGGTGCTTGGAGCTGGACTGTTCATATGTTAATGGAACAACAAAAGTCAAATGATTGTTGACATCATAACAACAACTTATGTGGCAAAGATTAGTTAGGACTTCATCTCTAACAGCTTACCTTTGCCAGACTTTGCATTGGCTACAGTCATGTTTATATTCCTCAGCTCAGGGTGATGAAACTCTCTAAACACAGTCAATAGCCGACCAACTGCCCGCTTACAAAAACCAGAGCAACTGGAGGGCTGGAGAGAGTAGAGAACCAACTTAAGTCGGTATATGAGTCACTGCATTCTAGGATCACTGTACTGTGCAAGCAAAGTTTATAAGTTACACGTTTAACCAAACTGACATTTACTCACAAAAAGTGCAGCACAGAATTAGCACAGAAAACATTTGTTTGTCTTGAGGTTTTATGTGCACATTAGGACAGAGGGCTCTTGTGGAGAGAGGGGATGACAAAGAGAGCCATTGAGTTACAAAGGATCCCATCTTTCTGGCTAAAGGTTGTGCCAGCCACACACAGTGAGGCCCTTGGGGACTCTGTACAAACATGATTTCCAAACATGATTTCCAAACAGTTTGTTAAAATCAGCCCCACAAAAGCCTTAGTGGGTGGGTAGACAAATAAAAGTATTTCTGAGAATAGGCAGCCTGGCTGAAATGTAAACTGTGAACTGTATAAAGTTGATAAACACAGCACTGTGCTTCACACAGTGTCAACAAAGATGCAATAAAAATACAGTTAACAAGGGATAAAAAGCTACGAGAAGAGCAAAACTCACCCACAGTCTGTGATCAAATCATCAATGCAGCGACACAAAGCCCCACGTGTTCTTCTAAGCACTCATCTGGTACCTTGGGACTAAATGGGAGAAAAAAAGAAAAAAACATATTTAAGTAATAAAGTCTCTCTCAACTGCAGTCAACAACAAATTAACTAGGTATTCTTTGAGCCTTGCAAACTTTAAAATGCAGTATTGTTCCTTCAACTCCATATTACATTAGCAGTTTTTAAACCTTATTTTTCTTTGGTTGCATGTAGGCTTAAGGTTCTTCTTTGATTCAGTTGTCTACCTAAATCCATTTGAATGGAATAATGTTGCTTCTCATATCAAATATTGATAAGTGATCAAATGAGGTTAATTATAATTACAAAAACTCTCATTAATTAGATTTGAATGTTAAATCCAAGTCCAAACCAATTGTCAATAAGTAGCAGCCAATAAGATACAAGAAACTTTTGTTACTAAATGTAACACTAGATGAAGTTACTTGAAAAGTCACAGTGTAAAGTTATAAACTAGAAAAGTCATTCTCAAATTCTAAAGAATCTGTATCACTACTGTTTCATTGCCTTTTGGGTGTGTTAAAATCCAAACAGCATAAAAGAACAACAAAAAGTAGCCCCTTACCACAATAAAGGATTTTTTTTACTTGAAAGTCATAACAGTCCCAAGTATCCTCGACCACACAAACTAGAAATACAACACTGTCAAATATTGTTTTGGGTAACTGCAGGGCTTTAATCATGTTAAAGTTGAGTGTAAGAAAAGGAGGCCTGTAATGAAAAAATGTTACAGTTTCACAACAGTGCAGTGTGTGGACATGAGTGTCAGAGTATGTGAAAACTGTAAATTTCTGATCCCTTAGAAAAAGACATTTCTTTGGCCATAGGGGAAATTGAACCATTTTCTGATTATTTACAGTTCCCTCATTAACTTGTCTTCAACTTTGGGATAGATGAAGAAAGAAAACAGTCTTTACGCCGTTACAGCACCTTCATACCCCCAGCAGTGCCAAGAACAAAAAGTGGCATCTGGCATGCCACTTCGACAGAGTGGAATATACCAGTTCCCTAAAGGTATATTCTAGTTTTCAAATTGGCATACCTGTTACATCAGTGGTATACCACTTGACTAAGAGTGGTATCTTCAGTTTTATGACTGCTGTTTTTTATTATTGACCCTCTGATGTGACAGATCTACCTATCTAACAGATAGACAGATGGGTAGATGATGGACAGATGGATAGAAAAGTTATTTATGTTTGCTTATATAAACCTGGTGGTGTTTCAAGGGAGCATAAACCACCGAGCAACAGTGGTATATCCCTTTTTTCCCAGATATGCCATTTTTACCTGGTGGTGTATTCCATTTTCTTCTGGTAGTTTCATGTGATGGTACAGTTTATCCCAATTTTATCTGGAATGCCAGTTCTCATCTGGTGCTATTCTTTTTTTTTTCTTTTTGGTATGCCAGTTTCTGACTGATGGTCTATTCCATTTTTATTTTACTGATATGCTGTTGCTACTTGATGGCATATTCCATTTTTTTGCCAATATGCCAGTTTTCTTCTGGTGGTGTATTACATTTTTATTGAAATGCCAGTTTTATCTGGTGGTGTATTCTTTTTTTTCTCTGGCATGTCAGTTTTCATCTGGTGGTATATTCCAGTTTTCAACCTGTCATACCACCAATGGAACTTGTACGCCAGTTTGACAACTGGAATATACCACTAGGGGACTGGCATATCTCACCCAGCCAATTGGCATGCCAGACACCACTTTTCATCCTTGCTGTCACAAACGCACGAGGAACAGCCAGGTGGGAAGTGAAACCCAGGTGCTCATGGTTGTGAATAAGTTTTTGGCCATCGGCTGTACACATACAGTCTATGGTCCTGGTGTGGTCATTTTAAAGTGAAATATAACAGAAGTGGTTTGGCTGTAATAAGCTGTCAGAGTACACGCGCACCAGGCACGTGTGGCTAAAATTGATCACTCGCCATTGGTATATTATTAGCTTCGGCAAACGCGTCGATACACAGCGATTATAGTTACATCAGATATTTAAAACTGCAGTCAAATACTGTGCAGTCATCAGCAGGGTTGATGCCGCTGGCTCCCATTTGGTGCCGAATCGGTAAAAGTCGTTAATAATAACAGTTTCATTCGCACGCAAGTTAGCAATGCTAATTACTGCTAGCAAACGTTGCCCCGTGCGCTCTCACTTTCCCTGTAACGGTGAATGTCAGTCTGCTGACAAAAACTAAAAACGATGCCGGTAACCTAACAAAAGCAACACCGAGTGTTGCTGTCATCACGTGCGAAAACAAGTGGGAAACAACAAGCAGCAAGTTGAAGTTATTAGCTCACAGTGGTGTTGTGTGGCTCCAGCTGGTTAGCTCCGGCTACATGTTAGAGCAGAGAAACTACACAGTCCTGAGACGGGACTGCTGCCTATTAAGTGTCTGTAAAGATGAATGAATGGTCCTTTACCTGTTTTTGATGATAGCACCCGGTCACGCTTCCACTCTTGCCCTCATTTGAAAAAAAAAAGTCTAATTCGCGTATCACTTGCGCAATAGAAACTTCTCAGAGCATTATTTCCACTGAGCCTGTCTGCGCCCCTTCCCCTCAGTCAGTTCCTCACACAAACACACACAGACACAGTTATGCTAATGATATCCAGTGCTTTTCAAGTTACATCAATCTCAGTGCGGTCCTACACAACCCACCCATGCACTGCAATGCAATTTCAGCCTTAAAGGTCGGAGGCAGCCCCGGATAGTCTCCTCTAACAGTTTCCCTCAGTGACCTCCATACATACAGAGATATAAAACGCCTTGGGTCTACATTTGCATCAAGGCTGTATAATCGCGAGTTTTTCCTGTTTTTGAAAACCTTACGTATACGTGGTTCTGAAGTTGAGAAGTGGGTTATATGGACGACGAAAGTTTAGCCACTATTTCCTCACTCTGGATAAACATTATATTCCACCATGTACATAGATTTACTTAATGTAATGAGGATAACATTCCTCTCCCATAACATAGGGACAAAACCATATAAACAAAACTTTGAGGTCACACTTACCCCATAAGGAGGCTCTAGTGTTGATCCTGTTATCATAAATTAAATCAGTGACACCTCATATCTGCATCTACAACTCTTTTTACCTGCAACATCCATCAGCTGCTGAGGCCTCTTTTTTTGACTGTAAGTTAACATTGTAATAAAGTCTAGCCTGTCTAACCTACTACCACAGTAGAGTTCACCAAATTCTCAGTGTTGCGTGATTTGCATTTGATGTATCCAGATCAGTTGATAGGATTAAACTGGTAATCTGTTCAGGCACGCTGTAGGTACACTTTGGCCTGTTTGATATTATTAAAAAAATTAATACATCACTAAGGTGTTCCAGCTTTCCACGAATTCTTTATTTTACTGTCTGCTGCATGGAGGATAAGTAAAAAACATCAATTAAAACTGTCAATATGTTCCACTTGAAAATCCTTTAATGTTGCCTGCTCACCAGTAGAGAGCACTGTAATGCCTTGAATGGAGTGAATGACACTGATTTTAATGCTCCACCACTTGCACCACTGCATTAATATCTGTGCACAAATGCAAAGAAAGATCATTCTTGTCAAGCAAAGTAAGACGCAATTTCAATAATATATACATAACACATGAGTGTTTGCATTACAGAAATTTTATTCCATGCAATACAAGCTCATTCCACGTTAGTTACAGGCAACACCTGTGTAAAGGTCATCCTGGAAAAGACAGCTCCAGTGGTATCACCACAGTGACAGTCCATCATACCTACAACACAAGGAAGTCACGTGAGAAAGTTACATTATTTCCCCTGTTCCAACTCACATACAAGGGCAATGTGTTGAAAAAATCTTCATTTTCACTCATTTTCACATCCCAACAAGTAACAACCCAAAAGGCAACACTTCCGTAACAAAACAAAACTAACATGCCAAGAAGAGGACCAGTGGTAACAAAAGTCTCCTTAGACATGATCCATCATAGCTGTTGTGGTTAAAGATGGTAAGCAAGTTTTCCAAGCATTCCTATGCATGTTAGCACATAAAATATGCAGCTCTATATTCCATAAAAACACAACTTTGAAAACATTTACCTGACATAGTCTGATCCTGGGATGCTCTCTGTGTTCTTCCTCAGCAACATATCTGAGAACACGGTATCTGGGGTGTCTCTTTTCCCGTATCTATGTATAAAATGAATCATGATGACATATTAGAGCGTCCTTCCCTGTGCCACAACATTTTTTCCTGCAGTGATTCATGAAATAAAAAAGAACCTACCTCTGTCTTGTAATGAGATTGATGTAGTGTCTTAGTGCTGAATAATACTTGGCGAGTTCCTCGGGTGGTGCGCCTTCTCGGGGACCGGCAGGCTTGACTGGATATGCATTTATACCAGAGTGAATACAAGCCAGCAGGCAGAGAGCCACAATGCTCAGCGTCATTACAGAACTAGAGGGAAACCTGTATCATGGGGAAAACTATTTGTCAAAATGCATACTAAAAAAGGTTATCCAGCAGTGTCACAATGAAAAATTAAGTTAATATAAATAGATAAATATTCTATTCCATATGCAGCTGTATCTAGCTTTATCTTAAAATAATGTAACTTTCAGATGGAAGGAGAAAAACTTACTTGTTAATGTAACAAAATATCACTGAAGTCTGTTTTCTCTCTGTCCAGTGGAACTGTCAGATCCCCAGCATTGGCTGTGTTTTATACAGCATGTGTCAGATGGGGAGGGGGTTTCATTCACTTTAGGACACTCCTGAGAAATTCTACTGCCTCATTAGTTTAGTAGCCCTTGAATTTCTCAGCAGTGAAACAAATGGACAAACTCAATTATGATATTGTGGGAAGATTAAAACATGTTTGATCTTGCAGCTGCATTTCAGCAAAGGAAAGATTGATTCTGAAAGGTGCATAAGAATCAAGTCATATCAATTTGCATCATTTCAACAACCTCACAATAGGTCCTACCCCTTTCAATTTAACAGTTAGATAATTAATTTCAGATTGTTAAAGCCAATAAAACAAACAATGTTTTTTGTTGTCATTATGCAGTCAAAGATTGACTTTTTCTCCCAAAAACAATCTGGGTATTTTCAACACATTTGGACTGAATGTGAAAACTATGGACCTTCATTAGTCCTTAGAAGTTACACATCATCAGTTTTATTGAGACGTATCATGCTGGCAGTGACTCTAAAGTGAAATTGTTAAATCACTGAAAGGCTCTCTCTGCTTTCAAACACCAGCTAAATTGCAATAAAAATGTCTTTTGCTGCAGTACTTGTTTTACAAGATGAGAAAAGAAGACTTTCAGCGTGTCCTTGTTATACCTTTAATGCTGACTCCATCCATTTTTTGTTGAAAGAAAACATAGAGAGTCTAAATTAATTTATTAACATTGTGGTTGTAAATCAATGAATTTTGCCTTCTCAAAAATTTGCCTCGTAAGTATCTAAATGACATGCATACACAACACTTGTCCTCCACTCGTAACACAAACAACTGATATGCATTTGTCTTGAAACATTGTCTAAACCATTTGTGCCAATGAAAAAAGCACGGCTGCAAACTACTATAAGCCATACGAGACAAGGCAGTAAATTGCTCCAACTTACACATTTTCACTTCCACGTGATAGAGGGCACAAAAAGCTTTCAGGCTCTGAATCGTAAGATGACTTTAATAGCATCCATTTTCTTTGAAGAGCACTCTGTTCTGAAATTTGACAGTAGATTGATGCTGTTGTTTCCTGTGACAGTCTGATAAGAACTCTGCTCCACAATGACAGCACAGCTTTTGCAGGCAAAGTACACACAAATCAGACTTAAACACAACAAATTCAACATGTTTACATATTACAATAATTTCAACAGACAGATCAATCAAAGTATTACTTTCCCTAGTTGACTGAAAATACACACCTGTTTAGGAAAATGCATCAAAATTTTATTTATTCATGAAGTGAACTCAATACAAACTTCCTTTCTTTTTAGTAACCACTGGTGTTTTACCTAACAAAGAACCAAACGTTGTATGTATTTGTGAAATACTTGTGCTTGATAATGCCTAATTTGAATAATTATTCACATAACCTGCACAGGACCTTGCTGGTAAATTAGGAGCAGGTGTATGGAGCACAGAGAGTCCTTACAGTGTCATGTCTGATCATGTTGACAGGCTCTATGGTAATACTTGTCATAAACACCAGCCACAGAGAGAGGTTTTGACTGCAGTCAGAGCTGACCCACCTGCAGGACTTGCGCTAAAGTCCAAATTTTGCAAATGCAAAAAGAAATATACCTAATATCTTATTGCATAGAGGCTGTTTCAAGAAACTATTTTCTGAACCCAGCAGAGTATATTATCACCAACATTAAAGGCTACAGCACAGTTGGTGAAATGGCTGAGCAGCTAATGGGATCATGAGCCATCGTGGCAACACTGGAGTCAGATACAAAACTAATTTCTCCCTCTTGTCCCCCTGAAGAGTCATTTTGTTATTCCACTAGAAAGTGTTCAACACAGTTTCTAACACAAAAGAACCAAAGATCAGAGCCATTCCTCTATGTGATTTGTGCAGTTTTCTTTGTATACAGCTGACAAATAGTGCTATTAACAATCAGAGTGTGGTAAATTTCCTAATATTCAGAATAAACAGCAATTCCAAGTGAAAAAAAAATGACATTTGGAGGGCGAATGACAAGAAATTCTCTTTTGTGAAGCTGTTCAAACTCACGGTTATCTAATAAGTGAGTCACTCCTTATTCTCAGACAGTTTCAGCAAGGAAAAACAACACAAAAGGAAAATATTAAGTACACTCAGGCTCCACATTAGCATTTCTTGCTTCATTACTTTTTCATATTTAGATAATGTCCTCATCCAGCTGGACATGCAATAAGCCCATAAAACATCAAACTGTTTTATCTGAGCAACTTGGACTTTGCTCTGGCTCAAAATCTTAACAGAAAACTGGTTTTCAATCATTCAAAGCATGTCATTTAGGACAAAAATCTAAAACTTTTGACACTCAAAGTTTCATACAACAATCAATCTACGTGATTGCCTGATATTAGTTGATGTCTTGGCTATTAGTTCTCTACCAAAACCTCCACAGACTGTTACAGCTCTCTGACTTGCCGAAGTGTAGAACACCCACGTGCGCTACCAATTCACGAAACAATCTTTTAGCACACATAAGTGCAGAGTGAATTCATCTCACACCTAACACTTTGACAAAACACTCGCCAATCTGGAGGGAGCAATTCGCTTGTTTGATTTGGAGCATAAAATGAAGTGGTCTGTTTGGGTGACCCCACGTGATATTTCTCTGGGAAAAGACGGTCTTAAAGCTTGCTTTTTTGAAAACGTGTTGCTCAGTGAATGTAAAGCTTGGGTAGAAAGTGATAGAGTGTAGGGTTGTAATAACCTTTACCACTTTCTTGGTGATTATATTTTTGATTGGCTCATTCTTTTATTTTCACAGAATCCTTAATAATAATGACAATATATTAAGTTCTCAAGCCTTGATATATCCAAATAATGATCCAAAGAAATAAACAGATAGATAAATTAAAGTTCAGGCAAAGATAGTGCTCATCTATGTCTTTCCTATTTGATGCATACAGCTTGAGATACTCACTGACTAAACAACTGCCTGGTACCAGTGTTGAGTAAATAGGCTTCAAGTGCTTAGTTAAACTGTAGATAAATCCATTTCCATGTCTATGTCTACCATATAAAACTCATCAGTGTGGCTGAGCTAAAACACTTCCACAAAATAAGACCATATTTCTGTAATAGAATCCAGACAACTACATTTATATGAAAATAATTTATTTCTTCACCATAAAATATAACACAACATGGAAATTTCCTCTGGCAGGTTCACATAACATCAAACTTTAATCATTTCATTTTTCAAATAAAGTGTATCTGTTATGACTGTTGCATCCCCTTAAATTTCCCAATCTAACGTTTTAATCCAGTGAGAATCCATCCAATAATTTCCCCACAGAGGGTCAGCAAAGGTTGAATCAAGAATCTTAAAGATGCAGGTAAGTCATTCAACACAGGGGTATTTGCCCTGTGCTGTCACTTAGTGACTTCAGCGTCATAAATGAAGTCCTCTGGTAGCGTCTCAGCTGGCATGCTCTGCAGCTGCTCATCATAGTTGCGGAGAGTCCAAAGTTTCTCCAGCTCATACACTTCCCTGGTCTCTGGTAGCATGAAGTGACAAACCATGTTCCCTAAGACAAAAAGGAGACGAAAAGTCAAAAAACCTAACAAGCAGCTCAACTGGAAAAAAAAAAAAATCAGTTCGTGTAAACTGTTTAATTTGGGCATTAGAATATGTTGAACTTACCAAAGTCAATACACATCCAGTCTTCTGTATTCTTTCCTTCAATTTTGACATTTGGCTCATTTTTTTTCTTCAGAAACTTGTACTGCAGGAGAGTCAGTATCAGTGAAAAGACACTCATTATGCATGTCTCCATTTAACAATAGGATGATAAAATAAAGAATTACCACTTTGATAGCATAAAGCGCCATCGCCCGTAGGTGTCTTGGTGACACACCGCTGACAACAACGAAGTACTCTGAATATTTGATATGTTCCGGTACGTTGATGACGCAGATGTCCATCGCGTTTTCCTGACGGAGCAGAGCCACTAGCACATCAAGGGTGAAAGACTCAGGAGATCCTGGAAAAAGAGGGTGACACATTATGCTCAATTTAATCTGAGGCATAAATGAAGCTCCCTTTTTGCCTCTACTGGAAACTTTTAACACTAAAAAGAGATATGACATGACATAAACCAACATGAATAAAAAAAGTCAACAATGTTTTTCAAAATAGAAACTTAAGATGCAATATAAAAAATTTCACAGAAGTTGTGGAAATCAAATCAATGTTAAAGCCTTCTCAACTCTTTCCTCCTCTAATGTGAGGAATAACCGTTCTTCCTCCATAAAGGCGATCCTGATGGTTTGGCTCTAAGTATTTAGGGCTCTTTAAATGTCTTTATTTAAGTCAAACAGAAACAGTCTATGATAGAAACACACTCACTACTTCCCACATGGGAAATTGAGAGCAACTGGACAGATGTAATGACTCAGATTCAGAAATCCATAAAAAAAAAAATTAAAAAAAACCCATCTGACTCTTAATTTCTTATTTTGAACTTTGAAACATTCACAATGCGAAGTCAAAAATGTTTAACTTGGTGTAGTAAAGAGTGGAAAAAAGTAAATTGTTAATCTTATGAGAGCAAAATCAGAAGAATTGTTCACCATTTGTAAAGTTATTAAAATGATACTAGGACTGAATGGTTTGCAAAACGAATCTAACAATGAATCTAGCAATTATTCTTCCCTATTTTGCAATTGTGATTTAAAGTGAAATTATTTTAAGGTTCCTCATCTTATGAGTAGTTAAAGAAACAGAAGCAATAAGTCACAATTCTTTAAAAAGAACACCATGTTAGGTTAATAAAACTAGGAATAAATTACCTTTTTTAACTGAAATGCAATTTTTGATTAAAATGGTAAACTTGATATCACTTGCTGAACAGATTTTTTATTTTTAAAAAAATCTAAAAAGTAATTCTGTTTGCATATGCAAGTAAATCTCTAAAAATTGGGTTATCGTGAAGAAGTTCAAGATTTTTTTGCCACTTATTTCATAAAATGAAACATGTATATTATAAACCGCAGTGTATTATTTCAAACCTTGACTTCTAGAAATATTAATGATTATAGCCTACCGATAATGAAAACCTAAAATTCAGTGTCTCCGAAAATTAGGATACTACATGAGACAGAAATATCAGGCTCCTGAAAAATTTGTTCATTTCTATGCACTCAACACCTTTTTTTTTGCTACTTATGACTTCTTTTCGGCCATTTTAGTCACATTTCACTCATTTCTTTTATTATTTTCTCTTTTTGTTTGACACTTTCCAACCATTTCCCACGTTTTCTTCGAGTATTCACCCTTTCACTCATCTTTGCTGATTTTTAACAACATTTACAACCACAAACTTATTTTAATGTTCACTTTCATGCAGTTTTTATTAACCTGTTTGTCTTGCAAAAGTAGTTTTCAGTGATGAGGCTCTTTGGTTGAGTTACACTGGTGTAGAGAATAAAACATCTACTGCAAAAATTTGTACCTGACAGTCTGGCACATTTGAGGCTAAAAAAAAATATTCCACTGACTGCGTTTAGACTAGATTAGTTATGCAGCCCGGATTGATACATTCAATAACATATGTGGATAAATGTTTGTTTTTTTCCTTCCTTCCCTTATTGAATGACTTGCAGTGAAGCAGTTACTCACTTTGTCTCAGGTCTCTGTGCTCACTGTCGGTCTCAGGTGACTCCTCTTGCAGCAGACCGGTACTTTTACTTGAATTGTTTTCACCAAATGTCTCTGAATAAAATCTTTTCGTGACCAAATGACAGCTGGATATGTGATGTTGACATGAGGACAAATATGGTGTAAAACGTCGAGGTAGGTAAAAACTGTCACAACAAGCTTTGGAGGCCGAACTGTAGTTTTTACAGACACCGGTCTGCTCCAGTAAAACTTTACTCCTTAACACCGACAGAAGCAGTTTCCTGGATCGATGAAGAATACTCATGATTTTAACTTGTGTATCACTTCATTTACGATATCCACGAGTCCAAATATCACACAGGAAAAGAAATTCGTCCTTGGTGTTTGATTGGTTCAAAGCTTCTTCGTTGGTTTTATATCCTACAATGACTCACGCGCGCCCTCTGTAGACAACATACCATAGGTCGAACCTCAAAGCTGGACCCAGTTTTTAGTTCTGGTAGAACATACAGCTGTGCCTAAAAGTTTGCACCCCCTCCAGCAGAATTTTCTGATTTTTTGGCCTTTTCTCAGAAAATATGAATGATAACACAAAAACCTTTCTGTCACTCATGGTTAGAGGTTGGGTGAAGACATTTATTAACAAACAACTGTTTACTCTTTTTAAGTCATAATGACAACAGAAACTTCAAAAATGACCCTGTTCACTTTTTTATACACACAAACTGATTACAAGAAAATAGATCACAGGTGAGGATGGTTACCTTTAGTAGACATTCAAACACATGTGTGTTAACTTTTGTGCATTTATCAGACCAAACCCACCAGAGTTGTTTAAACTTCTTAACAGGGTCATTTTTTAAGTTTCTGTTATCATTGTGATTTAAAATGAAACTATTTTGCAATAAATGTCTTCACCCAACCTCTAAACATGAGTGATAGAGAGGATTTTGTGTTACCATTCATTTTTTCTGAGAAAAGGACAAAAAATGAGAAATTCTGCTGGGGGGGTGTAAACTTTTGGGCACAGCTGTAAGTGTCAAACTCTGGCCCGTGGGCTAAATTTGGCCCGCAAGGCAATGCCAAGTGACTAGTAGAGCTAACCCGCCAGTGTTATACCACCCATGCACCACAGATACTACAGATCCCAGGATTCTCTGCCGGTGTTTTGGTGTTGCCAATCCCATGCAACAACTGGCTCTGTGCTACCATTCCCAAGGCAAAAAACTGGAGCTTTCTGGACAGATGGGAGGCAGACAATCTGTTTAAAGACAGTCCTATTGGTCATCTACATAATGATAAGTTAATTGGTTTATTATTATCTTATTTTTGAGTTTATATTTTTAGTTATGGGATTTATGATTGATTATTAATAAAAAAGGACACATGATAACGGATCAACACTTTGAATATTTATTTTTGTAGGAAAACCTCATAAATAAAAAAAGTCCTACAAATATATTTTTCCTAAATCAATACCTCTGTCAAAACATACCCCTATGTATAAAAGTGTAAACATTAGAAAACTGGAATAAAACGTTACTTGAGGTATCCTCTCATTGATCAGTACATCCTTGCTGATATTGTAAACTCAAGTATTTCAAAGAAACTTTTACTAAAATAGATCAGAGCATTTAAAAAATTTGCACGTTGTTCCCTTTATGATTCTGTGTTCATTTCAGCCCTCATTGATCAACAGTGTCAGTGTCCATAGTTACATTCAGTCTCAAGCCCACAGGAATATGGTCTGTAAGACGAGCCAGCTGCGTAATAAAAGTCACCTCTTCAATGTCCTGCAAAGCAGAAAAACAGAGAGACGGTCCAAGTTGAATATCAATTACTTACAAACCCATTTTTTTAATCACTACAAGTGTCTAAAAACTTTACTGCAATTAATCACAATTGTAACCAAATATATTCGACCAGTGGATGAGTCTCTTTAGTTGCTAAAATTACTGTTGGCTTGAAAACACCAACTTAAATAACAGCATAAGTCGGCTAAATTTAGCCTACCATGTAGGATTTTGTGTATATCTGGGCAAAATTCTGCTCAAGTTTAAGTTTTTCACCTTCTTCTTCTTCCTTGCCGCTATTTTAGCATTGAAGGTGGCTTTTACTGAAAATGTTTCAGAGGTAATTACAAGCTTGTTGCACCTCCTCAAGCCTGTTCTACACATATACTGGTGAGTACAAACCCAGTCTATGCTAGAAACTGAATAATGGCCTTTAGCCATGAAACTAACAAAAACAATAAATTGAAAAAGTCTGAGTCCTTCAGTCAACGCTCGGTCAGTGCCATAAAGAGTTTACTCAAAGTCAATTAAAAAATCCTGAAAATTAGAGCTTGAGTAAGTCTTGAGTGAGGGCCCTGGACTCTACAACACATGTGGTCAGACACATCTGCATTTGCAAGTCTTTCATTGATCATTGGTAATATCTTCAAGAAAGATACTGAAGAAATGAAAAGAGAGAATGCTCAAGAGGGGAGAGAATGACAAATCAACAGGACACATACTGTTTTGCAGAGCTTTGAGATGGAGCTTTCACGGTACAGGATGTAATCGATCCGTCGTCCGATCCATGGCTGGCCAGCCTCAGGGTAAACCAAAGGACAACCCTTTGCAGGGACAGGAGGTGAGATGTACTTCTTCCTCAGCTCCTCTGTCTCCAGAGTTCTACACAAAGAAGACAGAACAAATCAAAATGAGTTTCAGAGCAAAGTTTCAGAAGAAAGTAAAGGCATTGGTCACACTTGTGCAGGATCCCCAAGAGTTCAGAAATTAGAATTTAATGTACCTTTGCAGTTTTTCTGGTGTACTTATGTCGTCTTTATACAGAGTTGGCTGCTCCAGCAGAGTACCTTCAGAGGTTAACAATTAAAAAAACAGCATAAGGTTCCTTTTTCTCCAGTATGTGTGTAGCAACGATGGGTGAAATGGTTAAAAGTAGTATGCACCTATGACCCAAGGCTTCTCTTTTCCAGGTCCTGCCCTGCATGGGTCTCTGTATTCTTCAAACAAACAATGATTCTGCTCCAGAGAGTCATCTAAACAGGCAAAGCAAAAAGAGAGGAGGGAAAAATTATCACACCTTCACAAATAACTGACAATGTTGTGATAAATATTTATTACATATTTAACGAAAACTCAAATTTATTATATTTGTTACATACCCGGTGAGCAGTTATCAAAGTTAAAATCTCCGCACAGCACATCAAAGGCAACTTCCTCATCAGGTTGTCTGTTTGCTGCTTGAAAATCCCCAATCCACTTAGTTACCATGTTCAGCTGCTCACAGCGGACTTCTCCTTCACCTGATCCAGGAAATTTACAAAAAAATAAAATATCTTAATGGTCTTTGTTTCATTATGTGGCAAATTTTGAGGGACTTTATGGAGACTGAGGAAAATTTGACTTGCCTTCTGGTGCATGAAGATGTGTGCAGTTGAAATAGCCAACCACAGTCTTCTGTTTCTGATTCTTCCCAATTAGCACCTTAAAAATTTAGAGACATACGTTATTGCATACTTTGTTTTTTTTCTGATGAATTCACAATTTACTTATTTAAATAGTTCTAAACAAAAAGGAAATCTGTTTCAACTGGAGATGACTCGATACAAGACACTAAGCAACTTACCTTAATAGACAGGAGGCCCTTAGCGGCTAGTGCGTCCTCCCCAAGGCTGTTGGGAAACCAGTGATACTGGGCTTCAAGCACTGGGAAGCGACTTGCTACAAACATGCCGCTGTTGAAGAACTTAAAAGAGGAGCAGCCACATAGCGGCTGGCAGGCGTAAACACCAACGTCATACAGGATGTGTCCAAACACAGGTTTCAGCGCTTCTGTGAGCTTCTTTGCCGCCCTTTTATCAAACACTTCTTCAAGGCACAGAATGTCCACATTAGCTGGAAACAATGATGAGACTTCCCAAGGTGGATTACCCTGCTGACGGAGACCCTGAGAGAGCAGAGCTCGAGGGGCACTCCTGTGTCCTGTCCTGCCCTGCTGGTTGGAGTTCTGATTGGAATTAAAAAGGTGTGAAGGCGGCTGAGCAGGGAGCTCCTGTGTGTCATTACAGGGTTCACAAACCACATCATCACTACTTTCAGATTTTGGGATTGAAACATGACCTGCTGAGTCTGGATAGCTACCTACAGAGGGCTGTGCCTGTCTATCTGTAGCTCCGTATGTAGATGAGTTAGCAGCAGGAAGTATGCTGTTTGAGGGGCTGAGAGTACCACAACTGCTAGGGGAGTCAACAAAAATGCGGATATCAGGTCTGCATATGCCCTGCACGATAAGCTCACCAATGGTTGCTGCTCTGTGCTGAGTATGACTCAAGTTGTTGAAACGAGCAAGACTATCAGGTAAGAGACACAGGTTAGCTGTGGCGAAACCAAAGGAAGCCTTTCCTACCAGCTCAAAGCCTGTGTGTGTCTCTCTCTCTGGAGTGGAGGGCACCTCTCTGTGGTAGCAAAAGGGCCTGCGGCAGGCCTGAAGAGGTGCCCAGAGCAGAAAGCCAAGGAGGGCAAAGGGAGCTGTAACAAGAAAAAGAATGAAGAAGAGAATGAACCCAAAGAAGACCTTGAGGGGATGGAGGTAACATTCTTGTTCCGCTCGCTGGATTCTCTCCTGAGTAGTCTCCTTCAACACGGCAATGAGGCGGTCGAGACACCAGAAACAGGGCAGAACAAGAGCCCATCCAACTGCGTGAAGACATGCAACAAACTCATTAGGAAATGGAGACTCTTGCAGAGCCATTCCTCTCCCCCTTTCTATGCCTCAATCAGGACAAAAGACACTGGGTCCTTCAGGTCTGGCCTCATTCCAGTCCCAGGCTCCAAAAGTCACTAGGGCACACACAAAATAAATTTAAAAGTCATGACATGCCTTTAATCTTCAAACAAACATGTATTAACATTTGCAATGTGGGTTCTCTGGTATAACTGGCTTTTATTTACATGCTGCAGTCAAGCCCATGCATGCCATCGTGAGGAAACATGAAGCAACTGATAGCTGAACAGATAAGTGTGCAGGGCTGTGTCAAGTAGGGGAGGGGAGATAAGGAAAGCTTAAAGCAAGACGATGTAACGCATCAAAATGGCTTTTAAGAAAACAAGGACAATAGCATGTGAACTGCCTTTAATCCAGCTGTAAGCATCTGCGCAGTCTTGCTTATCACTGTCGGCACAAGACTGCTTTAAACAGTCTGAACGCAAAACTAAAAGTGTTTTATATTGTATTGTTTTTCTTTATTTCAAAGAAATGCAGAAATTATGATTCAGTCACAAGTGTGATGTGTGACGTTGTACAGGATAGGAACGATGTTTTGGTGTGATGATATTTCATCAGTGTGTCGCATTTACTTCTGTACAAATAAGACAGCTTTTATAAAAAACACAACAAGGAAGTCTCAGACCCCATTCATCCCATTCGCAACAGTGAAGTACAATAACCCTCACGTTGACTTTAAAGCTAAAATCACGCGAGCTTTCTGCGTCACCGTGTTTGTTGAGTGTACACTCACACAGGTAGGTTGTTGTTTGATGGATGTCATCAATGAAGTTACCGCCTGTTGATGTTAGGTATGCTAAGCTAGCAGTAGAAACAATAGAGAAAGACTTTGACCCACGCAGGGTTGGATTTAGCGCTGATATCTCTCACACATCGCTATATTAAAATACTGCATGGTTTAAAAACCTACATTAAATACAAGCTTCTCCATTTCAGTCATCCTAGTGAGAGCTGTCACCTGTTTCAGTTAGCTAAAAACATTCTGCTAACGTGGCAGTTCATGTCTTACCTTGTCACGTAAACTGGGACAGTCCGTGTAATGAGCCCATATTTACAGTCTGTACATGTATTGACTGTTTAATTTATTCATCCATGTGTCATATACTCAAAGGAAATGTTGTCTTGACACATGAGAAGCATTTCATTGAGGAGGTTCAACGTTGAACGACCACCCTGCTCTCAGTGACTCGTCCCATAATGAAGCCACGCCCTACGAGGCGTTGCCATGGTGCCCAGCACGTGACTTACCTGTGTCGACCTGTTCGGTTTGTGAGCGCTGTCCTACAAACTTACAAACTTCCTGTTTGCCTGGGGTGACTGTATTGTGATAACCTAAAAGAGGACACCCTACCCAGCCTCTTGGAGATGCTGAAAAAGTGCCCAAAGATCCTCAAACACGACAAACAGCTTCTTAACCAACACATTTATTTAAAACACTCATTTTATGATGAAGCGAACATTTCCTATTATGAACAACGTGGTGAAGTGGTGCAGCTGATTTCTGCCAGTTGGAAATATCAATATGAAAAACTGGCTGTGTGGGGTGTTTTTTCTTGTCCCATAATACAAAATAAGTCAAAATTTTGGGATAAAAAGTCAAATTCACGTGACAAAAAGTCAAAATTTCTACTCTTTATCTTAAAAATTTCACGTCTTCATAATTTTTTTACTCTATTCTCAAAATATTGATTTTATTATTTCAAAATTTCGAACTTTTATATCTGATTTTTTTTAAAAACTTTTTTGTCATTATTTGACTTAATCTGATAATTTTGACTTTTATTCCAACAAATTAGACTGTATTATTGCAAGAATTGTCACTTTTCATCTAAATTTTTTTTCTCCTTCTCTCATTATTCCACTTTTCATCTCAAAATTTTGACTTTTTTTTTTTTAAAGATTCAACTTTTTATCATATTATCTGATTTTTTTTTTATCTCATTATTTGATTCTTTATCTCAAAATGTCAACTCTTTATCTTCTGTTTTGACTTTGAGGTTGGTGCATCAGAGTAATTCCAGTACCCCGTTGCGGCAACTTGTAATATATATCAATGGTCTGTCAGACAAGCTGAAAAAAACATGGACTTTTTGGGGAATTTAATTAAGTTCCCAGGACAAAATTTTACAGCATAAAGGAGGGCATGTCAAAAGAGGACTTTGGTCGCCCTATATTTGCCAAACTAATTGCTGAGTATGTTAGCTTGTAACACAAATATTATTGCCCCCATAAACTAATGGCCTAAGTCATACTTTGAAGTCTTTCAGGAAACAGAATTAACTGAACCAAATAGAGTACTGAAAACACCATTATCTTTTCAACTAGGATTTTGGTAATTTTACCAGTAGTGGAGAGTGTCCTGAAAAGCCGACTTAAGGAAAAAAGGCATAAATATAATTTTCTTAAAAAAGTGACTTGGGACATCAGTTTCAGAGGGTGACACTAAGCTGTTCATCTGGGGCCAAGTTATTTCTGTGGTGATAAATGCCATGAAATGTTTGTTTTTTCACTCTTTAATTTCTCGTGGCCTCAGGGTGGATGTGGCTACCACAGGAGAAGATGGTCCCCATCCCTCTGAGCCATTTCACAAAGGCAGGTGTGCACGAGCATCAGGTCTTTTTGAAGTTTTCCAGGTGCTATGGTCATTATAGCCGTCTTTAGAAACTCTGCATCATGGTATATGCTGTGTTCATCAGGCTTCTCTTTCAGGATCCCAAATGTGTTGACAACAAATTCGGTGAAGACTGGGTGGAGAGCTTTTCTGTACCCGAGCCGACCCAGCCTCTCCATGAGGTCAGAATACCTCTGTGTGAGATAAAGTCTGTAACCCTCATCAACCTTTCCTGTTAGTAAATGTGTGCTGACCTGCAAGGGGAGAGAAATGGGCCTGTTACTTCCCTGTGATGTGAATGATACATGCAGGCTAGTTTTGCTTGAATTGATTAAAAATCTGTTAAAATGTTGTGCTCTTTCCTCTCTGTCTTTATTTTCCATATGTGTGTCCTCACCTCTGTGATCTTGTCTGGTATGTTCATCAATGTGAAACCATAATGCCTCTTATTGCCCTGAAAGATATGTGAGAGAATCCTCTTGTCCAGCTGGAAGGCAACTTCTCCCAGGAGCCTCATTTCATCTGTAATTAAAAGGTAAAAATCAATCAGGTTTTTTTTGGAAGCAGCCTTGTTACTGCTAAGATGTCACCATGAAATATGTCCTGAAATATTACCTTTAACACTCGGAGAAAGCTCCACCTGGCAGCTTTGTGACGCTGCCCTCTCACAATGGTCTATATTCATAGAGCTCACCAGGAAAGACTTAAAGTCAATGGGAGATGAAGTTCGATGTTCATTTTTAACTCTCTGTAGCTGCAAGTTTTTTCTGAAGTTTCTCTCGTCGTTTGTCTTTTCCCCTAAAGAGCAGCAGGGTGTTCTTCCTGAGCTTGAGCAAACTGATGAAACAAATGGAGCCATTTTTGTGAATGAGCAACAAAAAAGATGGTTTGAAGACACAAAATCTGACACACTTAAATCTTTACTGAAACCTTACTCCCAGTTAAATGCATTGATTTGCTCTGTGGAGCCTGTATGGTATACTGTCAAGTATTATTCACTTTATAAGAGAATTGTGGAACAGTGAATATACACAGACATGTGACATGACAAATATTAAAGTCACTTGACAAGACTATGAAAAACTATGCCAAGTCCTTTTTTTTTCAAAGTTCGTGTAAGGAATAGTTTATGGCACTGAAATCAACAACAATACTTCTTTTTGATCCACCCAAGCAACCACGTCAGATAAATGAATAAGAATATCTATGTTATAATTGTGAATGTGAGGGGGTGGGTGTCTAAGAAGGCACTATATTGCACCCAAGGCATCTCCTTTCTATAATTTTTTCATATACTGTTCAAAGATGGATGACAGATTTGATTGTTAAAAGAAAACAGGATGACTTCTCTGTTAGAAACCGAACACCCAAATAAATGCATGTCAGCAAAGTCATAAAATATCTCTTTATTCCAAGGGACCCCAAAATTAACCCAAACAGTAAGATTGTCACAGGAACTTTAGGTCAGTGGTAGTAGTCATTAACAGTGGTCTGGAGAACATTTTTATTTACATTTAAAGCTCCTAAATCAGTCTGTTTCTACTGATTGATCCTCACTAAAAGGTTTTCTGTGCAAAAATCAATGCTACAGTTGGAAAATATCAGACAATCACCTACTTTAACCAAACTAATCTGCAGTTTTATGTTTATTTTTGAATGTTTCAGACACCTTTACCACTTGTGTTAGATGCAGAAGTCCAGTATTTATAAAGGTGTGATTGACACCTTCAATTTTTATGGGCTTTGATAGATAAACTCGTCTAGCACCGATAGAAAATGCTGCAGCACTTCTGTCTATCAAAGAGCAATAGAACTGATCAAATTATTACTGTATTTGCCCTTACAATCTCTGTATTTGTCCTTACAATCTCTGTATTTGACTGCCATCTAGTGGCAGGTGACAAAGCTGACAGTACCTGGTAACTCCTCACGCGCAGCATCCCGGTGAGCGCTGGGTTTCGGCTCTGTTTTTCCCTCGTTTTGCCTCAGCATCGATCTCAACTGACCATTTTCCCGCTCCAGTTCTTTATTTTTTGACAGCAAAAAAACACTGAGCTGCTCGGGGTCCATGTTGAGGCCCCTGGTCACACAGCTGAGACAGAGCAGAAGAAAAGGTCCGTCGAGTAACAGAAACACGAGTCAAATCACAACAACACAACCAAGTTCTTTTGGAAGGACTTTTGCACTCAGTACGAAATACAAAGGCCAAGCTTTAAAAATGAAATCATTTACAGAAAAGCACCAAAGATAACATATATTTTCTTACAAAAATGCCCAAAAATTCTGCTTACAAGTTTTATCAAGGACTTTCATAAACACTGCATTACCTTAACCTGCCAATGCTGTTTGTTGGGTTGTCATGGCAATGAGTTCATTAATGTTTCATATCAGCAGTTGATGCACATTTATCTCTTATCCTTGGCAGCTCACAGGTTCAGCATTTACAGAAGAAAAACTTCAAAGAAAAAGTCAAGGTCTACTTAAAAGATATTATGGTTTGATTTGGTTTGTTTCTTTGCCAGAAAAGCTCTTCATCTACTGAAGCAGCTAACTCAAAGTGATAAAACTAAAAGTGTCAGTTTCATTATACTGCTCATAATGTTCTCTCACACAGAATTTTATTAACCCATAGGATTTTTACAATCTTCATACACCGCATAAAACTTCAATAAAATCCCAAAACACAAAAAAGACAGCTATTATATATTATTATACGAAAAAAAATTACAGCCTGAAGAAAAATAAAGGAAACTGTGAAGTAAGTATACACAATAGACAAGACAGAAACTATGATTATGGAAAGTGGCTTATAAATGTGAACTGAAGACAAATTAAATTCTTCAAATAGTCAGTTTTGGGTTCTTCCTGTTTAACTCCCCCTGGCCTTTCCAATGATAGCAAGAATGTAGAGGAAGATGTTGATGATATCCATGTAGAGGTTCAGAGCAGCAAAGACGTACTCCTCTGGGCTCAGGGACAGTTCCTTGTTGCCAAGCAGCAGCTGTGTGTCCACTGCCAAGAACTGTAACAGAATAAATCACCAAGGGTCAAACTTCCATTTTGTTCTTGAAACACAATTTACCTCACAAATAATGTTTGAAATTAAAATTATATTTTTCAACACTGATTACCATCACCACATAACACTTCACTGGTTGTCTAACTTACACAAGTGAACAGCAGTGCTCCCAGGCCGGCATACACGATGTGCAGGATTCTGTCACGGATGAATATGCAGAGGAGGCCCATGAGGAGCAGCACAATCAGGCAGACGAAAAGCACACCGTGACAGGAGGTGAAGTCATATTTGGTCTGTGGGAGGAGGAACAAAGTGTTAAGCTTACTATCACATCAGAGTGGGATGAATGTACATGTCATGTCACACAAGAAGGAGAAACGGAAACAAACCTGCAGAGAGAAGATGACCACGGTGAAGCACACAAATGCTGTGATGCCGACAGCCATGACCACAGTGTCAGTGTCGTGGAAGCTGGCGATCATCCCCACCATGTAGGACATGGCTAGAGTCAGCACGGACTGAAAACGGGTAACACAAATGCATCAGGAGCATGTAAGTAGAAGAATGGGATAATGGAGAGCAGCAACTCATTTTTTTGTTGAAGTGGCCATTAATGCCCATTATGAATTTCATGTGAAAATGTAAGAGAATGCTGTAGTCCTGTATTAACACTGTAGTAAGAAAGCAGTGTGAATATGTAGTCTGAGTACATTTTTGTTTTACATTTTTAAAATTGGAGAAGACTAAAATAATGCCATGACAATAATCCAAATCAGATAATGCATAACTTCCTCAGCTGTAACTCCACCTCTTGTTTCCTATTCCACAGGAAAAGGTCTGTGCAGACTTACTAATGCAACCAGGTTCCAAGGATGTTGCCTGCGAACACTTCCACAGCAGCTGATAACGCAAACTGAAACAAAAAATATCGCGTAGGACACAAAGTAGGTCCAGGTGTGTATTTGGACAAAGAGCTTGACTTGATCCACAAAGGTGAAGACAGCCACAAAGGCAAATGTCACCATCAGCTGAGCTGTTAACACCAAGAACACCTGAAGGAAAGAAGAATGAAAAGTAAGACAGTGAAGACAGAGAATGTTCCTGAATATACATTTAGATGTTTCAATGAAAATGTCATCAGAATACTAAAATAAGTCTGCCTCAAAGATTATGCTAGTTCAAATGTACAGCAATTGATTTCTACAAGTTTACATCTGCCCTTGTGCTTTACACATGCGTAGGGTGACCAAACATCCTCTTTTTTCCTGACATGTCCTCCTTTTTGGTCATTAAAAAAAATGATAAAATGATAAAAATTTGATAAAAATGATCAAATTATCAGGGGATATTTGATAAAATTCCCTCAAAATCTCCAGGTTTTTCTTAGTTTTTTCTTCTCACCATTGACATTTATAATAAAAAACTACTTGTAGGGATACTGGCAATATTCTGATCTACCTACGTGCAGGAAAACATGCTCTGACTGACTGAGACCAAAAATGCACTTTTGAAATAGGAAGTCAAAATTTTCAGTCACAATTATGAGGAAATAAGTTAAATTTTGACTTTTGACATTAGTTAGACATTTTATCTCAAAATTTCAACATAATGGCAAAGAATCCCAACAAAGCTAGTTTTTCATTTTTACATTTTTAACTGGTGGAAATAGGCTTTTACGCATAATTTTTGTTAACATAACAGAAAATTTTCACTTCAAACAGAACAGGAGTGCTTGTAATGAATGTATAGGTTATGAAGCGACTTTGTTACCTTTGAGTATCTGTGGGTATTTTTGCAGTGTCTACAAGAGGCAGGGTAAAGGGTCCTCTTTTTGGGGTTTGCAGACTATGGTCATCCAACACATGCATCATGTGATTCTCAGTTTCTATTATCCCCTTACACTTATTTTCCTCTTACCATACTGATGTTTCCACCTCTTTCGGAAGCAATGCCCTCTCACCTTTCGAATGAAGGCTCTTCTTATGCTCTTGTGATCCAATCCAAAATCAAAATCTTGGTTCTCATGAAAGGGTGGTGGGTCCTCATCATGATGGTAGACATCATCTTAAATGGAACCAACCAGGCACAAAGTTATCATACAGGCCAATATCCTGAATTACACTTTAATTACACCACAATGTAACAAATACCTACCACTGTAGCTGCCAACATTGTCCTGGCCTGGTGGAAAATATGGTGCAGGAGGGGGTTTGTCACCATATCCTGGGTTCATTGGTGTCCCAAAAGCTCCAGGAACACCAGGTCCAAAGGCAGTTGGTGGAGGAAAAGGCAGACCACCAGGGGCACCAGAACCCCCTGGTCCAAAGGCAGTTGGTGGAGGAAAAGGCAGACCACCGGGGGCACCAGAACCCCCTGGTCCAAAGGCACCTGGTGGAGGGAAAGGTAGACCGGCAGGCGCAGGGGGACCACCGGGGACAGCAGAGCCTCCATACGTGTTGGATCCTAGAAAATTGGTGTCAAACCCAAGAGGAAACACTGGCTGTCCGGGGAGAGAAGGTGAGGCCCCCCCCTGCACCGGGGTGTAGTCTGTCTTTTCGGTTGCCATCACTACCTCGGATCGGGAGTGAAGATCAACTGTAAGGTCAAAGAATGAGATAAAACAATTAAAACGATAGGTTATTCAGATGAAGGAGACAGAACAGCACTTCTGTAGAGGATGCGCGTTGATGGAAACACCCGGAAACACAATCAACAAAGACCTACGCTGGAACGTCGCAGGTCACATGGCGCCGTCGGCTTCCGGTGTCTCTGTATATATTATTAAAATTTTCTAGCATTCAGGAATAAAGTGAAATATTTCGTTGCATGGCTTGTTTTGTTCTGGACATCAAACGTGCAACTATTTAGACGTCGAAATGAAACACAGGGCTTCAGTTTCGAGGCCAGAAACCACCAGTTTCCAAGGAGATTCCCGAAGTGTAGCCATGAACATCACAATAATAAGGACATTAATGTCACTTTAAACCGCTAAAGGACAATTTAACCTATTTCATCTGCATTTAAGGTGTTGCCCTCTCGTCGTTGTTGTTACCCAATAACCGGAAACTGCTTATGTAACGAGGAGCAAACACGACTGTCGTGATATCATGGCAAACAGCAATGTCTATAACATAGACAAAACACGATGGGATAGAAAACATGGAGATAAAAGATAGCTTTAGTCTTTTCAAGCTACTTACATGACCCCTGATTGAAGGTGTAACTCCTAGCTGGATCCCCAATGTACTATCTGTGATAGCGTTTATCGTAGCTTCTGTCCCTCTTCGGGCATTTTTTTGTTCCTCTGACTTCCAGTAAACTGCGTTAACTCCTACGTCACCGCCCCTCAAAGTACGTTGCATCCAGGGACTGAGCGGCAGAGGCGGTAAACACAGATCCCCCTGTTTTATTGGAAAACTCTTAACGAGTCAAGTGAAACAAGATTTATTTCATGTTATTTCAACTTAGAATTGATACATCAAAGTTTTATTCCTGTCCTTCCGTTGTGTCTTTATGATTAAAACCTGACCTGAACATTATGAGTTGGCAAAGTAGCTCGCAATTACTACGTTTCTCACATGTAGGGAACGCATCATGAAAACATCTGATTCTCGAACTAAAACGAAAGTGAGTACTCAAACGCCAGACTCGTGGGAAATATGTGAGAGGTCAGACTACTATATAAATAAGATATGACAAGAAAAAGCGAACCAAGTAAGCCCATAGTTGTCAGGAGAAAAACCTAGGAGGGTCTCAGGAAAGTGGTTTTATGCCGGCATGACGTTCAAAACCACATGCCCCCAAAGGTCACAACACATGCTTCTCCACAGCTGCACAGGCACATCTGTTGTCAGCCTATGGTGAATATGTGTCAGCAGCCGTACAAAACAAAGGAGTGGATTAAAGGTTCTGTCAAACAATGAGAGGCAGACCAAAACACAGGAGGCTACAACATTAAAGTGACTGAGGAATATAAATAATAAAAAGACTCAATTTCCCATGAGCACTTGTGCACTCTTTACAAGGAGTGTTTTTTTCCCAAAGCAACCAAAAAGAGAGCAGATTTTTTTTAAACACTATTTCTCTTTGTTCAAGACAACTGTTTACAGGACACAAAGGGATGAGGTAATGTTGTGGTTACATAGCGCAATTGCTTGAAATGTGACAGCAAGCAAACTTGGTAAACTCAGTTTATGCAGTAGTTATGTTTCTGTCCATATTTACCGATACTCACAGCCAAGCACTATGAGACATGTCATTAACTTGTAATGTTATCAAATCCATTATGTCCTGCCCAAGTGGCAACCTCCAGTTTAAAAACATGAGACGATGCAGAAGTGCAACCATCAGGCATCTATCACTTGGAAATCCTCAAAGTCCCTTTAGTAAGTAATGCTATTTATACTTGATTTCTCAAAGACTTCTGTGAGCAGGAGTATGGGGATTTTCTGAGAAGTCAACACAAAAACTAATATATGACTAACAGCAGCAATCATTTGCACTGTGAATTTTCAAAGAAAAAAATATCAACCTAGTGTTTCCTAAATGTAAGGCAGATTTTTGGACATTGATATACATTATTTTCCTTCCTACATAGTTTGCATTGTTATTCACAAATACAAAAATCCAATACAATTATGTCATCAAGCAAGTAAAAGACGGTTGGCAAAATCAACATTACACAATGGTGATGTCAAATTTATTTTTATTTCACATAGTAAATGTTTGCATTATTTTGAGACATGCATTAAAAAGTGCAAGGTGTAACAGCTAACAGCCTTGCATATGAAAACATTTGTTGTCTTAAGACATCAAATGTAAAAACCTTCCAAAGGTCAACAGCTCTCACTCTGTTCTTTATCCAACTAGATCAAGTATAAAAGGTGATATTAAAGACTTAAGAATCTATTTGAGATGAAAAAAATCAAATCTTTAGAAAACAGAAACTCAATGAACTTATTGCTTCCTTTCCGCTCCAATTTTGTTCTTTCTGCACAGTGTTTTACTTTGTTTAGCCAACTTCAGACATCCTATTTAGCTTGTGTTAAATATGCAGCAGCAGCACATGAACACAGAATAAAGGTTGTTCTACTGTAAGGCTCCATAATAAATATATAAATAGCATAATTTAAAAGGCACATTATGAAACAATTTGTCAAAAGGAAAATGAGAGATTCACATTTAACAATGGTTCTTCCCTTTTACCAAGCTTTCTTGAGGTGCAATGATAAGGGGAAGGAAAGTGAGTGCTTTTGCCAGCTTCAGCTGTTTCTTCAGCATTTGTCTCATAGAAGAACAAGGACATAGAACTACAAGAATATCTAATCTATCTCACTCCAAACAGATATAAAAAAGGAAGAATCCAACAAAACACTGACCTCTTCATCTGTGTCTGCATAGCTTTACCACGCAAGTTCTGTTCCAAAACAATGAAATGCTGAAACAAGCACAATGGTGTAGCATGCTGTTCTCAAGTATACGCAAGTATTTTGTTTCTCTTTGTAAAAGTAGAGGGGAAGAAACTGAACTATAAGACATAAATGCACTTAGGGATTTTGTACAAATTCCACAGGAACATATATACAGAATTCAGCAATGGTTGACATGAGGTCAAGTGAGTTCCCTTTAATTATCATTAAATATTTTACTGCTAAATAAATATTAAATATTCATAAGTAGAACACAGTGACAAAATACTGATGTCATTAAATGAATTTAACAGTAATTTCTGAATTCCTCCAAACGTATTTGGTTGTTCTCTGCCTGCTAAAGTTGAAACCTGGGAGTGACACCCAACATTCAGCCTCTTCATTCTTCCAATGCCTCATATTGCTCTCTTCATGATCGGAGTGTGACCCCCTGTGCTTTCTTCCTACAGTGTAGTTCAGTGGTTTCACTGCATGCGGTCTGTCTGCAGCTGCTGGGGCTGGTACTGGCTGAAGGCTGCAGCAGCAGCAGCAGCTCCTGGGGTGGCAGCAGTGGCAAGTGGTTGCTGGACTGTGTATCCATAGCCCGCTGTGGTCATGTAGCTGGTTGGAGCTGGTGAGGCAGCGTATGGATACTGCTCATATGCAGCAGCAGCTGCGGCAGCAGTAGCAGCAGCAGCAGAGTACTGGGCGTATGCTGCTCCAGTATAGTCAAGGTACGGGGAAGTGGCAGCAGCAGCTGTTGCTGCTGTAGCAGCGGAAGGTTGCACATGAGGGATTACCACACTGGGCTGGACAAAGGCCTGTGGGTAGACATAGTGGGCAGGGACTCTGTAGGACACAAAAACACACAGGGTCACAACAGAGCCACAGCTAATCATCTGTCAAAGATGGAACTGCAAAGCAGGCGCCACAAATACATCAATCCAGTCCTCAGATCACAGCAAATCCATTCATTAACAACTGAAAACCCTACCTAGAAGTGAAAAGTTTAGGAAGCAGCAAAACCACAAAGAAACACAAGCGCAGCTTTTATATCCGAAAAGCACCTGAATCTGAAATACAGTAAGGCATTAAAAGAAGATACAGCCCAGCTCTGCACCCAGATGTGTCACTTTACAGTATGTGACAAAATGCGAGCTTATCGCACAACACCACAACATATCAATAAAAGAAGTGGACGTTCTGTCCGTGTCCGGTCACAACACCACCACACATACAGGCATGCCCACACAAGTTAATAAGTCCTTAAACACAAACAAAAGGGTAAGAAGACTTGGGTGATTTTAAAATGGAGCTAACCATTGCAGTGCTTACAGTGAAGTAACATTACACTATTCCAACAAATGGGTGCTTTGTTCATTTATTTCATTTTCCCAAGGCCCTGTTTGGTTAAACTATTTGAAAGAGAAATCACTTGAAGTATTAAAAGGAATTGTGCAAGAAAAAGAGCACACCTTTCAAAAACTGGATTCTGTAAACAGACTAAAGCATAAATGGATGGATAGAAACCTGGGTATCTGGGTAAGTTTGGCCCCACTTTAAACTTGTGTTAAAGTCACTCTCAGTAAATATCCTAAGGAACAGGTGTGAAGCTGTTATATCTGTCCATAGACAAGCACCCCTCCCCCTCCTGCAGACATACACCCCCACACAAACATACACACACCAGCTTGACTGACAAGGGAGGCTGGAAGCATGCTATTTTTGCTCCCCTTGTCATCTCCAAAGGACAAGCTGATCTCCTTCAGTAACACATGGCAGGGCACTCATTGACTGCAATGGCTGCCTACACCACTCCACTGTCTTTCCAGTGACTTTTCTGCAGCTAAGGTTTAAAAACAGACAGGAAGGGTCTCTGCAGGTCGAAAATTGCGGCCCTATTGTGGAAGCCTGACCAGTTTTCTTAAAACAGAATGAGCTTTTTTATTTCTTTTACTAAAAAACAATAAATTGCATGAACACTTTAAAATTAAAAAAGGATGAAGTCCAATTGATTGTTAACTGTCTTTGTGCTCTGACCTTTTTTTTAAATCAGTATCTCAGGCACTTAAAGGGCACAGCTAACTTAAGCTGTCACCATTGAAAGAGATGGTATGAACATTTTGTAGTCAAGGGCTAAATAAAGGTGCTTTGTAAATCACCAGGACTCATGGGTAATCCCTTGCACATAACCAAAAGGATTCATGGGGCACATGGCTCGCTCCACCTGTTGTCCACAGCCAAGCAGCCCTGTCCATGCCATACATTATTAACAGAGCTGCAGAGTGACTCCTATTTTCCATCTGAATTTGAGAGGCTGTGGAGATCACTGTAGCCACCAGCTGCTGCCTGAGCAAGTGGCTGAGATCTCTGTCTCCAGACGAGAGTTCAGGGTAAATTTGAATCGATGTTTATACAACTGCTCTTTTTAGTGGAAGTGCAAAGCTTAATAATTAATCCCCATCTATTGTTAATCTAGGATAAAAAATGCTTTATGTAGCTTCATTTTAAAGCCTCAATAGTTACAGCTATTATATTACGTGAAACTTAAGCTTTACTACTTAAATATCAACATGGATTATTTATTATAGATTCTATTCTTTTCTGTTGAGTTAAAAGGGGCGCATCTTTTTACGATCCTCTTTCCAATATCAAAATTGCACCTCCCAGCAGCAGCTGGAAGACTGATGAGAAAGTACTTGGAAAATTTGAGTTTTCAGGTAAGATATGCTCAGTATTATGTACCTGTAAATGTAAGCCAAAAGTAAAAGCAATGGGTTAATAAAAACAAATAAAAAAATAAAAACACAGCATCATGGGTAAGGAAACAGAAAAAGAACTCCGGCATGCATGCCAGTGTTTGTTTTGTTGCAGGGGATCAATTTTGAAATCACCACTCTGAATGATCATCAGCCCCTTTTTGACAACAAAACTTGATCAACCATGTTAACCAGAAACTGGAGTGAATGGAAAAATAAACCACAGGCTACAGCACAAATCAGTCATTAAAAGTGTAAAAGAATCAACACCCCATTACAGAGTTACATCTCCCTATCAAATAAACAGAATCTGCACAAAAAACCTCCTTGACCCCCACCCAACTCCCCCACTGCAAGTGGAAATGAGCACACAGTTAAGCTGAACACCACATCATACTGAAAACAAGGCACACACAATTCTATGTACTATAGAAAACGGGGAAAAAAAGACTTCCATGCATCTAGTCACCATTTCAGTTTCGTTTGTGTATGTCAGAGTTTACAGGTAACACTTTAGTGCTCTGCCCAATGCAGACTCAGCTATTCCTCAAACCATCATGTCCCTTCATCAGCTATTTTAACCGTTACAGAGCCTGTCGGATCAGAGAGAGATAGACAACATCAAGTCAAGTCCTGCAGCGGCTTATGTTCACTTCCTTCTCAGTCAATGCCAAGCAGAGAGGCACACATCAACACTCACATGTCCTCATTCAGGATAGAACAGGTGGAGGCAATAATTAATGGCAAGTTTACAAGAAAAAACAGATAACATAAGGACATAGGAAAATCATGGTTATTTTGTACTTTACAAACAAATATCTGAAATGGACGTTGTCAATTTTGCAGTGCATACCCATAAGGTCTTTGGATGAATGCTGGATGAATCTGAGGCACTCCAAATGCGAATCCTAGAATGAAAACAAGTGTAAGATTCGCCTTAAGTAGGGATACTTTTCTTGTGTGATGCAAAGGGTTTTCAAAACATTGATGAAATTTCCAAGAGAAAAAAACAGGACCAGAAAAATGACAGTCTTTGGTTCTCAAGATAACTATCAGAGTGAATCTCTACCCAACAAAACTTCAAATGTAACTCCAAAAGAACAAAAAAGAGACTGCTTCAATTCAATTGCTGTCATGAATAAGCATACCAATGAATTCAGTCCTGTTTCTTTCATGACCTGATTTTTATTTTAATTTTGTGGTCCCAACCTGGCTGTATGACTCTGGGTTTAGCTCCCAGATAAGCCAGGTTAACATTGGCTTTCCTGCCGTCTATGATGGGGTTTGGGTCCTTGCAGGCTCGGTCGGCAGAGGCCCGGTCAGCCATGGTCACCTGAAAACAGAAGGAACAGCAGGTTTTCTATTGACCTGACCACCCTGTGTGTGGACTGGTCACACTGACTAGGTCAAACCCTAAAATAGACATGACAAGTTTTTGGCCTCTAACAGAGGAGATGTCCTCTATGAAAGTGGTTTGGTGGCTTTAAACCTTGTTTATCCATTTTCAGCAACAATAAAAGCTGCTTCACTCCAACCAGGCTGTCAAACAGAGCAGGAACCAGTCAGAGTGACTCTTCTTTCAGCCTTTGGATGCACACACTGGATCAACTGACCATATCATTGACTCTGCACGTGTTCAAACAACTTTAAAATGGCAACTGAAAACTCGTCATGTGATACTTACAAATCCATAACCTCTGGATTTCCCGGTCTGCCGATCAGTAATGACAACAGCCTCCTCGATATCTCCAAACACCTCGAAGTATTTCCTCAGACTGGAGTCGGTGGTGTGATAAGGGAGACCCCCCACAAAGATCTTGGTGAACGTGGTGTCTTTCTGCGCCGAGTGCATCATGTGTTGAGTTAAAGTCAAAGTTGGGTCGGATAAAGTGAGTAAACGCGTCCGGGTGAGTTGCAGGAGAGACTGTTTCCCCTGTGATGTGACTGTGGATCTGAAGGAGGAGGACACCTGTTACTTTGCTGGGGGAGATTTCCCAGTTGCCAGTTAGTCTGACACAGATACTTAACTCCACCCAGATCCAGACCACCACATTGTGCCCGGGCTACTTTGGTGTCGCACAGCTGCTAAACCAGCAGCAGGGACACAAGACGAGAGAAGAACAGAAGTCAGCTTTTGTCCCCGGCAGACTTCATGTCACACACAGATGACTCAGTCCAGCTGGAAAAGGAAGTTTTGCTCCAGAATTTAGTAGGGAGACCATACTCTCATACGAAGAAGACCCTCCATGCACCCTTGGGAGGAGACCCAAATATACTCAAAGACGAAAAAGTAGCTTCACAACCCCTTACATTAATATTCACACTCCTTTTCTGTTTGAAGGGAAAACTCTCTATCATGTTAACATGAATAATGTATGAAGCCCATTTCTGTTAGTTAAAAATAAAGAAATAAGAGCGTGGCTTTGTTGAGTTTTTTTTTTTTCCCCCTCACATATAAAGTCAAATTTTTGAGGTCAAAAGTTAAGCTACTACATATTTCTCACAGTTTTGAATATCTATTTTAACATTTTTTTTTCCAAATATTGACTTTTTATCTCATAACTTCAACTTTTAAGCTACAAAATTGATTATTGTCCTTGATTTTTTTCATGTAATTTTTGACTATGTAGGTCAAAGTTTTGACATTTTATCACTCACTTTACTGACCCCTACGGTTGGTTGGTAGTAACCTGCGGTCAAATGGCCATCATGTTTGTGGTTCCTAGGACTTGCTCTGTCTTTTGTGAAAGTGCTCTCAGTGTTTTTGCTCCTTTATCTTGGTCTGAGCAACAAAGTCATATAAAATTGGATCATTTTGTTAGTCTTAATGATTGCTCCTCATCTCTTAACCAATGTACTGTTTGTTTGATGCTGTCTATTGTTCTGTCCTACATGTGAAACTTTTTGTACTGCCGTCTTGGCCAGGACTGCCTTGCTAAATAGATCACTGATCTCAATGGGAATATTCCTGTTAAAATAAAGGTTCAATAAAAAAATGAATAAACAAATGTAACTATCTCAAAATTTCAACTTTTCACTCATAATTTGTACTTTTTGCCCCAAAAGTTTTGACTTATCTCATACCTTTAACTTTTACGCTCAAAACTTTCTCTCAGAATTCTGACTGTTCATTTGATCTAAATTTTACTCCTTATCTCATATCGTCAACATTTTATCTCAAAATTGTGGCCATTTCTTGCAGAATTTGACTTTTTAATCACAAAGTTTGAATTGATATGGGCCAAATAAACTCTTAACACTGGTCACAACCATGACAAAAAAAGGTGTGCTACCATCCACCTGTAGTTTGTCTGTGAAAGTGCATTTCCACTTAAGTATGTCCTGTCAGTGCAAGTAGTCAGATCAAAACCGGAAAAATTGACATTTGGGGATTTTATAAAACCCCTCCAGACATACTTTTACCACCAAAAAGGAGAACATCTCCAAGAAAAAGAGGATGTCTGGTCATCCCACCTAAAGTTTAACCAATAGTACATGCAATTTAAATCTATTTGTTGATAACTATCACATACAGTGAAACTGTTGGTGAAACAACACAAAGGTGAAACGAGAAGAAGCTTCACACTTTGGACTCTTTGCATTTTGTTTCCCAAATAAATCATTATGTTTTTTTAGAGGCTAAGAAAAATCAATGACAATGAAGACTTCTCTTTGTCTTAAACTGACAATAAGAAACTTCATTTTTCAAGAGTCAGATTTCACTCTTGAAGAAAATTTTACCTCCTTCCTTGAGTTGTGTGGGATTATAGTCAGGTGTAACTCACGAGTTATACTGAACAGGTGCTAATAATCATCACTGTCACATGTAGGTTGAAACAAAGTCGTCAACTGAAGCTGAAACAGGAACAGCTGTTTAGGAAGCTGAACACCGGATGAGGAATAGCCAAACTCTGCTAACAAGGTTATGGGAGACGGTCTCATGCCACAGGTCGTACACCATGGCGAGACTGAACACAGCAACATGACACAGCTTCAGCAAGGTCTCTACCAAAGTTTTCAAAGCAGCCTGGGGATTCAAGATGTTAAGTTTCAGCTCTTTTGAAGAAAGCACCAAGTAGAGGGAAACAGTTAAGATCCGAGACGCAGTGCTCAGCAGGGGTAACTTAGTGCAGTAGATAAAAAGCACATTTTCCTGTTGAATTTGAACTGGTTGAAACATGGCATCAGGTGTTCTGGACACAGTTTATTCATAAAAAGACTGGGGAATGGTGCATTAAGAAGTGTCTTGGTGGAGATTCCTCACAAGTTTGTGGCAGCATTTCTGCGGTGGAGTTAGAGATTTGACCAGGATCAAAGAGGAAAACAGGCTGATAGTCATCCATCATAATACACCATCAGGGAGGCTGGCCCTGAATTTCTTCAGCAGTGGAATAACCACCCCAAACATACAGACAATATCATAGAGAAGTATTTTCAGCAAAAAAAAGGAACAGGAGATCCTGGACATGGTCTCAAAATTACTGAAACTACATGAAGAGACAGGAGATTTTAGGATAGTCTACACCCACAGAAGGTCTGAGATTATTACCAGCTGAGTTCCTCGAATAACTGAATGAGTGTATGTAGAAGAATTGAGGGTAAAAAGGGTGGGTAGATTTCTTTTTGTTCAGCCACTGCATTTGTTAACTGGAAATACATTATTAACACTTCTTTTTAAAAACATTCTTAGTATACAGCATTTTGCACTGCTGTTTTTTCCGCATGGTTCTGTATGATATATATTTATAGAGTTAGAATTTCCTGGTTGCCGAAGGAATTTTTCAGGCCTATTCTTCTGGCAAAAGGAAATGATAACCATGACACTGATAACCACTGAAACACATGAAGACAGGCTAATAATGTGAGCTTGAATAATGAGGAATCAACACAACGCAGTGATTGTAAATGTTCTATTCTAGAACATTTTGTACCAATTAAAACAGTTTGAGATACAATATAAATACAATTCTGTACATTATAATAGTGTGAATACTATATTCAAATACATTTCTATTTACAGCTCCTTATGAGGGAGAGCAGCTTTGTTCTCTTTAAAGTAAGGTCTTGGGTTTGTTTCATTTACTTGACATTACAGCTCAGATATACGACTACTTCTACTTAGTTCCACAATTCACCACTTCCATCACAAGTTCATGTCTGAATCATCACTAAATTACTTGTGCACCTTCTTCTGTAACCTGATGCAGTCCATTACCCAAGCATCCAATCCTCCATGTGAAAATAAATGCATTATTGAGTACCTTGTAACAAGTAGTGTCATATAACACTCCGCTGACTTATAAATTGCAATGATGTGAGAGGTGGTCCGTCGATCACTGAGTGGCCGGGAGGCTTTTCGAATGCTTCTGGGTATCATGTCGTAGACACAGGTTTCAAGCGCGGACATTTAGTTTCAAACTCAATCAAGTTGTTATGAGGTTGAATCTGTAGCTTGAGGTTTGTGTGCCTGTGTGTAAAGAAACAGGACGTTAAGGCATCATCAGGATATCCAGGCCTTGGACTTGTTCCCAGATTAAAGTGGTGACTCATGCAGTCACTACAGTTGGAATATATTTCATCAGTCCAATATGGAAGACAGTTGTTGAACCCTCAAAAACCTTTCCAGTGCAAGCTCCCCAAAAGCGACAGCCTCATGCTAGATGGGAATTATTTCCTCCACAGTGTTACAGGACTTCAACAGGATAATCTAAAATCTTAACTGCAGTCAATCACTGAAAACAGCTCAGGGTTTTTGCAGCTTTGTCTTCTGTTTAGGGTATGTGGCATTACTCCTCGAGATATGGCACCAAGCTTTACTTTTACACAGATATTTTTAGAATATCTATCTCCATATACATACATTAAAAAAATAACACATTACTCATAACAGCAGATATGGAACCGTAGTTCTTTGGTTACCCCTGACTTAACATATTGATGTAAATATCAATGTTAATTAACAGTAGTACATTCTTCTTCTTCTTCTTCTTCTTCTTCATATCCCAGATTTCTCCACTATGAGCCTCAGGGGAGGAAGCATTGTCTTACAAAAATAATACATGTAATGTTCATAAACCGATGTAAGAAAATGTATGTGAGTAATATTCCCATATGTCTCAGGTAAAAGTTTTCTATCAAAAATATCACCATGTAGAAAACCTGTATATGTGCATAGAGAATCTTCAGTGGACAGTAAATCAGGTATACCTTCATTAAACACTCAGATCAGATATGCTTTAGAAAGGCAGACGGCTACAGAATCAATCAGCTTGAAGACGTGAGTGGTCAAAGAGATTGAAGGAGAGGAGCCACGCAAAAGTCAGCCCGTGGTTTTAGGCACAAGGTGTGAGGAGCCCCCCTGTGGCCCCTGCTATTCCAAAGAAAGCTGGTCCATCTTTGGGTCCTATCTGATCAGAGTCTGGGGTTCTGTGTCCATGTTGGGTGGTCCTCTGGTTAGACGAGATGGCTTCACAAACACACCGTGGCCTGGGGGACAGCGGAAGTAAACTCTGCCCTGGACAGTCCCATTGTGCTTCCCTAAAAACAATCAACCACAACACTGTGTCAAAAATGAGTGTTGGATACATCAGAGACAAGAGATGAAAGTTCAATGAAAGATTTATGAAAAATCTATAAAAAAGTGACAGAGCAAACAATAAACAAAACTCACCCACTTCCATGTCTAGCTTCACACCAATCCAGATCCCCTTTGCAAACTCAACACCTCCAACATAGTGGACAGTTCCTCTTCTCTTCCCCACCCACACCTGCTCCCCAGGGGCCATCCAGTCAGGAAGCTGAGCCACAGGGGTGCTCTCATCTCCACTTGAATCACCCGAGGGCTCTGCACTGCTTGGATTTGGGCTTGGACAGGGACTCCCGTGAGGCAGATCTCCCTGAGCCGGCTCCTGGATCAGAGGTTCTCCTCCTGCACGTGCAGGAAGCGCAGGGGAGGGGGCTGTTGATAACAGAGTGGAGGGGGATGACAAAGCTGGAGATGGAGTTTGGACTTTGTCAGGCACAGACACTGGGGTAGTGCTGTTTGACACTGCTACACAAACAGAGTCTGTAACATTTAGACATTTTAATACAGAGTTTGAGGTGTTTGCAGGAGCATATGAGTTCATGATACCAGAGATATCCACATTATCTGGTTCCTTCTGCTGGTTTGCGGAGAACTCCAAACCTTCCTGCTCCCATCCCCGTGTAAAATGTGCTAATTCTCCATCTTCAATACTGTCGTCGGCACCTTTAAAGTCAGTGAACTCCTGGCTGGCACTGAGAACACAGTTGTGAGGCAAAGGAAATGTTTTCTGCTTGTCTGTGCACTTAGAAATACTGACAGGTGAAGAGGCAGGTTGGTTGAGCAGATCCTGGACTGCACCTGCTGACAGAGGAGGCTGCTGAGTGTCAGTCCCTGCAGAAATACTTTTGGTTTGGGGGCAGCCTTTTCCAGCAGGGCAGCCCAGAGGGTCTTGGGTGTCTCTGGAGTTGCAGCTGAGGTGGTCTGAGCTCTCGCTGGCACTGAAGGGCATGTCAGACAGTGTGGCGTTGGAGGCACTGTGTGAAAAATAGCCACTGGTGCAGCTACTGGCTGTGGGGCTTCGAGACACCTCCCTTTCTCCACTCCCATTCCCACACCGGCTTCCCTTGGAGTCAGAGCGGGAGGACAAGAAGCCTTCCTGGCTTTCCAAAGTGGCGTTGTAGATCTCAAAGTTTGCAAAGTCCTCAGGGATATAAGGCTGGAAGCTGCTGTGGTCCTGACTAATCTGACCAAGATTCAGGTTCACATCCAATTCGGTGTCCTCATCCTCAGAGTCCTGCTGATGGAAACAACAGGAGACATCCAGCCACACATGATGTCAGATACAGCCTGTATGAAGCATAAACCTTCACTGTAATGGAGTCAATGAAAAGTGGCCCAAAATTTGATAATGGAAAATGGAGACTGTGTATGATTGATGAGTTCTACTGGGACTGGGGCTGCACAATAAGTAATTTCAGTATTGTCATGGCTAGACACACATGCACAATTGCAAGGTGTGTAATAAACTGCCCGGCCAAAAAAAAGGCCATTAACTTTAACTGAAACTGAACCTAGACCTCACCAACTGCAGATCATAGGCACTCGGCATCGTGGACGCGTCACTTCACCTGCCTCTCGTCTTCCCCTGATGCACCCATCACTCTGGGACGTAAATCTGGACTCACCAGACCACATGACCTTCTTCCATTCCTCCAAAGTCCAATATTTATCCTCCCTAGCAAACTGAGGCGTGGAAATGCCCTGACTTTCTTTATTGAACATACTCCTGACTTCTGCTGTTTCTTGTAGCCAAACAATTAAGCAATTGCTGATCTTCGATCAAGATCATGATTATTCAAGATTTTTTTCCGACCACATTTCTTCCTGGAAAATGATGGGTCCCAACCATCCAATGTGAAGCAGTTCAACTTAAAAAACCTATCGCAGGAAACAAAACTTTCCCAATATCATTTTTTCCCAAGATCCTGCAGCCCTACCTAGGACATATTTACCATGTTGAACAAACATATCCAATGTTCTTCTGATCTTCATAGTCATCGGAAATCCTCCTGAGATGAAGTTCACTTGTAAACCTCAAAACAAAGCGTTGCTCTGTGTAAGAGTCTAAGTGTGTCGGATCAGTCTATCATGGAGTGCATGTGTCTTTGAAACCTTGGTAAGGTACCCTGAGAGCAATTTGTGCTGGTGTGTGTAGCACTTACAGCAGTGTGTGGCAGTGTGTGGCTGAGTTGTCTGCTGGTGGGAGTGGAGGTGGAGGTGAGGGTGGAGGTGGAAGGCTTGCAGTGGCCCTCGCTGCCTGCCCTGGGCCGGTGCCAGGAGCAGGAGGAGGGGAGCAATGCAGGGCTGTCCACACATGAGCGCATGCTCTGTGGATGGGTGAGAACAACAGCATACACTTGACACACAAACACACAACATGCTTGGAGCTGGGCAGGCCAGTTAACGGTTAGTGCCATGCAATTTCTTATTCAAATGAACTGTGCTTGAAGTGTTGAGCTGCTGGACTTTTGACAAATCTAGCACTTGCTGAAATTTGGTCCATTATCTTTCCTCAACAGATATAGGATTTGTAAGGCTCACTGAAGCAGGTCTTTGGTGAGCTATTTTCTGCTTCAAGTGCCTGCACCTCTTTTAACTTCAAGCACAGATAACAACAAAAACATGAGGTTAGTTAAATGGTTGGAACAGCCACAATTAATCTCAAAAATCAAATGATCACAAACAAATTCAAGAGTGAGATTTTACAGCATAGCTCTGACTCATTTGGTGTTATGGTCCCTGGCTGAAGTCATGCTCCTATGAGTCATGCTCTTCCACTGACATAAACACTGGGGGATGGTGATGCCATTTTTGTGTTTTCTCTCGAGTCATGCAACTGCAATGTCATTTTCAAGAAATCTTTAGGCAGCTTTTGCAAATTAGATTTGAATGAAAATATCTCCCAAATTGAGAAGATTGAATTTGATGAAAAAGGTGAGATGATAAAATGTAAGAAAATGGGATTTTTTGGATGAATGAATGACAAATGTCAAACTCTGAGAATGATTTAATGATTATCTCCTTCTAACTAACCTCTTGTCCCAGCAGTGGTCGGGCCTCCAGGGCTTTCTTTGCCTTGTTTTCTTCTTTTACTGGCAACAGAGACTTGAGGAACTTGGGTGGCTGAGGGGATAGGACTTTGAATGGGCTGGAGTTGAAAAAAGTAGGACTCTCAGGAACCAAACCTGTGCCAGAAATAGAAGCATCTTTTTAACGTTTTTAATTCCGACTCCAAAGAATGCAAGAAAACAATTTGTGACGTGCAGATTTTTATATACTTCACCTTGATTCTCTTTGCTTTTTATTGGTGTGTTACAAAGTGAGCCCTCTGGTTGGTTGCAATTGGAGCTTTCCCCATGATCACAGTGGTCCTGAACAATAATGTAAATGTGAGTTTGGAGTAAGAGCTCCTGTTATTACAGCTTTCCTTGGGAACCTTGAAAGTGTTTTCTTTTGTGATAGCGTTCTTATTCAAGTGACTGCTTACCTTACAATCCTCATCCTCGAAGCCAGTTAAGTCTGTTTTACTACATGAGGACTGGAGGAAAAGAAACCACGTTATTTGAGTCAAATCTTGTTTATAATGGTTATTTTTTGATGTTTTGGTGACCAGTAGAATGAGTGATGTGTTCATTACATGCTGTACATTTGGTGTGCTGATACTCCTTCTTAGGTGTCTCCCCTTGGCAGTGAGCGCCTCTTTCACAGTCACAGCCTTTAGAAACAAAGATGAAATTTCTCACCCAAAAGGATCAATTAAATTTTTCATAAAATTTCTGGATTTTTTTGGGGGAAGGGGCTCTTTCATTCTACAGAAGAACATACCTGACGTAGCCTCTCTAGACTGAGGATGTTCTCCACCTCCAGAACTCCCCGTGTGTATTTCTCTATGTAGGTTTCTCCATCTTGAATCTCCTCGCTGTCCCCGCGAGCAGCCATGAGGGCCAAGGTTTCCCTTTCCTCTGGCTCCACTGAAGCCTGGAAAGGAGAGAAATGAATGCAGAAAAAGATAATAGGCTTCAGTGCCTCATCAGAGACTTATGTTAAAGAATTTTATGAATAAGAAATCAAAGTTTCACCTTTGGTATGTTTGAAACAATCTCATAGGTCACACCACAGGAATAAAGAGAGTTCTTTAAGGACATCCTCCTCTTGAGGCTCTGAGTGAAGCTCTGTTGGAAACAAAAATCAGACACAATATCATGAAAACACAGTATCATGTTGCATAAGCCATGTTGTGCAGGTGGACCGACCAGCTTGGGCTTAGTGTGATGTCTGTTATATTAACCTGCTTGTTGTAGATGTTGACAGCGATCCTCTTGCGGAGCACAAGCTCCATGGAGGCTGGGTGGCTGAGCTGCACTGTGGCTTTGATGATCAGGTAAATGCGTTCATTGGGAGACGTGACGCGGTTCAGATGTACTGAATCGTGGATAGATGAGTCCCAGGAACAAGTAGCAGACAGCTGATGTATGAGAGGAGATGTGCTTGAGTTCTGTAAACCTCAGTCATCGACAGGCAGATAGGTCTGCCATAAGTGTGCTCACAGGAAGAAAACTTTTCACATCAGCACAATCGAGCACTGCAGAGTGGTTCATAATTACTATACAGTTGGTGCTTGAAACCGCGCATCAAACTGAAAATGAGGTGTTAATGTTGCCTTCAGGCACGATGCATGCAATAGCAAGACTGTGCAATTAAGACTTTTGCTCTGGTTTTTGTAATTTACTGAGAAAACAAAAACACTTATGCCAACAAATTAAGTTTCTACACCAAATCAATGAAACATAATGTCCTCTATTGCATGAACTACTCCGATGTGCTCTGGTTGTGCATGTTTCAACTAGGTTACATGTCATATCCCTACTTTCCTTGTTTTTAGACCCGCTTTAATTATAATTGTGATTTTTTTTTAATTAAATTTTAAATCTTAACTGTATTTTATGTTGCCTATTGTCAACTGGCTGGGAACTGCAACTGAAAATTAGCAGTAAACGCTAAAACTGCCTCTTTTACTGTACAGTAAATTAAAGGGGAATTATCATATATCAATAAACTAAACTGAAATAACTGAACTAAACAAAGACTCTTGGAAAAAAAATAAAGCTTAAGTTAAAGGGCAACCTTTTTAAACTCCAGAGTAAACAAAGATGTAAAACCAGGATCTGAAATGATAATTTGGATGTTTAGAAAATAACTACATACAGTTTGTAGACATACAAGACACCCATAACTCTACAAGTACACTAAGTTTCACAAAACATGATAACCAGATGATCATTCTGTCAAATGAGGGGTTTTACGACCTCAGTGTCTGAAACTGAAAACAAAGTTGCTTGTTCATGTGTCAGAGTTCTTGTTTTAGCCAGTTGAGGGCAGTAACGTCAAACACACAACTCACCTCCTCATCACTGTGTCTGATGATGGGCAGGTAGAAGAACTGGCTGCCATGCTCCTTGGGCAGGATGGAGTTAACGCCTGCAGCATGTGGGCCGGTCAGCTGCTCATTCGCTGTAAGATTGTCAGCTGGTGGCATAAAAAAGCTGAGTGTTCACGCATCCTGACACAACCCTGTGAAAAATCAGTTTTGAGAGGAGTGTGTCCACCTTACCGTTCAAATCCAGAAAGAGGACAGGAATGTGAGCTTCCATTCCTGCTGGTGGAGTCCTGCATGGAGTTTAAATATAACATTAATTATGAAGGTGACAAAATGATTTTAATTATCTGATATGTGCATGGGATTCTGTTCGGTGTGTTTCACCAGTCTGCAGGGGCTCCAGGGATACAACTGCCAGGTGCAGGAACCAACACTGCGTTTCTTTCCTCAGTCAGGCCCACCCATTGCTCCACTAGCCGAGCCTCACGCTCAATATCCTCCTCAGACTTCTCTGCAAATGAGAAGTAAAAAAGGATTTCAACGCAGCTTTTAACACAGCATCCATCCTGGAGGTCTGATGTAGCTATAACAGGTTCAAGGACTCACCACGCTTGTTGATTATTTTCTTTATTTGTTCATCAAGGTACTCCCGACGCTTGATGAGGGCCTCTGACCAGCGCTCTCTAACACAGTTGAGGTCTTCCTCCTGGAAGCACATAGACGGCAGAACCAGTGTCAGTGAAGTGTTTCCAGGGCAATATCAGGGTGCAAAGTACTACAGGAGACTCATAACCATTCCCGAACACACCAGCTTGTCAAAAAATCTGGATAGATAGATATCTTGTTATAAAGTAAAACCCCAAGAGATTCAAAATTGCAGCTCTCATGTACGGCTGAATAATTCGCAAAAATGATCTAATTGCTATTATTTTTCCCTACATTGTCATTGCAATTCATGGTGCAATTATTTTTAGGTTCCCCATCCTATGTGTTGTTAAACAAACACATTTTTGAAAACAAACATTGACATTAGTTACATCATGACAACAACCCATGACTTTTTTTTTTGCTACTTGTGACTGCTTTTGGCTCATTTTATTCACTTTTCACTTGTGAATAAAATGAGTAATGAGCCACTTTAGGATAATTTTTTCCGACTTTCTGACCAATTTCAAAGTTTTCTCCCAATTTTCTTGCCAATTCTTCTTGCTTTTTGACCATTTTTACCCCCTTTAACTTAGTTTTAATACTACTTCTTGCCATTTTTGACACTTTCCACCATTTATATTCTATCTCATGCAAAGGTAGTTTTCAATCATTTGGGTCTTTGGCTGGGCAGGGTTGAGTAACACTTGTGTCAAGCGTAAAACATCTGCTGCAAAAAATGTATCCAATATTTTGACACATTTCAGGTTAAAGAAAGATTGCACTGCCTGAGATTAGAGGATTGCAGCAGGGAAAATCATGAATTATTCTAATTTGAAATTTACTGCCCAGCCCTACTCTCATGGTTGTACTTTTAGCTTAAAATCAGCTACGTTTTTTTCTCGGGACACACAGACCTCCTCTAAACCCCGTCTCAAAACTGATCCATATGCACCAACACACACTCATACACCCTCCAGCAAACAAACACGTTCTCACATGCAGCCAGAGCCACCGATGTCCTACCTGAATGCACAGCAGATCATTCTGCTAAGGAGCCACAGAGAGCCCATTCCTCTTTCCAATCTCCACCCCAGTGACCAACAGAACTGAAGCCAACCATATTATGCTTCTGATATCAGCACTCTCCCACCATGCAAAGACAGTAAATCATGCAGCCATGCAATGCCAAAGTGATTTCATGAGTCTGGTTATTCCTGCAGCTCTTCAGTAGTGATAAGCACCATAGCATTAGTGTGTGCAACCTGAGGGGAAAGCAAGGGAGAAAAGGACACGATCTCTGGCAGACTGACTTCTGGCTGGGAGCTCAGCCATGGGCACAACTGTATTTTTCACAGAGGTCTGCCAAAGACGGGCTGATGTGATTGATAATTATAGCTTCAGAAATCATCCACATGTGCAGCAGCTGTTTATTAGAGCACTCGTTAAGTTGGTAGAGACATGGCCCATTGCCTCCGGCCTCACGTGCCCTCAGCAACAGGCCGAGTCACAAACACATGATCAGTTGTTTTCCTTCATGCTGCAGAATGAACTATAGAGGTTGGGGCAGCAGCAGGAGGAGACTGAGAGGGTACCTGATAACTATCCATATCTTCTTCCACCTCTCTCTGGGAGGAGAGAACACAGTCAAATGTTGGGAACAAGAAAGAAAAGCCCTGACAAGACTGTGCATAGCTTCATAGTACCTCCATTTTTAACTGCTGTAGGGTAACGCATGCCATCAAAAACAATAACAAGCCCCAGAATTTACAGTTTTAGTTTATCTTGATGAGTAAAACATAAAAAGGGAAGGATTCCGTGACTGTGTCCAGTTTTTCAAATCATCGCCTCCTGTCATCAGGTCAAATCAGTGCACGGACAAGCAAACAAGCGCTAATGAGTTTGTACATTCCTTGGTCTTCTTTAGACTGGCTGCCAGCTATCCAGATGAACCAGTCATGGCACAAAACCAGGGACGGTCTGAATAAACTTTGGCTGCATCAGCACGATAATGTTGGCTATGAAACAGTCGTACTGGTCCTCAAACAGTGTTCACTTCTGATTTAAAATCAGCTTAGCATAAATCCTAATCCTACTTTGTCAACACAATAGTCTAAGTAGCATGTGAAGAGTGCGGGGTTTTGACATACCTGGTAGCTATCAAGTGGTCTCTGTAGTTTGGTAGAGCGAGCAGACACACAGCCAATAGAGACAGACAAGACGGCCTCCACCAGCAGAGGCAGCGTGCCTGAGTTTTGGACTGGCTTCACATACACCTGCAGCCTCCTGGAGTGACCCTGCGTGGACAAATCCCCATAATTCAGCTTTCAAATGAACACATTCACAGCTGCTAATAATTACATAATCAGTAACAATCCTCTTGAGTGTGAGTTTGATGTAGTGCAGCCAGTCTGTCCTCGAGGGAGACTTGTTCAAAGTTTTTCTCTGACCTGTCGGAGTTGGAAGACTCCCCCTGTGCTGATGTCTTTCCCAGGATGCAGCTCCACAGACGAGTACTCTCCCTGCTCATTCAGCTCCTGGATGGAGGTCCAGAGCTCAATCCTCCGAGACACTTCACTCCACCTTAAAGGTACAACAGCCTTGATAAATGTGATGATAAACATCATTGCCTGTGAAAAAGTCTGAGGGCAACTTGTGATTCAAGTACCGATCTCGGAGAGTTTGAGTTTTGGCCTCCAGTGCATCCAACTCCCAGAGTGAATGTCCGTTCCCAGCACAGCGGTGACCCCACACCTCTATGGCCAATGCTCCATCTGATATAAACTCTAAAAACTCATCTGTCACATGAAAAACGTAGTCCTGCAATAAAACAACAGGATGCAGTTGAGCTGAAGTTTCACGGCACTCTGACTGGAAACAAACACTTGAAATGTTCAGATTGTTGCTTCAAAGTTAAGCTGTTAGAAGTCGAATTTCATTTTGCGTACTTTACAATGATCAAACTGGACAGTAAACTGGGCGTCTGGACTTCGAGGGGAGGGCTTGTCTGGGCTGACCATAGGAGGAGCCACTGTGGGCTCACCATGCTCCCAGAAGGTGTACTGACAGAAAACAAAATTGGACAGGTTGAGTGGCAGACCTGTGGCCTCCCTGATCCGCACCTGTGAAAAAACAAAAAACAGAATGAAGCTAAGTGAGCATGACTGTAGTTTGTCATACATCAACATCTGAGTGAAATGCTCCTTTGTTCAAATACAGTAACAACCAGCCTTTACCCTGCAGGTCAGCCTCTTGGCCATGTGGACGATCTCTCCGTTGGTGTCCATCACCTCGTAGCAGCTACTCTCACTGGAATTCTCAGAAGAATCATCTCCTCCACACAGGCGCTCAGGAACCGCTCCACTGACTCGCATCAGCTCAATGTGCAACCTCCCTGCTACCTGAAGGACACATTAAATAAACAAAATGATCAAGTGACATACGCGAAAGCAAATGCATCTTCATAAACATGCTTCCTAGTGATAGAAAAATTGATACACTTTTTTATTAGTACTTCTCTGCATTCCTTTGTCATATATTGATGCATTTTAAGCAATTCATTACTCATTTTATTTACGTTTAAGATTGGCGTATTATCTTTTCATATTGATCTGAAGTGGCAGAAGCACAAGAAAGCTGTACTATGAATAATTTATCGGAGTCTTAATCCGTCTGTGCCGGAGCAGCCTTACCTCCCCCTGTTGGCTGATGATGGGAACAGCATATTGCAGTTTGACATCATGGAAAAGGCACTCCAGAAAAATGTTGGCTACTCCTATGAGATTGTGGTTCTCCTGCGCCTCATAGAATGGGTCACAGTGATGACTGTTTGCCTTGTTATCCTGGAAACAACATCATCATAACAAAATACATCATAGGAACACGTGAATGATCAAACTCATCTTTAGGACTTCACTTTTCACATATTTCCTCACCATCTCTTCTGCACCTTCCCTCCAGTCCCTGTAGTGATCTCTCATATCCACCAGTTTGTTTTCCAGCTTCTCAATAGTCCACACCTGGGTCCCCTTCCCTTTTCTCCGCACCTGAATAGCTGGCTCACTCACTATCACACCCCGCTGTTTAAAAACAAGTCGACAGATTCGGTAAGGTCAGAAATTAAAGTCCCAAGTCTAAAACAGATGATGAAAAAATTCCAATAACTAAGGTTTCATATCCTTCAGAAAGGTGATACGGCTATGGGATGTGTTTGTTAGAGGTTCAGAGGTCTGACCTTGCGGTTGGCGCTGAGATTGGCTGCAGGAATCTGAAGGGTGACCTGATAGTCTGTCAGTTTGTTCATCTCCTCTGCCAAAAAGTTGGCTTCCCGCACTAAGGTGTTTGCTTTCACAACCTGCTCCTTGAGCCGAGAAAGGCTTTGACGAAAGAGTTCATCCCTGAAGCATGAGCACAAACAAATAAAGCCACAACAGAACACAGAAGTCATTCATTCATTCACAAGAGGAGAATGAGAACTACAAACATGCTAAGTGTCACTCTTGTGCGTTACGGACACATCATCCTTATCTACACAAACACAAAGGCCTCGACTCTGACTGTTCAGTATACTGACAGATGAAAGCTGGTATAGTAGACAGCAGTAGACTTCAAATCTGAGCAGAAACTGTCAAGTTTAAGTTTTATTCAAAGAGCCAGTGACACCTGCAGAGTTTACACAAGTATTTTTACAGATCACAGTGGACAGTAATGGCAAAACTAGCAATATCTACTAACTAACTAAATAACCACTGTGTACAGAATGAGCTTCATTGCCTGCTAACCTCTCCTCTGTCCATAGCCGCAGCTTGCTGTGTGGTGTGTGCATCGGAAACGTAAGGCGCTCGCTGCTGCTGCGATGATGTTGCTGCGTCTTTTCAGGAGACAGCTGTTGTCTTAGTGACTCCAGCTCTCGCTCATACATCATCCTCTGCTCCTCCAGAGCTGTCCGCTTCTCCTCCAGATACTGCTTCTCCAGCACCTGGACCACATTCTGCATCGGGTCTACAAACGAGGGGAAATAACAGCGGGATGGAGCAGAAAGTTACCTTGTGCTCTCTCTGATGTGAGTGCACAAGGTAACTTTAAAATGCAAGCAAACCAAAAATGTGCTCTAGAAGTAACATGGGTTATGCCCATACTACTTTCCAGCAGTTCCTTGTAAATTTTGTCTTTTTTAACTGGAGACAGGTTATTGTTGCAGGTAACAAAACAGCATTCACAATAAAGAAACATTTCAAGTTACTGCACTTAAAAGTTTTTATTTTGTCAGATCAGAAGGACAAAAAATAAAAGGGACAGAAATGTAGAAGTGGCACATACTGTATAGAGCTGTAGCTTAAAAGCCTGAGGGATAACAGAGATTGTAGGAGGCGGATTATCTTAATCATACCATTGTTCCCCAGAGTTTTCATCATGACCTCCATCTGAGCAAACTCATAGCTGTAGTCCTGTTCAGAAGAGGCCTCACTGGCTGTCTCCACGTCCGCCTCAATGAAGCTCTCTCTGGGGGAGGTCCTTTCCAGCTCCTTTAAACGGTCCCGTCGCTTTCGTTTGGGTAGATTAATCCTGTAAGAAAAATACTTTCCAATCAGACTTTTCATCATCACGGCTCTTTCCAAATTTTAGGCTACTCTAAAATCAGTCTTGTACCTGAAGAAGTGGTTGTTGCCCCATAAGATTCGATCTCCATGCCACAGGTGGGATAAGGAATCAATCATTGTTCCATTCACACAGGTCCTGTAGAAAAGAGAGGAATTAAATTCTGCTTCAGAAGATGTCTGGTGGTTTGATATTCATTTTTTAGCATGGGAATCTAATTCAAATAACAACTCTGTGTGCAAGTAGGAGGCAGACTGAGCTCTGATATCAAAGTGTGGAGCTAAGATCATAGATTCCTGCACAGTGAGGTCATGTGAAACACAGGTTTGGTGAACCATAAAGGAGATGACATCAGAGAGATACACAGAGTACAAAAAAAGGAAGATCTATAATAGCTCACCTCGCATTCCCAATGGGCATGAGAGTGACGTCACCGTCTGGGCAGAGCTCCAGGATGCAGTGCTCCGACTGAATACCGATCCCAAACAGCTGGATGTCCTGAGAGGTGTCAGCACCTACACGTGTGCGCTCCTACACACAGATGGAAGACAGATCAAGGAGACTGTAATGACTGATCTTAACTCATGATAACTCATGTTATTTTCTAACTTCAAATTCAGGTTTTAAACTTAAAAAAGCTGTTTTTGGTTGTGATTAACAAAATAATAAACCTCAGATTAAAACCAAAGGCCTGAGGGAAATAACTCAAGTCCCTGCTGTTGCAGAGTGGGTGATGTTAAACAAACATCTCAGCTTCTGGAGGATGTCCGACCCTGCAGTGAACTAACCCCCTTCACTCATTCCACACTGATATGCCAGCTTGGACTGCAGAGCCCAGACAAAGGCCTGTTGTTCAGTGTGCAGCAAAGGCTGCTTTCTCACATGCCTCTGCTCGTCCAAGTCCAGGTATTTGGTTGGATGTTGAGGTCATGGGTCAGACAACTGACTGTATTTATATAATGTGAATCCCCCAATCACATATATAGCAACACTGACAACTATTTTCCTCATAAAGCCAAAACTTAGCTAACATTTGTTTCCATCTACAAAGCAAGCTTACTTGTTTTAGTTGTCTACATTGTTTTGAACCTACTATCAGATTGCTATCTTTTTTATTAAACCTCTGTGTCATGTGGCTTTGTTTTGTGATTTCATGCATGGACTGGTTGTCTGTTTAACATTGCTTGGGATAAACTCCCTGCTTTGTGCATGTCCTACTTTGCATGATGCTGTCTCACTCCTCTGAGCTTTTTATCCTCTTCATCTGCTTCACGTTTTCATTCTGTTTTTTTCTATTTGTACATATTTTTGACTTAATAGCTAATTGAGCATCTGGCCATGGGACAGAATTTGAAGAACTGCATTTTGAAACACTGACAACAATTAGTGATCCACGTTAATTGTCCTAAAAAACAAGAGATAAGAAGCATGTCCATTTTGTCACAGTAGAGCCTTTACATAAACACTACATTATTTAGGTTTATCATATTTGTTTCTTTACATTCAAGTGCTATAAGAAAACCTGAAATGAGAAGAAAATAATTTCATATCAATTACTGGAGATAAGATATCAAGAGACACTCCTAGCCTTTATCACCTTTAGGTAGTAGACCAGCAGCTCATTGAGGGCAGGATCTGCATTCAAATTAACCAGGAAACACTTGTCTTCCCCCACTTTAATTCCTGAGGTTTCCAGGGAGATGCCCATACTCTCCAGCTGCTTCTGGCGTTCCTGGAAGGACAGAAAATCACAGTGTTCCAGTACCTTTAACGATGCAGAGTTATAATTTAGGTTTAGAGCCTGTTTATGACTGATGTGCATACAGTGGCGATCTCCTCTGTCTTCCTCAGTTTCTCCTCCCAGGTGACAGTCATCTCCTGAATGAGTTTCTCAGACTCGTGCAGTTTCTCCTTCAGCTCGGGAGCTTTCAGCGACTGATGACAAGGCAGTGGGAAAAATCCTCCTTAAAGTCTGGTTCACCATGAAAAATCTGGCATGAAATTATTCATAAACTTTTCATCCATACAACCTCTTCTTCTCACCTCAGCCTGAGACAGCTGAACTTTTAGCTTCTCCACTTCCTCCCTGAGCTCTCTGATGATCCGAGCATTGGGATCTTCATTCACCACAGCGTGGTTTACGATTCTCTTGGCTCTGTCGGCATACCGGAGCGTGGACAAAGTCTCTTCATAATTATCAGCCGCTGGACTCACCGTAGCTATCATGGCTGTCTTGCTATTGCCTCCAAGATTGTCCTGGAGACAAGAAAAACAATTCACGCTGATATGAGGAAGAAGGAAAATCACTTATTATTATAACAACCAAAACAGAAGGCTTCTTAAAATATGTCTTGCCTTCAGTAGCCAGGTGAGGACTGAGTCTCTGTACGGCACAAACTTGGCCTTTCCCTTTCCTGCAGACTGATCAGCCAGAGCAGAAATCACACAGCCTAATGTGGTGAGAGATCTATAACCCAAAAAAATCCATTAGAAAGCTTTCAGAGTTATACTGTTCATTGACTTATTTGGTTTCTTGATACATATGCACATAATTGTGAAAAAGATACCCACTTATTAATATTACTGCCTTCTTTGAGTCTCTCTCCAGCAGCTCCAGTCTTGGACACTCGCTCGCTGCCTGCCAGATCAACCAGACTCATCTTGCTCACCTTCTCCCCTGAGTTCTATCAACAAACATAACATAAAGAACAGTCAGCTACAACTTCCGATTTAATGGACAAAGAGTAGAGAGCTCTGGTTTTTGGACACAAAGTAAAAGAAGACTGACCCCAGACTGTAGATCATAAAGTGTTTGTGTGACAATAATACTGAAGACAGCGTGTGATCGACTGCTCTCCTCATTCATATTGGTGGCTGCAACTGTGCGAGACTTGTTCCCCTCCGACATTAACACCTCGATGTCCTAAAAAGAGAGACAATGAGGTCGGAATTGTGAAAATTTGGACATCTGAGAAAAGCTTGCATCATTATGTTAGCAGTAAAGTCAGGCGGTGTACTCCTATGGCTGTTTGCCACGCGAGTTAACTAGGTCACAGATGGTAAAGGGCCAATGATGAGGGCAATCCTCTTGACTAATATCAAGCAGAGCAGAAGACAGAGGAGCAGGGTGGAGATGTTTAAACTTAATTAAGGAAAGCCCTGCCAAGGCTCGGCACGTATACAACAAAAAACCTCATGATTACATTCCCACACCAGAAATATTTGTCCTCAAGCCCCTGCACTTGGGAGATTTGATACTGAACAGTTGTTTTGAAGGTAAATCAGGAGCTAGATTGCTCCTGATGAGATAAAACAGACTTCTGCACCTTTCTTCAATCATTTATTTTTCATATGTAAGATTAATTTGAACAGTGATAAAATACAGATTAGAAGCTTAAAGAACGAACCTCAAAGCTGGTAACAGCCAGCTGAGACAAACCATCCACATATGGACCCAACACTTTATGTTCCCGAACTTTCAAGGACTGTCGGCTCCTTCAAAAGGAAAGAAGAAAAAACAGTGTTTACAAGAAAGACAAAAAAAAATCAAAATTCGGGACACATGTCCTAAAAAAAGACGAAAATTGAACACGGTGTAAGACTGCACATTTCATTTGTTCCATTTTCTGTTTGCCTCTAGGTGCTTTAATCAGATGATTTGTAGCACTAATGGCAGCTCAACAGATTCTCTCTCCAGATAAGCTAAAAGCACCTCCTCTGACCTCACAAGCTCGATCACAACTACAGATAACTTAAATAAATCTTCAGAGTTGAAAAATTCTTATTCTTATGACCCTTTGCCTTGAAGGGCTGAATCAGATTTCTTTTTCCCTTGGTAACTAGAAACAGCTTTTGGATTGTGTTTTAGATGCTGAGCAAGAATAACTTTCACAGCATAAGTGTGTCTGGCAGGAAAACTCTCTCTCTCTCCTTATATACTTTTTTATGATACTACTTGTGGAAATGAATGGAATGTGTGGAAGTGATTAAGTCTCAATCAGCGTTTAGTAAAAATTGAATAAACTGTTATAGGACTCTGAAGCCAAGTTGTTACTTGGAAAAACTATTTCCAGAAAAAACTTTTACATAGTTTCTCAAAGGACAAGGTTGGCTGTTTTTATTGACAACAAATATCCATGCGCTAACACTGTGCCAATGTGACTTTACCATTACTTTGTAACTTTCTCTGACTTCAGTTTAACTGTTTATACAAAGGTAAACAATTGGAAAACAATTGATGTTTTGTTGACTGATTTATTCATAATCTATTTTGAGAAGTAGGCCATGGTTTTAACAAGCATCCTACACAATGGGGATGAACAACATTATTGCTTCCAATAAATTTAGCTGCTGTTTTGGAAAAAGTCTCCTTTAACCTCAAGGTGGTAAGGAAAACAACAGATCCATGGCAGAGAGGTAAAGAAAAAACATTGAAGTGGATTAATTTATTGCAAGAGGGTTTATTTTGTCAAGGTAGTTTCTGACTCACAAAATGCACAATGTCTAGAAGAATTTCTGTTTGCTCAAAAGTCTTGGCAGGTGTTTTATTCAATGATGCAGGTGGGCAAATGCAAGTTTTTCTTGATGTGGCTGCTTGCAAGAAAGTATGAGTCATCAAATTTCCCCCCATGCCTAAAGGATGAGTAAGGTTGACAGACATAAGGTCTCCAAACTCCACTCCAGTGATCAACCAGCAACAAAAGGAGGCAGAATTACCAAGTCACCCTAATCTAATCCTATATAATGCGTTGACCCTGAGAACCACAGAGGCTAAAAAACAAGAAGAGTAAGACAGCTTCGGGCTTGTTTTAGAAGCAACAGGAAGTCGAAATAAAAGAGTCTGGCTGCATCCTCAGACATCTGCAGCTCACAGAGCTCTCCACTGTCGTCCCTCTGTGGGGCTGCTCTGATCACTCTCCTGCTCCCAGCTTCACTAACAGATGTCCCTGAAACACACACTCTTTCACAGCTGACTCTCCCTTGCAGTCTGTCTGCCAACCCACAGGAGAAGAATGCAGCAGTGTCAGAGCTCGATGCTGGCCGCTGTTCTGCAGGAAATGACTGGGCTGAGCTTCCTACGCGCATCATTCTGTTGCTGTCCCACATTCAGGCTAGACACAACACAGCTATAAACAGAGATGCAAACGAACACAAAGTGGACATCGGACTCACCCTTTAGGATCCAGCAGGTCACGGACCTTCTCGTTGTAGATCTCCATGTAGGACACTTCCACTTTAAAAGTGTGAGACTCATTCTCCTCTCTGTGAACCCTCTCGAACAGTGAGCAGCAGAGTCGAGGGATTAAACCCGGCTGCTCCCCATTCCCCATCATGGAAAAGGACTTGCCTGAACCTGGAAACACACTTCAGAGTCACTCATTGTGTGCAATAAACAGAGAGATTTATGCAGCGGCAGAGCTTCATTCATCATAGTTAAACCTTATATCTTAAATGGTCAGCAACGTCAGCTGATTTCTTTGACATCGGTTTATCTAAGCTACAAGCAAACTCAAACATCATGTCAAACTCAAGCCCCTTCATAGAGCCTTGCTGGAGACATGCAAGCCACTTGTGTTCTGATGCACTTATGAACTGGAGGGCCACAATAGTATTCAATCTGTTCTCATCAAACTTTTCAAAGGTGTGTCTCCTCATCAAGTGTTCCCCTGTGGGACAGGAAGTGGGATAAATGAGCTAACTCGACTCAGAATGAGGAAGGAAGCAAGTTAAGTGATTCACCAGTGTGATCGGAAATACAAGTCTTCCTGTTCTGACAACTTTCTAAGGACCCATCTTGAGATAACCTTAACTGCAAATATACTTAAACACATTATTGGGACATGTTTCAATCACTGCCTGTAACTTTAACAGCAAAAATAAAACGAGCAAGATTAATTCAGATTTAATCTACAATTTCATTACCTGTTTGTCCATAGGCAAATATGCAGGCATTATATCCCTGGAATGCATTTTCAAGTATTCCCTCTCCAAGGCACTTGAACACCACCTCTTGACCTTTCAGACAAAGGATCAGTCACCATGGAGATTAGGGTAAACAGAAGAAACACCCAGTTATGTAAGAGCCTGTAATTGTTTGGTTTGCATCCCTTAAAGCTGTAGTATAATGATAACAACAACAACAATGATAATTGTTCAAAAAGAAACAGATCATAGAAGTTTCTTTGACAAGATATAGGGAGAAGTTTTGTGAAAGCTGTCAGATTCTTGGCTACTCGGGTTGAAAATGTTGGAATATGTACAGAAGTCTCTGTGTTGCTCGCTGTCGTGCTCTTGCTGAATAGGACGGCTGTTTAATGAAGCTAAATAAAGACTTGGCCCGGGTCCTTAATGAAGCCCTTCACTGCACAAAGCAGATATAGGCATGACATTTCCATCACAAAATGAGCCTGATATGACAAGAAAATCTCAACAATGATTATGTTAATCTGCCAGTAATAACCTCTTTCTTAACACTGTAAAAAGAGCTGTAGGTGCAGCTTTTTCTGAGCAGCACTCCTAAAAATGAATGAGGATGAATGGGAGCTGGACTTAATTGAGGCTGTGGGTGTGTATAATGGTTGCCTGAGAACAATGTGATAGAAAGTACAATCTAAGGGATATATTGCATAATGAAGAAAAACAATTCTTTCCTTTTGAGACTGGACTAAGACATCAACCCTGATTGCAAATTTAGTGTGTTGGTTGAAAATGCAAATTGCAGTAGATGCCCACGGCTTCTCTTTGCATGATGCAAAAAAAGCTTTCGATCAGCTTGGGAGTTTCCCTTCTGCACAAAGCTTAGCAGGTCTTAAAATGGGACATGATTTGAGTTCTTTGGTGATGACTTCAGGATCAGTTTCAGTATTTAGCATGACTCACCGGCATATTTAGGAACGTTGGACTCATCCATGGACCAGAAACAGTGGTCAAAAGCAAACACCTGCAAAAAGGCAGAGCACAGGGACTGTAAGCACACTCCTGTCCAGGCATGCATAGAAACACAAACTTCTTACTGTAACTGGGGTCCTTCTGTGCAAACACGCTTATTGTGTCTACCTGTAAAATCTGCAGGACTGGGCTTGAGTGAATGAGGAAGATGATGTCTAACTGAGTATTGTTTTGAGGAAATGCTTGGTAAGACAGCGCCATGACTGTCTGCACAAATCTGCCGTTAACTGCAGCATGTTTTGTCATAGTGGCTGGAGTTAAATGAAATCATAAATCAGGGTCAGCGCTTCCCAGAAGGAATTCCAGCACCCGGTGACCCCTGTCACCAAGGAAACAGGCTGTAGCTGTTCACCATTGTGGTACAGACTGGCTCTCAGCCCCCAGTGCTGGGTCTCACAACACAGACCTCAGCAGCAGAGACCTCCTAAACTTGGTATCGTGAGTACAGTACGTAATGATTGGGCTATTTTCATGTCCGATACTAGAGAGACGTACAAATAATTTTGTCTTTTCTCTCACCAGAATTGAATTGAATCAAGCGTCTATCTCTTTATGTTTGAAGAGCAAAACAGCATTTGTTGTGTCTTTGCTTTAGCTACAATTATTGACTTCAGCTATTAGGTCAATGATGTGTCATCTACTTTTCTGTCCAAGTGGACCTGTTTAAAATCACTTAAAACTATTTAAATATATACATTGACCAATTCAGCATGAGTTCTAACATGTTTTGCATTTACTGACAAAAGCATTTGTACTTCATAATATACAAACAAATGCTTTTGTCCAAATATGTTTATTGGCAACCATCTAGAAAACACAATTTTGGGACTTCAAGTTTAAAACCACCCCAAGGACATGGTATTTCATCAACCAGACACATCTGAGGAACCCAGTGAAACACCTGGATGGTTACTGAGTCTCTCTCATATTTGCAAATAAACCTATTTTTTCACTACTGTAATCTAGTAGTCTAACCACTTTTGGGTAACGTGGGGTGACTGCCCAAAAACTGTGAATGATAGGCTTTATCTGCAGAGCCATAAGTCTGTCCTCCTTAAACTGTTTATTCATTTACTGATTCTTGCTGAATATTACTAATGTTTAGGAAATTTATAAATTTTTAGACAATTTAGGGTTGCCCGAGATGACTTTTTTTCAAGGCTTTCCTTTTAATTCAACTTTAAAAACACTGAAACCTCTTAGCAGGGTTATTTTGCACTGATGCATGTGTACACTACATTCCAAATATTTAAACAACGGTTAAATATATAGCCTTATTTTTAGCATTTTAAAAATGGCCTGTTCAAAACTCCACCAATGACCCTGTTGTGCTGCACTGCTCTACTACTTTGATGTAAACAATAGCAGATGAGATGACTGATGGCATCTTGTAGAGATGAGATTTGGCAGCAAATAGGCTGTTTCTGGCCCAGTGAACCTTCAAACTAACAGTTTATATGCAGAGAAAAGCTCTGACTCTTCTGTCTGTCAGGTTTTCTCCAGATTTTCTGCTGCAGTATCATCCTGCAGTGCAAACACAACACTGCAGCATGCCACTGCTTTGGCTTTTTATTGCACGGCTGCAGCTGCCAAAGCATTTTCTCTCAAATACAAATACCCCAAATAATTGAAGTCTCTTCTAAGCATAATACGGGCCACAGGCCAGGGAAACCACTGGTTGCACAGTCAGCATGGGAAGCACTGAGATCACTGAATGCTTTGAAAGCAAGACCTCCTCTTGTGACTCCACACAAGTGAGTGGGTGCCATTCAAAGGAACAAAAGTGCCATCATTCCCAATTAGGGCTGGTTTGGTAAGTAGGGCTTAAATCTCCTCTGTCTGTCTCTGTCCAGCCTGAGGGTGTGACTGTGCAGCAAATTGCTCTTGATTGGACAATTACTATTTAGGAGCAGTAAAAATAATGATGTACAAAGAAGAAAGGAGTTTTTTTTCGTCATTTCTATGAAAGAAAATGATTCCAAGCATGTTGGGACTGAAGCTCTGTATACACTTTCAAGCACAAGAAAACTGATATGAGCCGCACTATTTCAGTGAGCAGACGGCCACGTGCTCGTCTAGCTGAGGGGTATTACAGGGTAACTCAGGTTCACGGGCCCTAGAGACCATGCACGCTATTGCTGTCCAGTTCTGTCAGCTGCTGAGTGTACCAAGCACAAAGCCCGTCCCTGGTGTGTGAAACATCTCTGAGCTAGTCACCAGCGTGTTGTCAAGGGGGGAAGTGGGGGTGCACTTCAACAATGCTGCTTTGAATGTGCACACACACTGCCCCAGTGTCCGCGCTCATCCCTCTCTCATTGTGGTGCCTTTGTGGGTGTTCACGAGATCTTAGAGCGCTGACACATTCACACGGACATCTATCCGGCTCCTGCTGACCAACCAAACTACTAAAACACTCTCAATCATGGCATTAGAAACTACGACATGACAGTAAATCAACTTGTGCTGGATGCCTCCCAGAGGAAATGGTGTTTTTGCACTGCCTCTCAAAGATTTCTTTATCCTTTTTTGTGGAAAGGAGGGAGAGTGAACAGTCACTAAAGAGGCAACTAATGACTGTTTCTGTTAGCACTGTGCATCAACTTTGAAAATGAAGTGGATTAACAAAATCAGAGGAAAATTGCATACCTTAGATTGTTTCCTGTTGAGTGGGGAGGCAAATCCATCATAAGCAGAGGAGTTCACAGTTTACCAGGGGAAAGAGTAAAAATAAAAATGGTTAGCACAGGTTGAATTTAAAAGTCAGAGCAGTAAATGCAGCTGCACCTCCCACAGATGGAAACCTCCCACTGTATGTGACTTTATTGAACTCAAATATGAATGCTAGACCAGATCTTTATCAAATTTAGACTCCCCTCTTAATTTCTTTCCTAAATTCCTGTAGTGTCTACTCCACTCACTCCGTCATTCAATTATTCATTCATTCAGTCACTTCTATACAGTTGCATTTCCTGGTAGTAGGTGCTGCTGTGATGGCGTTCATAATTGGGCCAGTGGAGCGTGAGGAAGGGAAGAGATTTAGGATTCAATGTCCCACTGACTCTGTTGAGTAAATAGCTCTTATGCCTGTGGACTTAGCAGGGAGGCCAGGTTGGGGAAACTGCAGAGAGCATCAGCAGCTGCCGGAACCAAGAACAAAGGGGTAAAATTTATGTCAATGGAACAAAGTTATGTAAGATTGTTCTCGAACTCAGAGAGGGAACCCCCCAAAAAGCACCACTGGAGGAGGAACACATAACAACTGCATTTGTTGTCTTGTTTTGTGTTATTTGCACCCTTTTTATTTCTGCTAGCATTTGCTGTTCATGCATTGTTTGTGTAACACATTCCTTACTGCTGTGTGTGTCTGTTTTTGCATTTGTTTAAGATTTGAATCTGCATCATGCTTACATTTTCAGCCCTCAGCTGTCCCACTCCTCGTTATTAGCTTCTGTAAGGTATGTAACGGCTGTTTTAGTTTATGGCTGTTGCAAAGTTATTTTTGTACATACATTTTGTAACATGTTTCAGGATAATATAAGCACCAGCTAACTGCCTACAAATCTGTCCTTAAGCAGTCAGCAGATCCCTCCTGCATGCGTCTCCTGGCACAGAGACAGAGGTGGACATCACCTTCACATGGTAACGAATACAGAGAAGGAAGCTTCAGTGGGACTGAAACACTGCACCAAAGTGTCTCACATTAGCTGAGCTGAGTCACCAACAATACCATGCCTGGAGAACTCTGTGTCAACACTTATAAAAATACTCTTCTGCACTTTTTATGGTTAGTGTTCAATTTCAAAAGGGCCAGATAGGACAAACGATTAGGACTTCTCGGTGCCGTTCAAAATGCAAGGACTTATTATAACTATAAACAAAAAGAGAGGGAGTAAGTGGGCAGGCAGTGTCAGAAGAAGAGGGCCTTGTTTGGGTTCATACTGAATCAGAATCTGGGCCACTGCGACTCGTTTTTATTCAAAGCCGACAAAGACTGTGACATGGTAGAGCCAAGCAAGGAGGGTCCATAATCAGCGAAGAGACATTTTACTGCAGCGGACGGGACGGGTCAAGGACTTTTGACCAGCTTGAAAACATGAAAAGCGAAAAAAACATTGTATTCTCTATTTGTTGAAACGTCAAAAATAAAAGGAACATGTGGGAGAGTTATGATAACAAACAGAGGGGCAGCAGCTAAGGCCTAGTCAAGCACAGAACGTGGACAAAGACGGAGAACAGATGTAACGCTACAGAGAACAAAAGCACAACAGACACAAGACCGGAAAGAGAGCGACAGGGACACAGACGCATTAAATATGGAGACAAAAGACATACAGTGATGGAATGTGTACAGTCTGAACCCTTTAGCATGAGGAGCTAAGAAGGGTCACTCAGGCTTTTAACCATTGTTTTATGTACTGCTTGTACAGTATGTAACCAAATCTGGTATGCTGAGCATGCTGAACGAGACAATGGAAGGAACTGTTTCAAACCGGCTATATTTAGGATTTCGTAAAGCTACTATTTCCTCACAGCTCTAACCAAAATATTTCAAAATATCCATGATTTCAAACTTGTTTGAAACAGTTAGTGTCTTTCCTTAAGCTTCCTCCTCTCCACCACAGTGATTAGGCCTCCCCCTTAATAACTAAAAAGTACATAAGACTCCAGTTCTCCCACTCGGCTGTACTCATAATCTCTTTAATCCCTTGAGAAAGCTATGTCCTTCTCAGCAATTATGTACATTGCTTGTAGAAACCACATAAGCTGTACTCCCTTTTTAGTGATACCAATGAAGATGAAACTGTTTTTAGAATGTATGGAATATTTATAAAAGTTTTAAAGGGGTATTGCGCTTTTTTTTAACCATTTAGAGCCCAGCGTGGTGTCAGTGCTAAGATTTGCATATTAAGTTTCATCTGTTTGGAGATTTGAAACCAGATAAGATCAATCAATTATTCTTCTGCACATAAAATCCAGGGAGTTACATTTTCATACTCCTTTTTCAACATGTCCCAAAAAGAACTGTTTCCATCCACTAATTTGTTTCGAAAATCCAGTTTAATGTGTGAACAACAAAACCATTACAATCCAGACCGTGGCTGTTCACGTCACTTCCTATATTGAATTCGCATCATCATAGTTTTTGCTAAAAGGCCTATTTTTTAGTGGAAAAAGGTATGTATAACTGTGAATATAAGATGAGTTTTTTTTTTTTTTTTTTTAAGTTATTTTTTTGGCCTTTGTGCCTTTATTTGATAGAGGAGGACGGTGGATAGTGTCGGAAAGGGGAGAGAGAGTGGGGAGTGACATGCGGGAAATGGCCACAGGTCGGATTCGAACCCAGGCCGCCCGCTCGAGGACAAGCCTCATGGTGCGCAGCCATATCCACTAGGCCATCCGCGCCCCCAAGATGAGTTATTTTGACAGGAGAAAAAATTTTTGGCCCTTCCTTGACCATTATTGTTCATTACAGTGAGTCTGTAGGCAGTCTTGTAGGCATATCAAAGACAGTATGCAAACATTGTGCTAAAAGCTCCAGCACTGATCCAAGACAAATCCTCAAGCCCAGGGTTTATCATTCAGAATTTTGAGTTTTATCAGCGCACCGCCATAAAACTCAAAGCCATTCAATTACACCATATCTGAAAGAGTAAGGCTAAATAAATTAAATTGAATTCACTGCAGGCTGTTTTATGCATTTTGGTAAAAATAGGCACAATGCAATTATTACACATGATTGAATAAATAAATCATTCAAGCTGTTTCTAGCCAAGAAATGCTGCAGCCAACCAACCATTGTTGGTTGATGCTCAGCCATGAACAATACTTGGGCCAGCTCCACATGATTCAAGCACGAAGCCCACAGGCTATTAGGGTAATCGTCAGCGCGCATGTCAAGTCGTGGCTGCAGGGTGTTAGAAGTCTACGTTATGGTTAAAACAAGTGTGCGGCATACATGCATGGCACAGATGTGCCACAAAGCATCACATTGTGCCCCCCTTAGAGGCAGACACAGGCGGACAGTGCAAAGCCAACAGGGCATGGCTGAAGTCAGAGGAGGGGGTTGCTGGTTCTGCATGCTTCAAAGTGTGCGTCATCAAGGGCACGCTCAGGCTCCCACGCCTCCAGCTACCTGATGCCAGGACACCCATGAATGATTTTAACTTGGCTCAAGGGGGAAATTGGCCTCTCACACTACAACAACAGAATGATTCTCCTCATCTGAACTGATCCTGTGTCCTGGAAGACGGATTAGAGGGGTGCACTTAAGTCTTCTTTATGAAATCCTTGTTTGTTATCACTTTTCGTCATAGATACAAATTAAGAGTCAGAAAGTGGTTTGTACTTCACTCATTGTTGTGTATGAATGTACTCAGATCATACAGCCAGAATTATGACAGCTCTCTGCATGTTGAGCTCAGACTAAGACATGCTGCTGGTGCCCAAAATGAAGGTACCAGGAGTGGGAGGGCTGCACTGGAATCCCCCCTGTGGTTATGGAGCCAGATTAAGGCCACTGGGTTATTATGCCACCGAAAAACTGCGCTCTTTTAGCCCAGAAGGCAATATACAGGATTAATATTGTATCAACCACCCATTGAAGCATCTTCTCTAAAAATAATTCATTCTATGCCCACAATCACTGAAGTATCAGAAAAATATATATTTCTCACGCAATCAGTAAACAAACCTTCACCTCACAGAGCTGGAGCTGACTAATTCAGATTGCCTGCCAGAAATTTTGTTTGCATTTTAATCTTTGGAACCAGCGCAGGGAATAAGTTTAAAAACACATAAATCCAAATCTTGCAATGCTGTGGTTCCTCCTTTTTTCCAATGCATGATGGATAAATCACCAGATTTGTCGATGTGATTTAGCAGGCTTTGCGAGACTTTCTGATGATATAATCCTGAAGCTCAAGTGGAATATGTAAATCAAAAGGATGAGGTTCACCCCCCATTGAGACAACATTTATCTGCCCTGTGCACAAAGATGCACAAGCACGTACACAAAATAGTTTGTTACAAACATAAACCCCAAAGATTCAAACTCTTATTCTTGATTTGTTGTTGAAACTATTCCCCCCCATCCTTTTAACCTCCATTAAACCACTAGTGACTTTCTTCTTTAGCTGCCAACCGGCTTCAGACAATCACATTTCAACACAACCTTCAGTGCTCTCTCTTTCTGTGTGTGTGTGTGTGTGTGTGAAGGTGTCTGGTTACAGCTTGCTGTGCTCTCACAGGCGACAATCTAACATTTCAGATGGTCTTCCAGTATGTCTAGAACAGAACACGCTGGTCTCCACCCACTCAGAGCATTGCATAGGTCACCCTGCTGCGAGCACAAATACACACACACACACACACACAGACACACACACACACACACACACACACACACACACACACAAACACACACAAACACACTCAGAGAGCTGCAAAAAGCAGGTTTACAGTGAGAGGGTGGCTCTTTCCTCTGACCTGTAAACTCGGGATACTTCCAAGGAACCTGAAGCTGGACCGACCTAAAACCTCCATTAGCATGAGGGATTCATACACAGTGAATGCTGAGGGCGGTGACTCTTACCGGACATAGGCAAATATTCAAAGATCAGCACTAAAGGACGTTTGCTTGCTGATGACAGAAACAGATCTGTGACTGAAACAGTGACGTTCTTACACACAGACACTTTTTCACAGTCTCAATATGTAAATTATCAGATCTGATTTGGAACGTCTTTGGCAAGAAGGGAAGACACTGGAATTTCTTTAACTTTGGATGCCATAATATTAAAGCAGTGCAATGTAAATTGTAAGTCCTGCATTTTGAACAAAACTAAAGCAACAACAAAATCATCCAAGCTGAAGCATTAAAAGTAACTTTGGTGCTAACAGCTAATCTAATACATGATAGGGAGTCTTGTCTCAACACATTTGTTTTGTAACCAGTCACAGTGGCCTGTAGGTTGGGAACACTTTATGTAATGTATAGAAAACAGGTGGTTATGCAAGCCAGAACTGCCACAGGGTGAGCATGAAAAAGTGAAACCAACCACTCTGTATCGCAGAACAGGTTCTTGCTCCGCTTTTCTTTATGAGATATAGTTGAAGCCAGCAGCTCCTTAAGCTTTTCCCACTTCAGCTTTGTGCCCACAAACAAAAAGTTATGACTTGTTGACTCTTTAGACCAGCCTGAGATCAAACTTGCCACAGTGTCAACAGGTAGAGGTCAAACATGGCGCATGACGTGTAATCAGTTTATCCTCGGTGCTACTCCTGCGGTTTGAGAGCGAAACAATGTTCTGGGGTTTCCACCAATCAGAAACAAGAAAAAAAAGCCACTATCTTAAAAAAAACATCCCCTTTGGTGAGTCTTGGTAATTGCATTTTCCCCCTACATTTTTCTTACAGAGGATGAGTCGGATTGGCTCACTTTAAGATCTTCAGCTCCCCTTTTCAGTATACCTTGTTAACTGATGTGAGCCGGCACTGTTCGCAGAGACAGATAAAGAAAATTATTCAGCCATTTCACAAACTGAAGCCTTTGATAGAACTCGTCTTGTCTTCTTTGGCCAAGAGATGGAAAAGTTTATGTCCAACTTTGAGATTCTGAGATATTAAACATCCTGTTAGTTTTTCTCAGTATGGCAAACGTAAAGGCCTTCATCAGTTTTTCTGGGACACTTCATAGAAAAATCTGTCTTACAGTTCCAGTGTCTTGACTTGTATCTCAGTGTAAAACTTTGAAAATTCATGTCGTCGACTCAACTGCTGAAACAAATAACTTTGCTGGTGATAGTCCCAAATACTAAAATTAGCTTCCCATGAAAATATTTGGGAGCGTCTCGGGGATATCACTCATTAGCTCATCCACATGACTTCAGAAAGTTTCTGTCTCCTGGAAACAAGTGTTTCTAAGAAACGTTGGTAAACACAGAAGCAAGACAACCCACCAGCCGCTGCATGAGTCAACGTAATTCCAACATGAAAACCGAGCTAAGGATCCCCACAGCAGCTTTAATAAGAATCATAACCATGAGCAGCACACATGATGCTCAGAGCCATTTCTGCGAAGTTTCCAAAACAAGCGTTCACAACAAAACATATGACAGAGGCTGGGCCCAATTTAATCCTCTCCGGCATTTCTGACACCACTGTGATAGGCTGGGTCAGCAGGCTAGGGGCCAAGTGTGTGTGTGTGTGAGTGAATGTTACAACACAAACCACATCTGCTCTAAAACCTTAAATCTGGTTCATTTCACAGGAGACAAAAAAAGCCAGAAGGAGGTTTAGTTCATTAATTTGCTCAATATGTTGCAGGCTTTCTTTACATGGGAAACAGGGTGACACGTTTACTGCTTGAACACACCTCCTTTGACCCTGTCTGCTGGCTGCATGTCACTTATCCAAATGTATTCACTTTGAGGCTGCTCAGGACAATAGGAAACAAAAGCCAGAGCAAGCATGCTCATAAAACACATCTCAAAAGTAAGAATGTAAATGGGAACATGCCAAAGAGACCAACCAGGTTGAAAAATTGGTTTCATGTCTCCAGGCTCCACTTCTCCTGAATGAGCTTTAAGAGGGGCCACAATAAACCACCATAAAACTATATTCATGTAAACTTCGATACTTCAAAAGAGCCTCATCTGAGAGAAACGTACAAGCAAGGAATTTAGGATGATTATGGGGGAAATGTCTGAGTGGATTTTTCGGCTGCTCCCAGAATGAGAAGCCACATGTGAGATTAATGAGGCACAGACTTGACAAAGAGAGGACGCCATCTTTTCTCAATCCAGAATCAAGATGTAAACAATGTTCCGCCCACTAAACAAACAAGAGCTCAACCCTTCAGAGAACGCAATTATTTCATCAGCAACACGCACACTTTCTCTGAATAGCACACATGGATGAAACATTAAGTGTGTATTTTAGGCCAACCGATGCTGAAAACAACATGTTACTGAATGGAAAGGTTGATTATTGGCACATTGAGAGCAAAAGAGAAAACAAAGAGAACATTCCTGAGTGCAGCCACTGCATGAGGCAGCTTTGTCATTCAAGTCAAGGATTGTTCTGGAAAGCTTGATGACACAGGGTCATGTGTGACTTGTGAGGAAATGGGACCAACCTTCAGAAAACTTCAATAGCAAGGTAGTTTGTCGCTATCTTAAATGTTAAAACAGACACACAACGTGAGATGTTATCTGTAAAAGTTTTACATGACACATGTGGATCACATTAGCATTCACAACTCCCAAAAAGGAAAGACTTGAAGAGTTGGTGCCGCTAAACAAAAAGCTACAATATACAGCTTAGCCTTGTACGAAAACTGGAAAAACAATGAAAACGTTTTCCTCATTCTACTAAGAGTTGACAAATTTTACTCTAAAATGACCTCAGAAGCTCACAATGTGACATTTTCTTATCTCAACTACTGATAAAGAAATGTTCGAATTATTATTTTCTTTTTTAGGAGTCATGTTTTGGTTCAGGGCAAGAAGTCATGACTTCCTAAAGTCTCTGCTAGTTTCCAAGAAACTGCTCCCTGCCAAGAATATCTTTGTAGTTGCTTCCCCTGTTAGCTGTGACCTCCACTCTTCTGTTACTCTTTTGTTACTCATTATTTAGGATGCACCAACTGAGGAAACCAGGGCCCATTCTCATACCTGTACTTAACCATTTTCTGTCATGTCTGGCCATAAAGAAAAAGGTAGCCTTTCTGGAAAACAAAACTCTTTCCTTCAAATCATCAGCTGGCTATACCAGCACGACAGCCTTAAATGATGCATCAAATTAGCTTCTGACATCTGTTCATTACACATTATTTTCTGATGGCTGATATCAGCTGACATCAGCACAATGTTCAAACAATACATGCATTCCTATAAATTACACCTGTTACTGGTAAAAGGACTAACGTACTTTTTTCAGACTTCATGCTGAGCTAGAATGTGATTGCAAACCGGCTTTATAATAGAAAGCTGTTGTTAATGTTGATATCTAACTGTGCAAAGAACTATGATCATGGCCGCCTTATTTCTTTCAATGGGTTCAAATATTCTTTCACCTTCTTGCTTGTGTAATAAGGTGTCGTGGAAGAAATGTCCCCATTGTTAGCCTGAACACACTCACAGATATATACTTATATAATATATATCTGTTGATAATAATTCACAGATGGGAAAGCACTGAACAAGAAGTACCTAAGCGCAGTAACCTACTTCAGTCACTCAAACTTGATTTATTATCATCCATTTATCATCAAAAACTTCAGATAACACTGTCATACAAAAAAAAAAACACAAAAAAAACAAGAGGAGAGTGGAGACAAACCCAGCTGAGCTCTTGCAGCTATTAGTGATGAGGAAGAGATTAGAGTGTAAATTACAAGCTTGGTTGCAGACATCATCAGATAAACTTGAGCTTCCTCTGATCATTTTAAAAAACTCCACAGCAGAGCCACAGCAGGTTGGATGATCACAACAACATTTTGATGCATATTTCATGCATATTTTTGATGCACATTTCAAACACTTAACTTTTAGTTGGCTAAAATAAAATGATGTCTGAAGTTACAGCTGTCTCTCATTTGTTAAAGTGAAGTTCTCATTGAGGTTTGGCCTCTAAAACAATTCTGTGTGTTGAGACTGAGAAACACATTAACGGAGGATGAGACTTTCAAGACCAAATGGTCCTGACACCAAGTCTTCCTGGTAAACTGACATGCCGAGGCATGCATGATCGAGGTAATATGGCCCCATTGTGCGAGTTGAAGGGTATTTTTCTGTCATGAAGCTCCACCACTCATCCCCATCACAGACAGCAGCCTCAGGTATTTCTGAGCATCTACCCCCACTGTCTGTCTTTGTGACTAAACCCCAAAAGAAAGCAGACTGGGGCATGACAACGGGACTACTTTCCCAGGTTCCCATTTCAAATATGCCATTTGTGCCAACTTAACAGGCAGATGAAAGATAAAGCTTAGGAAACTTAACCTGTTGCCCTGCAGTCACAATCCAGGTTTCATATGCCCACCACTGGGATTATTGTTCATTTCTCAGGGAAATAGGAGAGGGGGGTGGGGGTGGTCACGAGTGTTGCTACAATACATGGAGGTACAAAGAATGAGGCTAAGCCATCAAAGAAAATCCCTTATACTTCTTCAAATTCTTTAGGGTGACTTTCGAATTTGTGTGTGGTCCCTGGAAAACCGATTAATAGAGTGACTCTATCTGGAATCAGTTTTTAATTATGATCCAGATTTATCCAACAAGAGATGTAACTTCTCTATTTCATCACAATGAAGTTTTAATTTGAAAGTGCCTTTGAAAAATATCTTTCTGCTGCTTCATTTCTGAGACAGTGCCTGAGGGTTCCCATGAGAGGAAAAGAGTTCCCATGGTTTTGGCTCTGCGGCCATATTTGGCGTGCTAATACCCGCAAAATCTGACACATTTCCAACACACAGGAACAGGTGTCTTCAAAACAAGGCCCAGTCTTAAAGAACAGGGTATCCCCTTTTCTGTGGCTCCATGAGCTGGGGAGAGGAAAATTATAAGGTTTAAGAAAACCATGGCAGCCTAAACACAGAGACCCAAAACACACACACACACACACACACACACACACACACACACACACACACACACATTGAATCAGCTCTGAAATGTCAACAAGTAATTATATGCCTGGACTACTCTAAAGAAATGTGACTTAATAAAACTGAACTAGATCTGAACTGTTGGGACCATAGTCACACTTCAACAGCTGATCACACTACCTAACTAAAAAGTAGGGATTTAGTTGATATTCAAAATAAACTGACCTTGCAAAAGCCAAAACTCATTTAGAGGGCTCCAATACATATTCATTGTCTTTAATTTTGAGCTGTCAGTTGACTTTATGCCTGTCTGTGTGTTTCACTGCCTGTGTAATGGTTTTTGTTTCCAGTTGTTTTCACCTTTGTGACTTCAAATTGGGTCTTTTTAAATATTAGTTTATGTCCTGTATTCAAAAAAACTCTTTGACTTGATTGGGGCGACATCAATACAAACTGACTGGGTGATTGAATGAGAGCGAACCACAAGAGTTGACCATTTCTGGACATCGCAAACATTAATGGAAACTTCTTCAGTCAAACTTATTAAATACTGCAAATGAAGTCACCGTGAATATCTGTCCTCTGACCCATGGCCGCTTTTTGTTCTGCTATTGTGCATCTTGTCCCACTTGTATTAGCTTTAAGCATGATTTGTTTAACTGTCTGGAACAACGCCATTGAGCAGCGATTTCTTTCCTGATAATTGCCTTAAATACAGGTTAATGTGTGGAGCCGAGAGGGCTCATTACCATTAATTGCTGACTCTTGGTTAGTAGAACAGCAGAGAAAGTGTTACTCTTTAACAAGGCTGGATGACAGCCATGAGAAAAACCTTGAGTGTGGCATGACTTTATTTTCAACACCCACACTGGGGTCTTCTACTGTTGCCTGGAACAATTTGTCTGAATTTGTTTGTGTTAACAGAAAAAAACAACAACTTTTTTACAGGTTGAAAAGCATGAAAAGATCTTTATACTTGGATGTTTTCCAAATGAGCATCTTTCTCTAACGTATTTGCGCCTGTGGGTAATCAGGTCAGCTGTTCAATGGTGTGTGACACCTACGTCAGAGAAGAGCAAACGAGGCAGAAAAGCACAAAACTCAAAGAAAAAAAAATAACTCAGCTCTGATTTATGAGTATTGCATCTCTGAGACTTGCTGTGAGGCATTACGTTTCAGTGACTTCACAAGCTCACAGCCATCATTAACCTACATGTTGTGTCACTCCAGACGTCTCCTCATTATAGTCTGATCAGCCGGCAAAAACTGCGGCATTTTCTGCTTTTGCTGACAATTCACTGCAGTTTCCCAACACTTGTAGCCAAAGAGAGGTGCCTGATAAAGTCTACTGAAATCAGTTTTTTGACAAAAGCAGCACTTTGAACATTAAATAAGTCATACTAGTTCTGACTCCGTAGATTTACTGCAACACCCAGGGGCTCAGCATAAATCTGTTCCGTCTGATAGGCGTCATCATGTGTCAGACACGCTCTTACATCTTCTCAAGCCTGAGAATTCAACACAGATATGAGCAACTTAAGCATATTGTGTGATATTTATAGATGTCCTATTATGCTGATGTGATTAATATTGGAAGTTCTACATTAGTGGCATAACATATCAGGTTGCAAGCAGGTGGGTGGCAGACATCAGATCCTCAGCTGCAGCACCATTTCTGTTGAAGTTCACTCTCTGGTATTTGTGTAAAGACACCTCTTGGTTTGAATTCACAATAAAACTTTGTGATGGTAATTATTGTTCACATGGATGATGAAGTGGTGATATATCAGACACTCGAGCTAATCTTGTGGTCCAGTTGCCCACTTGAAAGGCAGGTTATATGCTAAACTTGGATGTTATTGTTATTGTATTACAACCAGGGTGGGATAGAGTTATTACAGCCAGGGTGCAGCCAGCATTTTTCTGCTCTTTCACTCACCAGACATTCCCCAAACAGCCCGAGTCTCCATCTATGTTCACATCAAAGGCATGTTTTTACATATTTGCTCATTGCTCCCTGCTCTGTAATGTTTTCTGCATGTGAATAACACAAACAGTTGGCAGTCTTTCAGCATTGTTTACCTGTTCTCTCCTTTTCCATTTGAAGGTGGTGGGTGGAGAACTGTTTGGTTGTCCTCCATATCCACGACACATTTTGTATTCAGTTCAATTTCTGTGGACAGAAGTTTGTTGGGGTTGTGAAGCAGAATGCGGGGGTGTAAAAAGTAAAAAATGCTAACTACTTTCTAACGTCTTCAAGTCTGAATCCAAGCTGGAGACAGCAATGGCGAAGAAATCAAAACTTTATGATAACGTAGCATGACTCCGCTCAGACAGAAAAAAAGGGTTTGCGAGCTTGAATTATTGTTTCAGAAACACTTACCCCTGCGGTTCATGGGCCGGACTCTCACTGCAACTTTTACCTTTGTATCCGACATTTTTGTCCACTTTTCACTCCCACCCTGTCTCTGTATGTGTAGTCTGTGAATCCTCGACAAGGAGCCAGTATTTCAGCCACAAAAAGAGACACCAGGCTCTAGTTAGACAAGCCCAAAAGAGTCCACACCTCGAGGAAAAGATGCAGGAATATGTTCATGTTGTCCTTTACATGCACCCGGGTTCGCTTTTAGTGCAAATCCAGCACCGTGCTCCATCCCCACCACCGCCATCTTCCACTGGGAGCACGACTGCTCTCCTCTGGCAGGCTGGAGAGGCTCTGCCGGGGAGGGAGGAAGGATCCACGCACCGCGCCGCTAGTCGGGGGGTGGAGGCGGGTGGAGGGGAGGAGGAGGGGGAGAGACCAGTGTACGAGAAGAGAGACTCTCCGACAAGTTCATTAACGAGCCACGGTAAGAATTCATCCAGGCGTTTTTGAGGTAAATACAGGCTGCGAAGACTGTTACAAAGGACGTTAAAAACCGTTAACTCCAACTGTCATTTCACCTGCCATGATTTTGCTAAGCAGCCTCATGGGTTTGATTCTCTGTTATTCCCCCCTTTTTTTAATCTTTCTTTTTTCAATTGTTGCAAAACTCAAAAGTGAAATGAAATTACTTCCGACAATTTCATGGCTAAGGCAACAGGGCCGTAGCCTGCTTTTACAGACACCCAGGGCGTGAATCTTGATGCCCCCTGCAAAACACAATTTTGAGCTGTCACCAAAACAATCATGGTTGCTCCCTCTTCTTTACTTTTATTTAAATAGGAGATATTATTTTTTCCATACTTAAAGACTTTATGAGGCAGCCCATTCAATTAGCAACCTTGCTAACACTGGCAAATTCTTGCAGAAAATGTCAACGTTATTACAAACATTGAATGCAACACTTATTGTAACCTTGCAATTAAGCCATAATTCTTTTTGTTTGTTTGTTTTGGAGGCATATTTGGAAAGTTCACATTAACAGTTTTGTGCCTATAATCCCTTATTTAATTCTGCATGGACTGACAAGTATTCATTTATTTTACAACCAAATCCAAAAGCCTGAACCAATGTGTTTAATCTGCCATGGGAACGTTGCAATGCTGACATATTACGTTTGTGTCTAAGCCAAAAAAAAGCCATTTGCACAGCAGAAATTAACACGTAAGCGCTAATTTTGCTAACGGCATGTACTGTAAGGGGGTGAATTTTTTTCTTATCTGGTAGTGTAAAAGATATAAAGATCGAGAGCCCCCTTATCAGAGGCACAGCTCAGCTCATGTGACTGAAAGATGCCCTATAGCTGTTCGTGAGGAGATTTGTCACCTGTCCCCATTTCAATGTAGCCACTTCACTTAAAACTCCATTTCAGACACTTACGGGTGATGACCCACAGACTGTGTCCATTTATTTTACAGTTTATGCCCGCAAGGCAAGTATTTAGTTGCGAAGTAATGGAATGCGACAAGTTTAATGTATTTATTCATAGTCATGTTGCTTTTGAATCTAGACAACGAGCAAACATTGTAAACTCAATTATTACTCCAGTTTAATGCACCAGGCTATATTTAGTGCTGCTCACAGCCCAGTGCTCAAAGACACATCAGTAACATGTTATGTTAGTGAATCCTTGTTGTCCTACCAATGCTAATCTACCAACTACAACCTCACCAAACATCGCAAATGTAACCTCACTCTTCATTTTATTGACAGACGCCTAAGTTTGAATAGACCACTGCAGTAGAACTGCTGCAGGTGGGTTGTAATGCATATTATCACAAACAGCCTAACCCGTGTTTTAGCCCATGCTTTGTCACTTTCCTAGTTAGGTTTCTTCTGCTTTTCTGTTTTTACTGTCCATCTTCAGTTTCAGCCATTGCTATAAAAAAGATCCAAGAAATTCTTTTCAGCAGAACTTTTCCAGCCGATGTAGCATTGTCATGGAGACTTTCTGATGTAAGTGAATTCCTTGGGTTGTCTCAAATTCAGCCCTGTTGTCAAAAAAACATTTTTTTCCCTTTCACTATATCCATCAAAATAGCAATAAAAGGTAAGGCTTTGCTACAAAATCATTTCCCTGAAGCTAAGTCATGGTTGAGTAGTATACTAGTTCACCATATACTGATTTGTGGCCCATGTCTGTTAGCTCTCATTCACCCTAGGGTTATGGCCTTGTGAATGTGAATGGTTGTGCATGTGGCTTTTCCTATTGGAACTGTATAACCTGTAAATCCCTCTTTCATATAACCATTGTACTTCCATTTCTGGTCATAAATCCTCCTGTGACCTGTCAGGGGATTTTTGGGATCCATGCTGGAATTCCTGATGCAATGTAGGTTGGAATTACGTGTTCTATGTTATGTTGAATGAAAAAAGTACTTTTTATTTTTTCAAAATGAGAGCAGTGGGACCGTTAAAGAAAAAAAAAAAAGGGGGGGGGGGGTTGATTGGCCAGACTGCTGGTCAGTCTAAATATACTGAAACACATGTATTTTAAACAAACACAAGACAGTAGGCTAATCAGATGTACTTTAATATGTTTTGATATAATCATATTTTTCATTTCAATGTTTTTAAATGCAAAACTTAACTTCATTTATTGTAAACATTACCCAAGCAGGTCATTAATTTGTAGTATAGTATGATGAAATAAATTTCCATTAACACCCTATCATGAGCTATCTGATTGGCCAAGCATCAGATTTGGAAGACCAAATCTTCACTGTATGGTCTCCACTGTCCAGAATGAAAAGTGTATTTTTCAGTGACACCAGATTAGCAGGACGGTTAAGATGGACTCCCACCAAAGGAGACAGGTCCAGGCCTTTCTGCACATTCCCCAAACTCCAAATCATTCCTTGGTTGGAGTCAACGACAATGACACTTCCATCCCCAGCAAAGGCAACACCTGAAATGTTGAGCCTCACAGTGGAGTGCAGGGCCAGGCTGAAACTGTCGGTCTGATAAAGGAGGTTGAAGTCTGGAGAAAACACTTTTAACCTTGTGGATTGGTGAATACTTGGAGGATGCTTCTCATCTGGTAAATGCTCCAACACTGCAATGTTCCCGGTCAGCTGGCAGCAGGCCACTGATCTTGGATGTTGGAGGTTGATAACAACAGGTTCAATCTTCAGAATGGCACTGTGAATATAGTCAACTTTTATTTGGGACAGCATGCCGGCTTGGGCGTCTGAGACCAGAATGTTCCCACAGCCGTCTGTATCAACACCCCAAGGCAGCAGGAAGGACTCTTTGACTGTCAGTACGTGGTTCCCTCTTGAAGTGAAAACCTTCACAGCTTGATCCCCAGCATCAGTCACCACCACGTAACCACAGGGTGTCACAGCCACATCCACAGGATAACAGATCTCCTCAGCAGCTCGGCCTCTTGGACCAAAGCTGTGCAGCTTCCTTCCCTGTGAATTAAACACCACCACCCTTTCCTCTCCATCATGCACCACCACTACTGTCCCTGAGGACCCCAAAACAGCTATTCCAGTGGGATTGAAGAGAGTCCCCCATCCACCGAAAGCTGAGCAGAGGTGAGGAGCTGTAGATGTCAGACTTGAGGTGAGGCACAAACCTTCTTTAGGAGATGTTGGACTCACAGAAAACATCAGTTCCTGCAGGTCTATAAGAACCTGGCAGGGGGAGGTGCTGTCCACACTGCACAGCTGTCTACAGAACGGGCACTCGAGCTTCCTCAGGAGAGGGTGGGACAAAGCTGCGATGCATTCCTGACAGAGTACATGGCCACAGGAAAGGTTCTGCGGTCTGCGCTCCCTCTGCTGAGTGTTGAACTTCTCAAAGCACACTTTACACTCCAGTAAGTTGATCTGGATCTCTCTCAGAGCGCCCTCAGAACCCCTCAGAAAAGGACTCTTGGCCATGGCTGAAATATCTCTATGTCCTTTAAACTAACTGAGACTGCTGAGTCTTCTGAAGAAGGCAGCAGGAAATTCAGGAAACCAAAAGAAAGACTGAAGCTTGAGTGAAATGGAGAGAAAAAGGAAGACAGAGAAAATGAAGGCAGAGGGCTGCACCATTTTTGTCAACACACTCATGTCCCCTGTTTTAGGCCCAAACAATCACGTGACATTTTACGCCTCAATGAGGGTCTCTGCTGCCCTCCTCTGGTTAAGGTTAAATACAGATTACAAATTTTTACAAGAGCCCCCTTTCCCTCCCTGTCAGTGTTCAGAGCTCAACAACAGAACAAAATAACATGAAACAGGGGCTATAAGCATGACAAAAGAAAGATGATCACAGTGTTAAATGATGTTTTATTAAGCGTTTTTGCATGGGAACTGCTGAGTGTGGATCTGTCAGTGGGTAAGGTTAAAGGAGCTCAGACTTTGCTGTCTTTTCTCTTAAACGACATGAGCTGTACCTTCAAAACATGTTGTTATAGGTCAACACGAGGCAGCAGCTATTTCTGTCTGTATTTCATGGTGTGCAGACCGAGTGAAATCTGATCCAAGACGGGCAGTTCTTGAGTCAGCCAATTGGGAACTGCTTTGCTGCTGCAGGCCACTCTTCAGAGGTTGAGCAAGGTCATCCATGGATTTCCATTGTGAAGCACTTTATCAGCCTTTCACATGCCAGTACAAGCATGTTTTTTGATGATACTATTAGTGATTACTGATAAAAGTTGTTGGTAACAGTGCTTTCGTCTGTTCAATACCATAAAAGAGAAAATACCCACAAAACAACTCAAAACTCAAGAGGAAATGTAAAACCCTTTAATATGTTTTTCATTATTTCACAGTGAAAAAGAACAGCACAAGTCCTTTTCAACAAAAATGCGTTTGGCGAATTACATCTACATCCAGAGACAATGTACCATTTATAGCGTCTACCGAAGCACTGGAGCCTGGTCCATTCCACAGAGGTCAACGTCTGGATTGTCGAGGATTATGGAGGATATATCTGAACTGAGATGAGGCTGATGGAGCATTGGGAATAAATCTTCAATACGGCACTCAAGCACAAAGAAGAATCAAACATCTAAAGCCAAAACTTCAGTAAAAACCTAGAAAAGTCAGGAATAAAAAAAGCACATGCAGACAGGCACAAGGGTGGATTAAAACATTACAATGACAGTGAAAGACAAAACATGACAATACTGGCATCCTGGTGTGTGGTGGAATATACTCTTGTAACCTTTTCTACTAAAAGACTCCATTTGATTTGACACAGCCATGCAAATGCATTGACAAGAAGGTTTATGGTAAAACAAAGCCCCCTGCACAAGGACAGGCTCAGACAGACAACATGCACAAAATTGAACGGATGCCCTCAGATATATCAGTTCTATAAAAAAAAATGATAGCAGCCACAGATGAACAGGAGAGTAAAATCACTCAATGTCACAATGATTCACAGAATACTCAAACATTACAAAATGTACAGTATTTGCAGAAAACATTCCGAAAAGTGCTTAAACTGTGTGCTTTGCTTTGTTCGCGGTCAAACAAACACTTCAGTCCATGATCCTACCCAGCTAGAGTTTTCTTGCATTAAAATCCCCACATTCAAGCTCACAAAACATGTGTGAACATCTTTGACAGATGCCAGTAAAAGCCTTTCTGTGCAATAAACATAGAGGCTCCATTTCATGTGATAAATTCTACATAATGGCTTTTAAACATTGAAATGTGTTGGACCAACATACTGCAGTTACAGGCTGGTGTAAACCAGTCAAATGTACATTAACCATTAGTGATATACAGTATTATAAGATAAATGTTTGTAAATTATACTTCATCGGCTACAATGATCATGCAGTCATATCTAGAACTGGCAGTCTTGATGGCCATCTCTTTCTTTCACACACTCACACACATTACGTCTCTCTTCACACACACAAACCTGTGATAAGTGGTTTAGGAGTTCTCTACGACTACAGCACACACATGTGTGCATCTCTGTCCGCCAAGTTGCAATGAACCCCTAATAACACTGCATGAGCTCGCACCCTTTCTGTCTCCACTCCTTCTACTGTATGTGGGGGCTTTTGAGACTTCAAATAAACCAAGAAGTAGTTGTATCTTCACCCCCTTTTAAACATGTGATATTTTCACAGCAGTTTTCTTGGAGGGAGTTCAGGAATCAACGGCCAGCCTCTAAAGCCTAGACTCCTACTGGCTGTCAAGGCCATTGATCGAACCAGTCTTTGCTGAGAGATTTCCTCGATGTCTGACTGTGGGGCTGTCGTCGTCCACCTCTGTCTCCCCTGAAACACCAAACACACAGAGGTGAGTTTGTTTTAAGAGAGATTATGAATAAAAGAGCATCCCAAACACTCGACATCAATGAGATAAGCTACTGTACCTTTAAACCCACCTGACACGTGGCCAGATTCTGTGTAATTACTGTCTTCACATTCTGAGAGGCTCTGTGAAAAGAGGAGGAGAGGTTCAAACACATGACACACATGCTGCTAAACTGACAGTTTAACAGCAGCAGCTAATTGACCCTGAACAGCTGTCATGGTACACTGAAGCACTGGTTGATCATTTCTGAGGATCTTAAAGAAACAGAAAACGTATACCCTGATGAAGTTTTCTCTTGTAGACTAGACATAGCATGACAATCTTTTCTTGCCCTCCGTTCAATTTTGCAGTGAACCCTTAGATAGATTTTATGATCAATCTTACAATATATGACAGTCAATCCCAGCTGTATTATTTATACTGTGCAATATGGTGAAACAACAGCAAGATGAGACATGAATATTTTTATTATCATTTTAAACTGCCAGTTTTGAAGCATCTGTACTAAAAACCAAAGAAATCAAAGATTAGTTCAATATTTTATCAACATACAAAGCAAATGACAAAGCAAAAATTTCAGAATATTACAGAATACCAAAGATTGACTTAAAATGTAAACATTATCATTATCAAAGAGAAATCGTGCAACATCTATTTCGCTGCCCTCAGACCCACATTTAGCTCCACATTTGGTGATTCTGTTTACTGATCTGGCAACTTACAAACAGAAGTGGAGCAGGATAAGGCCAACTTTCATTGGCTGTTATCACACTGATTTCCACCATGTTTGATCAGTAAACTATGCTCACAGCTGATCACAGTTATTGATACAAAATGTATCACGATCATATAATTGCCCAGTCTTACATGGAGCATTACTGTGATCAACACTGTACTTATCCAAAGGTTTTTGCTGTCTTTTTACAACTCGAACCTATATAATTACAACATTTACTCGATACAGCTCAGTAGCCAGTGGAAAATATAATCCTCATTACAAAAATAGAGTGTGTGTGTGTGTGTGTGTGTGAATGTGTGGGGTCATGGATCAAAACACAAGCTTAAACGATTACTTTTGTATTTTTCACATGGATCACTGGATCATAGATCACTGCCTTTTTTACATAAATCATTCAGTCACAACAAACAGAGAGTCCGCGTGTCTCTGAAGTTAAACAGATTTTAACTATGATCATTCTTTTAACATTAATAATTTTACAGCCTTTACAGGGGAAAAACCCCGTCCTTAAAGCCATTAACATACCTTTTCTCTTGGGCCATAATTTTCAGCAAACCACACCATTCCATACAGGCACAGGAATGTAATGAAGGCCTAAAAACAGATCAAACATAATAGAGACTGTTCAATGATTCATGAAAAACCCATAATCAATAACTTACGGCACGTTAAACTTTTCATGATTGGAATTAGAGAGGTATGCATGGAAGAGATGGTGCACAGCAGAGTTTAACAACGTGACTTCATGAGGTCTTAATGAGCATAAAACTTCCCTCTAAAAGTGGAATGCATCAAAACATCGGTGCTGATCTTACCAAACACAGAAGCCAGAGAATCACATAGAGGATCTGTGTTTTGGAGAACAAGTCTTGTCCAAACTTAATGCACGCCAAGGCCTCCAGAAAGGCTATTGCCCTGTGAGTAATAAGAAAAAAACAGCATTTAAAAAAACACTGACCCTGTGACCTGCAGTAACCTTTCAAGTTGACCAAAAACAGAAGCTCAAAGCAAACATGCCCTTGTGTGACTTCTATCTTTTCACAAAGCCCCACATGTTTACATTTGCACCTTCTTTATCTTACATTATGTGGCCATCTGATTTGCTCTCTAGGTTTACACATAAATATAGTGTAAATAGAACTTGAACTGATAGTCATGCTGAGTCAAGGCTGCACTTACCCAAACACCCAGCACTGGGTCCCAACTCTTTTGCACTGCGTGTCTGTTAGGTACGCGTAATACTGCCTGAAGCAAAAAACAAACATAAATGTTCACCAGCAGGTCGAGTCAGTTTGTGCCGTTACTGTACAACTGTTGAACAAACTGTCAAAACGAAGAGCTGAATGGAAGCATTTAGGTTTGTTCAATATTGACACTATATGGTGTGATTGATTTGTAGAGATCATATCTTCACAAATGCAAATGTGAGTTTACCTCACTGTTGGGGCGGTGATGATACCAACAAATAGAATCCGACACCAGCTGAGTGCGTGGCTTGCCGGAAAGATGAAAATGTGCTTGAGAAAGAATGTGTTCAATTCTGTAAGCTGTGGATAAACAGAAAACCCATAAAAAACCATGAGTATTTTATGAAGGTTTGACATTTTATGCAAACGGATTGTGTTCACAGGAACAAAAGCACTTTTTACTGACAGTCCACACTATGTAAGGGGGAGCTAAACATGACAACCAAACCTGATATGTTAGTCAAACATGATATAAATGCTTTAGAAAACCTTTGAGTAAGGGGATGACATCATGTCCATGTGCTTGAGTGCAAATCCAAGACAAAAAAAAAACTGTCTGAATGTTGTTTTTACCACTGATCTTTTTGTTATCAGTTAATGTCCATGTGCTTTTTCACTTATGCTGGTGTAACAAGCAACTTTAACTGTTGACAAACATTTCAAATGAATGTTTTTTTTACATGAATGAAACCTTTTTAAAATAACTTTAGGTTAACATAAAGATTTCCTAACAATGTGGGTCTCAGTTTAACAAATTAACAACAGTAACTGCAGTTTATGCAAGATTGCACTTGGTCCACACTGCTCCAATCCAACCACGAGCATAATGAGAAGAAGGCCTGTTACTGAATTATTCACTCATTTAGCCTGGAGTCTGCTTGGTTCAACTTAGCGTTGAGCTGCTAAATTGTCCTCATGCAGAGTTGAGCTGGGTTGTCTCCTTCTCAAATATTTCTTAAATGTTAGTAATAACTTTTTTGAACTGAAATAGAGCTGGGGGCGTCCAAAGCAAATGGCTAATGCTTCATTGCTGCATAAGAATGAGAGGAACAACAGCTCCTAGAGCTTAAGCAGCTGATGGTTAAAACCTAGCATCTTTAGTTAACCCTCAATTGTACAGCAGAGAGTTAATTCAGGTTCTTAATCCATTGCCGTCTGGCTTCAATAAATCACTTGGAATTAAGGATTAGTTTCCTATGTGTGGACAGGGGCACACTTTGCATAATATGGTTCAATGTGAGACAGGTTTAAGATTTCAACAACAAAGGAGGCAATTAGATTAGCCTGGACTGAGCACAGGATGATCCCCGACTAGTCAGCACTTAGTCACCATGAGATAATGGGTGAGGATTTCTCGCTGACCCACCTGCCAGATAATCATGAAGAGATAGACACCCATCACTCGCTGAAGGGAAGACTTAGGGTCCAGCCAGCGGACATAGGTCCAGCTCGCAGGGGTGAACTGTAACACGGCTCGTTTGATCTTCCCTGTGGTGGTGTGGATGTCCCTGGATAAAAAACCGAAAAGAGAGAGATTACAATGAGGTGCAGATAGATTTCCAATAAGTGTTATATCAGGGCAGAGGACAAAGCCAGATGAAAGTAACGCAATCACATAAATGATTCAAGTACACTCCACCTTGATGAACTTTTGAGATCAGATTTCAAAACAAAAATTTGTGCATAATAGCATCTCAGAAGCCTCTATGAGTTGAAATCATCTTGGCTTTAGTTATATTAAAATATTTGAACAAACTTATCCCCATCTTTTTTTTACAAACAAATTCCTCAATAAATGACAATAATAATTTAAAAAAAGAAATAAGAGAAGGATAATCAGACCACAGTTTAACCTGGCTCACATGTAGGTTGTACAATACTTACTAAGGAAAGAATCAAAGTCAAAGTTGTATTTACAATACAAGCATGTGAATCAGCCTTTGGGGCTTGAGTCTGAAAAGACCGAATAAGTGAAGACAAAGTATTACCAACATCATACTGGCTATTACTATATGAATTGATCCCATGAAAAGAATGGAACTGACTTACACTAAAAAAAAACCTTTGTCTTAAAAACCTGTAAATAAGTTTTGAAATCCGGCTGAATGTAACTGGATATATTTATCCTGGTATTACTGAAACAAGCCAAGGATCAACACCAATCAGAATAAAATTTCAACACATTTGTAGATCACTTCAAGATCATACTTAATACTGGCCCAGTGGTAGGTCCTCATCTCCAAAAAGCGGCAGACAGTCATGCCTAGCCAGATGCCTCCTCCGTTGCATAGCAGAATGTCCAGAATCACCTGGTCCCACCAGCACTCAGCAAAGTTAGGCAGCAGATGCATGAAGAATAGCTACAGGAAAGAAGATTAGGAGGCAAGAGGGTTTGCTTTGGCAATGTTAATAAAAATGACCAAACCCTTCAATTTTTTTTGGATTAACCCATTATGTCACCAGGTTAGTCGACCCTCAAAGTCTCATTAATGAGAGGAAAGAGGAGGAGAGGCAGAAGGTGAGATGTTAAATGATTGCTGACTACATCTAGTACTTCCTTACCTCTGTCAGCTCCCACGTAATACTTATGGTCCAGCAGAGGCCATAGCTACGAATAAGCAGCGCTTTCATACCCCAGCCCCAGAAATGGCTGAATGCAAAAATGTCAAAGTGGCTCAGGATCCTCTCCCAGGTGATGACATGGCAGTTTACAGCATATTCCTGCAGAGAGCAGCATACTTAGCCTCATCGCAATTATTAATAATCTCATGATGGAAAGAAAGATTGTATGCACTTAAGCATAAATCACCCACCATTATATCTGCCTCCCTCTTGGCATAGCGCAGGTTTGGGTCCAACCAGTACATGAGCTGCTTCACCTGCTGCCAGTTGAGGAAGATGATGAAAACCAGGAAGAGGAAGTACATGACGCTTAGACCTGGACAGCAGAGAGAGATGATGTTAACAACTAAGATCTATGATCCAATCAATAAGCATTACTTGCTCTGTAGGATATACTCACCAAAAACTATTCGCCATATTGCAGGATGTGGCCGAGTGAAAGGACCTACAGAAAAAGACATAGAGACACTATGTTAAAGATCAAGTCTAAAACGTGGTGAAATGGACACAGGCTTTTCATCATGCCAGACCATGATTCTATAATATTGTCTAATACGACCCCAAATACTTTTCTTTCATTTTGAACACTGCTAGGTGTGATTTATGATTTTGGGAAGGAGATTAAAACCATGTAATGAGAATCAACTCTCAATTGCAAGAAAAACCAACTCAAGTGAGCTTGTTAACTTAATGGTTCAAGTTTGTTTATCCAGTCAACTTTCAAACTATTCGTGATACAGCAATTGAATGGTATGTATATTATTCCAGAAAATTATTTATTCATAGTCATTTGATACCCACCATTTGGAAATGCCAAGACACTTATGACAAGGAAAAAGGAGATGACCAGGATGAGCCCCACCCAGAGATTACTGTCAGGATTTCCATCATCTCTGTGAGCAGAACATACAGACATTAAAGTCAGTGATACAACACCTGTATAAACTATACTCAACAGTTAGTGTTCAATAAAACATATCTTGTTGATCAAACTAAAACTATCACTGGTTTGGATGTTTATATCGTCTTTTGTTTGTATAAAAAACATTTTCTAATGCAGATAATCACTTCGTACTGATGTTATGACACGTTTGCCTGTGTGATATTTTGTTGTAGTGCAGGGGTCTGAAACCTCTGGCTCTGGAGCCTCATGTGGCTCTTTGACTCTTTCCCAGTGGTTCCCTGCAGCTTATTTTTTATGGTGAAATAGAGAATTTTTTCACAGAGTGTATTTATAATCAACTACACTGAATCAGTAAAATCATGGAAGAATTTCACATAAATTTAACCAACTAAACATGCATCATATCTTACAATAAAGCTTGTCACCACTCTACTCTACTGCCTACAAAACTAACAGCCCGCCGACCTTCCTTTAACCTGTGGTGAACCTGAACTTTTACATCCCTTGTAGGATAATTTAACCAACAAAAAGACAAATCTAGAAGAAAATAGATACTTGATTCTGTGTGTATGGATTCATTTAACTGCCAACACACCAGCTTAATATACATGCTTCACATGTGACAAGTCATTAGTAAACAATAAAAAAATATGAGTTGACCAACATTATCATCAATTTACTACATTATCAAATTGTGTTGTTTTTGTAGCACTACCATTTAACTAATTCAAAAAACTTCTTAGATGATTTTTAAAAATATATTTCAGCTATGTATGAAATTTTATCCACTATATTGTCTTTATTGTGAAGGTAGAGTAATTTTTTGTGTCTCTAGAATGACTTTAATCCATGTGAGATAAGGCAAAAATGGCTCTTTTGACAGCAAAGGTTGCGGACCCCTGTTGTAGTGTCATCACATTAAACTGTGTCCATCTTTCCACAGCTGTTAACACAGACATACGTTTTGACAGATTGGTTGACGTTGCATGAATCGTGACTTTGTTTTTCTGTGGCTACAAATGCTGTTTTTCCGTGTTAGACTCCTTGAAGGAGCAGCTAAGGGCTACAGCTAACCTTCCTCCCTGTGCAAACCTGTCAGAGCATCACTGTTTGTTAGCACCAGGCTAACGCACCGTGTGCTAACGTTAGCGTCAGTGAGGAGCCTCTTACCGTGTGAAGGCGAAATACATCAAACTGAGCACCGTGCATGTCAGCAGCGTTATCGTGTGAGGCCTGTAGAAAAACTCGATGGTGATATCTTCAACCTGCTGCTCGTTTATCATTCGGAAATGCATCCTATAATTCACATCATCCTTGCTCAAGGTATGAGATCCGCTGTATACGGACGCCATGGATGGACGCAGCAGCGGCAGCAGCAGCAGCGGCAGCGGCAGCTCCTCACATTAGCATGAGAAAGTGAACCAGGCAGCAGCAGCAGCGGCAGCAGCAGCAGCAAAGACCATGAAAACTGCTACAACACGAGGAGGAAACTCAGAGAAATGGTCACATAGCGAGTGAGCAGCATGCAAGGGAAAGGTGACAGCTAAGCAGGAAGAGTCACAAAGGGTTAAAAAAAGAGGGGAAGACAGTTTTAGAGGAATTGTTCACTTCTGATTTTGATTGGTGTTCATGATTGTAGGGAGTGTCCGGACGCGGAAGAGTTCATGTGCCCGAGCTCCTGCATCATGTGCTGCAATGATTGTTTTCAGGCTGACCTCCGTGCAAGGGCTTCAAAGCGCGTTAAATGAACCGAGACTGACTTTTAAATGGAGCCAATTAGTCAAAAACCTGAGTAAGCAAATGTAAAACAAGTACGTAAGCTCGCATACTGTTCTTAAATAACCTGTTACAGTAAAATAGCCTCAAGTGATTTGAATGTCAAATGAGAGTTGTTCCACGACTACATCCTTCTCTGAAAGTTATATTTACTTTGCTTCATCTGGTGTGGGATCGACTCCCCCTCGTGGCAGTAAATGGTTTTGCTATTGCATAGGGTGGTGACCATTATCTGAAAGAAAACCCATAGACATTGTAAAGTAATATAATGTCTATGAGAAAAACCATCAAGTGGGCCCCCACCCGGCCTCTTGAAGATACTGCGAAAGTCCCTCAAAATACAAGAGGACAAAGTGATGCAAGCCCATTTCTGCCAGTGAAAAAAAGGGGGAAACTTAGGTTTAGTGAGATTTTTAAGGACAATGTTAGATCTAAATTTTGAAATAAAAAGTCAAATTCCTTAGATAAATAGGCAAAATTGGGGATAAGTCTAAATTTTGAAATAATATATAAAATTCAATAACATTCTAAGATAATAAAGTCAGAATCACGAGGTAAAAAACGGCTACTTTGAAGTAAAAAGTCAAAAATTTTACTTTTTTTTGTATCCTATTAGTTTGACATTTTATCTCAAAATTTCAGCTTAACAGGCAAAAAAGAATCTCAACAAATCCAGTTTTTCACTTTTATATTTTTAACTAGTTGAAATGAACTTCATTTATTTCAGGTACTCCTTTTCTGTTTTAAGTAAAAAATTTCTATAATGTGAACTTAACAATCTATAATGGTTAATGAGACAAAATGGAAAATTTTGACTCTATATCAGAACTTGGACTTTATATCTCATAATTCTGACTTTTTATTTTAGAATTTTTACTTTTATCTCATTCATCTGACTTCATCTCAAAATCTTGACTTTTTAGCTAAAAATTTCAACATTTTATCCCAAAGTTTTGACTACATAGGGGACAAGAACATTCTCCACAAAGTTAAGTTTTCATTTCTATATTTTAACTGGCAGAAATGGGCTTCCAAAATAATGGCTCAACACATGCTTAAATAATAATAATAATAAAAAAAATCATGTTTCTCTCCTGCAAAAATAGAAACAATGCCTCCAAATCTTAAAGTTAAGTTAATTTTTGAGGTGTTAAATTTTCAGCTGATTCAAAGGTGCCACCTTTGCAGGCAGAGAACATAACTGCAACGAAAAAGGAGGGCATGAAATAAAGACAGGACATAGAGGATGTTTGGTCACCCTATATGTTACAACCACAAACCCTCTTCGTTTCCTGCAGGGGGGCCTCACTCGTCAGGGAACAAAGTTTCTAAAAATTTCAACCACTTATCTCTTAATAAAAAGGATAACAGATTATGAGCGAGAAAAACAGTGGCATTGGCACAAGCAACCACTACAGAAAAATAATTATGAGAAAGAGGGTTTTCGGTTACGCAATGTCAATGGTTGAGCACAAGAGTTGATCATTGATTGTGATAAGTCTTTTATTCTGAGAGCGTCTAATATTTAATGTTGTTTGTTGTACAGCAAAATGTTTCATACATTTAACAAAGGAATTTTATTATTAATGTACCTTGTGTTTCAATAGAAGGAAGATTGTCATTGCAGAACAAAACAATTGCGTTTATTCACAGAAGAAAAGTTATTAAGAAATACAAAAGAAAAATTGGATCCACATTTTAACACGAATGCATGTAAAAAAAGTGCAAAAATAAAAAGCTATCAATCAATCAAAAACCATAAGGATTAACAATTTACAAATAAAACGGACAGTTTCTATCTTTCACTTGAAGTTTGCTGTTTACATCCAAAATTAGTTTCTAGTTTGACATGCGTTACATTGGGAGCAAGTGATATTGATTTGCTGCTGATACTATGTACACTAAGTCATTCAAAAGCAGATTATCTGCTTGCACTGATATGCAAGATTAGTATGAAGTTGGAAAAGAAGACAAGATCCAGGTGATTTTTTCTTTTCTTTTTTCTTTGGTCCTTTTGGACTCTGTTGGGTCTATTCAATTAGTCTCCCTGTTTCAGCAGTATGATGGGCTGTAGAAAACAATAAAAAAAAAGAAATCAGTTAGCCACATATAATCATATTTCTTTTACACTATATGTTTTTAATGTATGTTACAAGACAAAGCCCTACCAAAGTGTTGAAATGCTGTCTGCATACGGCTTTACTCAGCCAGTAGATCAAGAAAAGGGCTAAGAGCTTCTCCACAATGAGCAGGGTCATGATCAGGCTGCCGATTCCTTTGATGAGCTGTTGATGTTAAAGATTTATTATTATTATTGTTATTGTTATTATTATTATTATTATTATTATTATTATTATTATTATAATTATTATGTTAGTCAACCAGTGGATTACCAGTTAAATATAAAACTTAATTATATTTTACCTGTGAGCCTTCCACTGTGACATCATTTATCGCCAGTGCACATAAAACGACTGCTGCAATGGCCCAGAAGAGGCTGATGATGTTCAGAGAGAACGACAGCTTCGTCTGGTGAGAGGTGTAAAAGAAGATTCAGGGCCTTAGACATCATTAAAAGTCAGTACTGTGAGTGCCCACACAAAGAAATAAAATACAATAATTAAATAATTACAATGAAATATTCAAAATGTTGAACCAACCTGGATCATATAACTTTTCAAACTCATCATATTCAATTATTAAATTAGATAAACAAAACTACAAATGTTTCAGTCTTCTATCTTTTGAATCAACTGGTGCACAACTGACAGTGATTTAAATGAAGAAAGATACAGAAGAAACATACTGTTAAATCTGAAATTGAAGCCTTTTTTCATTTTGAAACATAAATTATGGAGGGTTTTTTTGGTTTGTTTGTTTTTTATATGTGAAATATAAAAGCAGCTCTTAAGATGATCAAATTAAAATCTTACCACATGGATGTCTGGAGATCGCCCAGCAGCGTAGGACAGCATACCAGAGATCACAAACTGAAATATTCATTGAAAAAAAAGGCTCATCATGATACACAAAAATGATACAGTGATCATAACTTATTAATACTTTTTTTAAGAACTAAACAGTGTTTGAAAGGTGTTCAACTGTGTCCACCTGCAGGGAAAGTGAGTTGCTACAGTAACAGGAAGTAGAAGTTTAGGAGCACACTTTATGTCAACTTAAATGAACTATAATTGTAAAAAGAAAGACAGAACAAGAACTAAGTTTCCAGTTTTGTTTTTCAGATATTAAGATTGTACAGAGATCTGTCCAAAACTGTTGCAATGCTAGTGTAAGTTAATAATCTTTGGGATATTTCTGTACCACACAGCTGAGCAGAGTGAAGATCCAAACTTTGAACTCTCTGTCAAGTTGTGTGTAACCAGAAGTCAGACTCAGAGCGATAATGAACACACCACCGATGGTCTGAGCTGCCTGATGGGAAAAAAGAAGTTGTGCTACAGTTCTGTATTTTAATTATAAAGACTCATGATCATCTGTAAACAATTACTCCAGTAACTTACCCCAAGAGGTTTGGGTTTTCCTTTGAGAGCAAACACCTTGTAGGAATCTTTGTACACACAGTGAAACTTCTCTGGCATCAGCTGACCCTTGTTGCTCTCCCTCAGAGTCCCGAGAGGAATGGTGATGATCATTGAGTCATCACATACAAATGTCTTCTTCATCTTCCTGCAGATAAGATCAAATAATAAATCAGGTTTTACCACTGCACCATTCTTTCCTTAAGTAACAGGTACTTACCTTTGACTTTATGCTTTTATCCTGAATCAGACCTCAAATTCTCTGTTCGTCAAAAGAGTTCGATGAGGAAATGACCTGGCACACCACTGGTCTGTGTGTCTTACTCTCTTCTTCTTACACACCCACCCCCTCACACACACACTGACATGCACAGACACATTCATAAACCCACAAACAGCTTTCTGGCTGACCTTGAAACCTCTCTCGTGGATGTCATTTAGTGAATTTTCCCTAGCTTTAAATGTATCAAGACGACAAATTAATTTTCACATAAGTGAGAGAAGGACATGATGTTATAGACACCTCTGTTTGATGGAGGAAGTAAAGGTGTGAGGTGACCTCGTCTTTCAAAGAACTGACAGGGAAGTGAAAATTCTGACTAAAGACTGAAGCTTTTTTCTTGCAACAGACTGGGTGAGTATAATCATTTCACTCAAGCTTTACTCGGTAAGAAATTAAATTTGACTTTTTAATTGAGTTGTACTGAAGAAAAAAGGTTTTGTAAATATTTGGAGTAGACCTACCATACTTATGTACTCAAGAGGATCAGAAGTTTTATGTTTAAATGTTGGATAAGGAATTACTGATACAGTAAGGTTTTAGATTAAAATCTAAAATCAATCAGGCTCTGTAATTATCTCTAGAAATTCAATATATCACATGTATTTGCAGTTTCCAAAAAAAATCTTTTGACAAACTGAGTGTTGGATATGATTGTGTGAAGCTAGAATATGAACTTGGACGATCTGGATAAAGACAAAAATGTACTCAAACTGTTTGATATTTAAAACCCCAGATATGTTTATTCTTGAGCTCAAATTGAGATGATGTACATTGCATTCAAAGCAATAATTAGAATCTGTCATTTTTAACTCATGTTCAAACTCATGCTTAAACTGTTTCTGTGATTTTTAGCTCTGAGAGTTTTATCCCTGCTGCTTTTTTCTTCCTGCTCGGTGTGTGAAGTTCAGCAGAGCATCATGGCCTGTGCAGATATAGACATGGACATACACGGAGATGAAGAGGAGACACGCAGAGCCGGGAGGAGAGAGTCTCCGATAGTTCGACATTACCAAGCTACAGAGCTGATGCCAGGAGTCAAAGGGCCACTGCATGATCTGCTGCAGAAACAACCTGCTGTGCTCGGGGTAAGACTGACCAAGCTGTGCGGTGCATACAGGAAAATCAATACAGCTGTGCAACCAATAGAAACAAAACATTTAAAGATCAAACTGTTAACACGTTTAGACACTGGACTCTGATTTAAAACCGTCACTTGAGGTGACAGTTTTATCAGTTTTGTCGGTCAAATTATCAAACTGTGCATCATCATCCCCTCTCCTCATATTTCTCGACCTTTTTCTATTAAATTAAAAGAAAAAAAGGCTTTCTTTTTGTTTGCAAGTGATGATCTCTAAAACTACACACCTGAAATGTAAAATAGCAAGTTGCTTTCTAAAAGTTGAGGAAAACAAATATTGAACCTGTCAATCCTCACCTGTGAATTTCTGTAACTTAAGGTTAAAAGTGTCATTCATTCATTGTATATGTGTAATTGTATTGCCTCAAGCTTTCTGATTTGCAAGTTTTTAAGTGTCTCAAAAGAACTTAGATTTTTAAATCATGAAAACACACATCCCAGTCATCTGGTACACTATTTTTCTGCTTTTATCATTTCCTATGGCTAATGAACTGACAATACAAATATATATTTGCTTCTTGCTGTTATTTTGAGATACCCTAAATTTGAAGTAACAGATATGAAATAATGAATTAAACATGTGCAGGATGCTTCTCTGACAATACAACATAAGCGTTTTTTTTCTCAGGTTAAGCCACCGTGAATAGAGTTTCCTGTGGCATTTTGAAATTTACAATGGTAACAGAAAACTTCCTTCAACAGGCAAAACCTTGAACAGAGCCGGAGTCATGTCAGACAGCCATCTTCCTTGATTAAGTTGGGGGTTGGAGAGTTATGAAAAAGAGAGAGACATTAACTGAGTTAATGCGACAGGCTGTCTATACAAATGTGTTAGAGTGTGTCTACAAAACAAGGATGCTGAGAAACTCTCAGAAAGATCCATGGTAAACAACTTTCTGACCCTTCTCTTTGCTCTGAAACAGCACCCCTTTTTTTTTTTCTTATATTATTTTGGGGAAAGTGGCTTGTCCAAATCCTGAAAAAAACTGAAGTGAACTGAACTGCTCACTAATGTTGCCTAGCTACATCAATACCCAAATAGTGTAGAGATGCAGATGATGTATTAAATCACACTTCATAGTGGGCTGTGCACAAAATAATAGGACAAATATGATTTATTGAGTGGGAAACATAGCATGTCAGACACAGACTGATCTATGTTATAGGTGTATGAACAAAAATGAATATATTACAAGATCTCATCACCTTCTCTATGATCCCACCTCTGACTTGCCATGTCTTTATTTTGTATAATTTTCCCAAAACAGAAAAGCACAATACATTAAGAGTGCATAAGTCAAAGTATTTTCATTCATGGGAGTGTTTAGGTTCCTGCAAACCATATAAATTAACAGTCATGTTCAACACACAATTAATTAATAGAAGCACAAGTTGTCATGCTTTTACGAACAAACCAAAGAGCCTTTGTGACCGGAAACGCACAGACATGTAACATCTTCATAAATGACAAGCATATGATTTCTCACTTTATTGCTGTTTCGCTCTTTCTCTGTCAGTCTGTGCAGGTGGTGAGTGGACTCCTCAGCATTGGATTGGGATTTCTTTTAGCTTTGACCCAGAATATGGAAAACACCTTGTTCACACTGTTCAGAGTTTCCCACATGACTGGAGCGCTTGTAAGTCTTCTCAGATTGCTTCAATTCTGGAAATTATTGTCATAAAGGAAGAGACACTGGGGTCAAGAAGAGTAATTTAAGACGCATTTTAACATGTAATGTGTTTGACCTCATTACTGTAGGAAAGCTAGTTGTTCTTCGGTCTTTGAAACTTCTGAGCTGTATTTTTCTCCTCTGCAGTTTGTCATTGCTGGAGTCATCTCCAATCTGTTGTTCAAATATCCAGAATTACTTCCTGTGAGTGTAACTCATAATCCAGGCATACAGTATGATAATTATAACCTGTATCAATGAGAGTGAGTGACAATAAAACACAACAACATGTTTCAGGCGTCCTTTGGGATCAACTGCGGCTGCATTGTTGCAGGCGTAGTTGCAGCTTGTCTGATAAGCGTTGACCTGGCTGGGTGGGAACCAAGTAAAGCTGAACATCTTAAGGTAAGACTAAAAAATATGTAGTAATATTTCAGGGGGTTCACTCAGCAATATGAATTGAAACAGATTTTGAAAAACACAACAGCTCTGTTTGTTGTTTGTTTAAATTTCAACAGATGGAGGTGCTGGAGCTGTGTGTGTTGGGACTTGAAGTTTTTCTCTCCGCTGTTCTCTGCTTCTGGTTCTTCAAGGCGAAACGCACCAAATCTCTCTGATCAAACTGTTGATATGATTCAAGAAGAAATCTGAGAATCGGATACTTGGTTAAGTTTGCTCTGACAGGAGAGGATCAGAGGATCTTTGTATTACTGCTTCATTAAAATTTAAACAGCACATGTATTGGGTAATTTCATTCTGTTTAGCAAATGTATTGTGTGGCTTTCCGTTCCACCTCTATTGCCTGTTTTGAAGTTCAACCCCCTGCTGCACAGCCCAGGCTGTGGTCTGGGTCTGAATTTCGACTCAAACTGTGAATACCGAGCCTTGTGGTCAGCACATGTCAGCCCTTTGCATGTGAAAGAAAAACCACTTCTCCATCGTCCTCAGCCTTTGCATCTCTTTGTGTAACGGTAGCAGCTGGTTGTTTAGTGCTGTTCAGTGTGTTGAAGAGGCAGGGGTCTCTTTGTGGTTTTTTGCACTTGTGTTTGGTTATTAGTGGAAATATCTGCAACCTCTTATCATCTGCACTCACACTTTGAGCTGGTTCCACATACAGGAAGCTGCTGTTTTAGCTTAGTTTCAAGTGAATCGCCCACACTAGAGGCACTAAATGCTCCTGTGAAAAAAAAATGGGTACGACAATACATTTTTTCACATTTTAATCTTCTGTACAAATTTTCTTTACAAAGCTGGCAAAAAAAGCATATTGCAGTACAAGAAGTCTGGATTCATCTGCCTGCTACTGTTTGTTTTATAAAATACATAATACAAACCCATCTACAATATAAACACAGATTTATAACTACAATAGTTCAATAAAACAAATGTACAGACTGCTGACGTACCATCATAGCTGGGTGATTGATATGTCACTTTAAATTTACAGAAACATAATGAAATGTCATGTATTGTGCTTCATCCATTAAAGTTTTAGTGCTCTGACTCTGAAATCCTTTGTTTTCATCTCTGTGTCTCCGCAAATGACACCCAGCAACACGACGACTCCAGGCAGCTTTTACACAGAGGACTTCACAGCTATGGAGAGAAAGAAAACAAGAAAAGAAAATGACAACACATTTGATTTTCAGTATGCAACACAATGATTTCAGCCCTGTTGAACTAGTCTGAATCATTTTCCTCAACAAGTGCAACAGCCATGTGTCAAATTTCTCTTATTTCTCATTATTCTTAGGAATTTACAATTTTTGAAATTTATTTTTAGGTGTCTCTGATCCAACAGTATCAAAATAATACAAAGGAACGTGGATGTTTATTAAAACTGCAAAAGCTGAATCTTCCTGAACTAGAGATTTTAAAGACTCTGACACCTTTATCCTCAGCCTTAACGATTGTTAAGCTCAACGTTGAGACGGTTATGAAAACCGATAATAAAAAAAAGAAGCCGGCGACATTTTGAGGAACTTAGTGCATCAAAAACAGCTGTCATTAGCATTTTCTCTGCCTAAACTTTAAAAACAAAAACTTTAAAGTGCTTGTCTACTTTCCTTTGTAGTGTTCTCTTGGACAGCCACGTTTATGTTAATGGCTTTTTTATTTTGACATGGTGTCAAGTAATTCAAAGTTGACCCTCTATTTGAGAAATGATGACACTAGAAAACATATTCTTTAATTGTTTTATTATTCACTTTTTATTTTTGCAAGGCAAGTATGTTTTTAATCTTTTTTTTTTCATAAAGCTTCTTTCCTGTTGTAAAGCACTTCAGGCTGCATCATTTTGCGTATGACAATGTTATATAAATGAAATTGAGTTTAGTTTGACTACAGGGATGCTTGGAAAAAATAACCCTGCTTTTTTATCTTGGTATTATGAGTTTATATGATTAATCAGATTAAGATAATGAATCTAATTTTTTTGGACAATTAACAACAGAAAATGCAGTCTATTTCAGGAGTTCAACATTTTGTCAAAAACACAAAATCCATGCTTCAAGAAACTTAAGAGGTGCTTACGTAGTGTTTTCTGTGTAGTGTTTGACGTTTTCTTTCGAACATCATCTCGTACGAACTTATGTCTGTATGTGTCCAGTAAACTGTTGTGTAAAAGGTCCTGTGTTCAATGCGGGAATACAGTTAAGCTACGTTTTTCCTTTTTTTCTTCTCTCGTACTGTTTGTCGGTTTTGTAGTTTTTGTTTGGTGGAAGCGAGGTAAGAGCCCTTTGACCCATGAAACAAGCACTCTGACATGCAGTATGTGTAAAAAGCCACCGAAGGCACATCTCGACACATATTAGTAGGCAGACCGCAGGTTCCTCACATTTGTTAAATAGACAGTAGCACGTTTGTTCTCACGGTGGACATTACTTACTTACAGAGCTAAAGTCCCTCAGCTGTGAGTCAGACAACAGTAGAGAGACCTACTGCTATAAGAGAGGTCTTGCTCTGGTAAAAACAGAACAGCAGAAAGTTGGTATTAATAAAGTTGGTATTAATATACCTCCTCATCTAAAAGATAAGCTGATAAACACTTTCCAGTCTATTCGTCTCTATTCATATGTATGAATAAATGTGTGAGTGTGAAACAGAAGAAGAAACACTGCTGTCTGACGCCTTTTGCAGACAACAGCTTCCTCTTGATACATTAGGAGCAAACTTCCATCTGGTCTGTGTTTCTTTGAGATTTGTACGTCTGGTTAGAAAATAACATATTCCCAAACAGAGCCACAGTTCAGACTGGTCCACTACTTTCAATTTAACCCTCCTTCAGAGGACATGAAGCTCTCTGTACGATCAAGTATTGTTGTAGATTTTACAGAGTTTAAGAAACTGACCATCAAGACCAAATCTGAGCTTTCAGACTTCAGGTCTAGACATTTTGCAGACAATGAATCTTCTTCAGGGCATTAAAGAATAACATTTAAGCATGTTACCTTCACTTGAGCATTGAGCATCACTGTATTTTCCACACATGATTTATAAAAAAAAAAAATCTTTCACTCCTAAAATATATCTGAAAGTGATAATGAAAAAGATTTTGGTTGCGTTTTCATTACGCTAAGGCTTAAAAAGAATCTTAAAAAACAACATATTCACAGAAAACTGATTTTTTTTTATGCTCTGCAAATTGAAAGAAAGGATGAAGAAGCGAAAACATAAATGACTGAGCCCTCAATCACACTTAGCTCTAAACAAAAGGTCATTATATCTTTCACACCCTTACTAGCAAGATGTTACTTATTGCCTGCTAAATATCTAAAGACATCTTTCTAAAAAGTAAATCCCTTCAGTCATCATAGACTGGACAGTAAAACATAAAATGAATCTCATGTTCAGTTTCACCAAAGTTACACAACATACACACTCTCTCTTCCTCTGGGATGGCATTAAACCGACCAATCTCGAGTGCTAGAAGTAAAGTTCCTGAACGCAGCTGAGAACAAGAAGATCTCAGACTTTTAGTGAAATTAAACTTTACATAGGGCTCTGCACCATAACTGTTCTTAATGAGACAATATGTTCTTAATTTAAGTTTACACCGTAAATCCACAGACCATTGCTGTCTGGATTTAGTGAACAAAGAAGTCTTCATGTCCTGGATGTCACACTCATTTTGAAAAACTGCTGTGTTGTGTTGTGTTGTGTATGTGTTTTTGTGACTGCTTACATGTACATATATGTTTAAAAATGAGGAAAAGGTAAATTTCTGTGATTGAAAGTGTAGTATTGAGGTTTTTTTTTTCCATAAAATATTTCCATAAAGAACATACATGAGTGATATATACCAAAAAGATGGAAACTTTTTCAATATAACAGAAAACATACTCATCAAAAAAGAAATAAAACAATACGACTGGGATTTGAAAAAAAAATAGGGGAAATCTTTGCTTTAAACCTTCTTATAAAAATAAAGCTATGTTCTCAATCTTAAACAGGACTAAAAAGAGTGAGCCGTCTAATAAAAATGGGCATTACTGCTGATTTGCTAACGCCATCATTTTCAAAATGTTTTCCTATAAAACCACATGGTTTTGATTGTGTTACAACATTAGATTGTCTTATCTGAAAAAGAAAGTAATGTCATGTTCACTCAGATACTTACTGCTGTGATGAACTTGGTTCCCTGAGGTTGGAGCTCCTCCTCTTTCTGGAATATGGAGGGAGACATGATAGATGGGGGAGGCGTGGAGGAGCACAGGAAGGGGGGCTGGTTGTTATTGAAGGAGTCCATGATGATGCTGTCATGCCTCGGTATGGTGCTCAGCCCGGTTACACTGTGACTGGAATTACACTGGGGGGACGTCTCTGAGCTCTCTGTAACTGTTAAATATCACGAGACTGATTATAGCCATTATAAGAGATCAAACAACAAAAAATGATCCTTTTTTTAAAGTGAAGCAAAATCTCCAAAAACATTAACCAAGTTTGTTTGGATTGTTATCTTTCTATGAGCCAAGCAATGGAGAGATGTAATATTTTTAGACTTTAGCAGCACCTAGTGGTAGTGGCAAGGAAGCATTACAACTTAACACATGAATGAGACTTCTTTTATACATACAGTGTTTAAAAAATGTATTAGACCCCCTGTCATAGAAATGAGAAAACCAACTGTCATAATGAAGGGCCTTAAATCTGAATTTCTCTTTCAGTGAGTTTCTTACACTTCATCATTTTGAACAGGAGTGAGGAGTTTCAAACTGGTTATTGTTCTTAAATCTGAGCCAGAAAATTGTAATCCTCTAAGAAGTCAGAAATGTATCAAAAATGACACATAACCACTAAAACACATTTTCTTTTCTGTGCTTTAAGATGTTATTAATTAGGGCAGTTTGATTAGGTTGGATCACAAAAGTTTTACCAGAAACACTGTAAGAGCCATAATCATGGTTTTGGTCAGATTGTTTCTTCTTTTTGCCACTAGGTGTCAGTGTCACGTTTGGGTCTTGTAAAGGGCATAAAGGTGCTTACCTTGGTATGGTGTAGGTGTGTGTGTTGACCCGGAAGGGCACACGGTTTTTGACCGCTGTGGCGGCAGGTGATGAATTGAGTGCTTGAAATGTTTGTTCNTGTAAGAGCCATAATCATGGTTTTGGTCAGATTGTTTCTTCTTTTTGCCACTAGGTGTCAGTGTCACGTTTGGGTCTTGTAAAGGGCATAAAGGTGCTTACCTTGGTATGGTGTAGGTGTGTGTGTTGACCCGGAAGGGCACACGGTTTTTGACCGCTGTGGCGGCAGGTGATGAATTGAGTGCTTGAAATGTTTGTTCATGGACTTATTATGGAATTGGTGTATTCATGTGAAATGCTGCAAATAAACCGGATTATTGTGCAAGGAAACTGAAACGCCTACGAACATTTATAAGGAATCAAACATCAGGTATTTATCCATCATCTCTACGCAAGCGCGTCAACCATAGCCAACCCGGAGAAAAAGTCAAACCACCTCAGCTATAGCACTGGGCTAAGCTGTTATATCGTCAAAAACCCGTGCCATTTGGAACTTTGTTTGGGAGACCCTTCGGTGTGTTTGGTACACTGTTAAGAGACGGCACGTGAGGACTGGGAGAGCTACCGGTAACGGGGCGCAGCTTATGGCTAACGAGACCTGGTGGAGGACGTTTGCGGGCTGTGGAAGGACCGGGGAGCTGTGATTTGGATCTCTGGGCGAGGACGTCTCGAGGGTGAGGGATCGGTGAGATCGGCGGCTGCTGTTGGTGGAGGACGCTTTGGGCATCGGGGAGCTGCGAGGATTTCGGCTGCAGTCATCACCGGACCCGAGGCTGTAGCTGCGGAGCTAATGCGATGGGATCAGCTGTTTGGCATCGGACGGAGCTCACCGCACGGCGCCCAACGCAGTTTTAGAGAGGTATGTGTAGCGCTACACTGTGTATGGCCATTTAAGAATGTGTGCACACATAACTCTGTTGAAATCCAATGCATTGGTGGACTGACAGTTGACTTTGCGCTGACTTGACTTTGCGTGGTGAACTTTCGAACTGATTTCGTGACTGTGTGTTTACCATGGAGAAGAACGCGGCTTCGGATGTGACTGATGGGACTAAAAGGGGTCATGTTGGGTTAACTGCTACAAGAGCCAGCAGTATGACTGGCGATGTTGAAATGGTAACTGNNNCTGCGCTTCCTGTGGTGGCCTGAAGGGGATCTGAGTCAAGAAATCGCAGAGTATCGAATGACGGTTCACCTGTTTGGGGCAGTTTCATCGCCTAGCTGTGCTTGCTATGCTCTCAGGAAAGCAGCAGAAGACGGGCAGGCATCCTTTCCTGCTGATGTGATTCAAACAGTAAACAAAAACTTCTACGTCGACGACTGTTTGAAGAGCACATCATCAGAAGAACAAGCTATTCAGCTGATTAAACATCTCACAGCTCTGTGTCAAACTGGAGGATTCTGTTTAACCAAATGGGTCAGCAACAGCAGAAGAGTGCTCTGGACGGTGCCAGAGGAACACAGAGCTAAAGAGTTGAAGGAACTGGACTTGGATAGGGATAATCTTCCCCTGGAGAGAGCTCTTGGTCTCCAGTGGTGTGTGGAGAGTGATTCCTTTCTGTTCAAAATGTTAGAAAAACAAAGTCTTCACACAAGACGTGGCATGTTGTCTATGCTCAGCTCAGTGTATGACCCTCTGGGGTTTATTGCACCAGTCATTTTACCCGGCAAAGTCTTGCTGCAGGAGCTTTGTAGGAGAAATGTTGGATGGGATGAAATCCTACCTTGTGACATACTGCAGCAGTGGAATAAGTGGTTGGCTGAGCTTCGCAGGTTGTCAGAATTCACCTTCAGCAGGTGTATTAGGCCAAAAGAGTTTGAACAACCCACAGCAGCCCAGCTGCATCACTTTTCGGATGCGAGCGAGGGAGGGTATGGCACTGTGAGCTACATACGGATGGAGAATTACAACGAGGTCCATGTTGCATTTCTGCTCGGCAAATCAAGAGTTACACCGTTAAAGGCTGTCACCATTCCACGTCTGGAGCTTACAGCTGCAGTTCTTGCTGTTCGAATGGACAAAATGTTGAGAGAAGAGCTTCAGCTGCAGTTGGAGGAGTCGATCTTCTGGACAGATAGCACTTCAGTGCTGAAGTATATCATGAATGAAGATAGGCGTTTTCATACTTTCGTGGCGAATAGAGTGACTATCATCCGAGATGCTACCAAGCTGTCTCAATGGAAGTATGTGAACACTAAAGATAACTCTGCAGATGATGCATCGAGGGGCTGTAAAGTCGAAGACCTATTGAGTGGCAGTAGGTGGATTGAAGGACCCAGCTTTCTGTGGAGGCCAGAAAAGAACTGGCCAGAAGACCCAATGGAAACCAGCATTTCAGCAGATGACCCAGAAGTAAGGAACGAGTTTGTTGTGAGTGTTGCTGTGGAAAAGGGTTTCTGTCTGCAACTGACCAGCTAATCACATATTTCTCAGACTGGAGAAGACTCAAGGTTGCTGTTTCCTGGATACTCAAAATCAAAGACATTCTCTTGAAATTAAAACAAAGGCTAATGTGTTGGAAAGGCCAGTCACCAAACTTTGTTTATTTAATGCAGCTGAGGATGTTTAATAATCATGTATTGTTTGTATTCATGGCTCTTTATGATGTATGATTTGAATTGTTCGTTCCACCCGTCACTAACAATTAGGGGCCGGAGTGTAAGAGCCATAATCATGGTTTTGGTCAGATTGTTTCTTCTTTTTGCCACTAGGTGTCAGTGTCACGTTTGGGTCTTGTAAAGGGCATAAAGGTGCTTACCTTGGTATGGTGTAGGTGTGTGTGTTGACCCGGAAGGG
>RPOG01000058.1:986704-1059204 GCA_008086565.1 Thalassoma bifasciatum
GACAACTTTTGTTTTTATTATAACTTCACCTCATGGTTTCTTTGTCACAATCAGAAACTTGGAGATGCTCTGCTCCCTTTACTTGAATTGCAGAACATGTTGCTCCACTTTTTCCTCTCAGGGATGATTGAGGCCCTCACTTGCAGTTTCAGATTCCCACTAAATTGAGACCATTAACACACTCATTATGAATGACCAGCTTTCAAATCACTCCACTTAATAACCTTTTAAATAAGTTTCTGAATTAATAAGTGAATAGTGAAAATCAATGACAAGAAGATCTTAAATCTTCTTTGTTGAATACTCCTCTGTGGTGGTTTTGCTAAATATTTCTGTCATCGCCACAATTACCAAGCAATTTAAACTGCTTATTGACCTAGTGCAGGGGTGTCCAAACTTTTTCCCTAAAGGGTCATATTGGAAACTGTGAAAATGACCAAGGGCCGGCCACTCTTATGAACATGTTTACTAACAGTGAAAGTTACAAATGAGCGCTCTGTTGGAAAAATATTTCTTTTTAGTATTTTTAGAAAAAAAAAAAAAAAGGTTAAGTCAAACATGATTGTGCTGTTATTGCAGACCTTTGAAATAAAAACAAACCTGGGAAAAATAAGTTAAAATTTTATGGCAGGATCAGGATCTGGACTTCATCATGTTTGTTTATACGACAATTATAAAAACATTGTAAACCCCAAATATCTCTGATCCTGTATTCTGAACCATTTCATGCTTCAACTTTTGTCTTTTTTTGACCATTTCATATCTTTAATTCAGTTTTTTGGTCTTCTCATGTTTTTTTTTTTTTTATTCTTAACAACTCATGAAACACACTTTACATCAAGCCAAATGCAATTAAATGTCAGCTGTAAAAGTTGTTGAGTTTTTGCTGATTTTACAGAGCTTTAGCTTTATAAAGTTGCCTATGCACAGTCCAAATATTTGTGAAATGTTACCGGGTATATTAAGTTTTTTTCAAGCACTTGACAGAAACTGTAAATGTAAACAGTTAAAATATGATTAATTTAAGTGACAAAACAAACACATGGTAAGATGAGAGCTGGGGACCGCTTGAAAATAGACTACGGGACACAATTGGCCCCCGGGCCGTGGTTTGGACATCCCTGACCTAATGTATTAACTAAAAATTCTTTGTTATCATTGCTCGCTTGTGCAGACTTACTTTAACCTCCAAAGACTGCACATTGATACTTTTGAGAGCTTCAAAATACTGACCAACTTTGAGCAGTTGCCAGTAAAACTGTTTGGCATGATAAAAAAAGAGTTCCCCTTGGTGTTGTTTCTTTAGTGTGAAGAGCATTTAAATCATACTTCAGAATGATGTGACCAGGCCAGAGCTGCTGAACGCCTTCGGTGCATGAAGGCTGCTCAGGGACAGACCTGAGGAGAAACTTGAGGCAGAAGTTGCTCTCAAAGCCAACAGCAGCTCCAGAGCCAGACCCTGACAACATGAGTGATGCTGGCTGGCAGCTGGCTACACACTCCTACTGTTAGAAAGGCAGAAAGATAGAGTGAGACAGCGGGGAGAGATGAATGATTCGGGTCAGTGTCAGAACAGGATTGATTTGGATCAGAACCAAAACCACTGATGGTTTATTGAGACAGAGAGATNTGGAAACTGTGAAAATGACCAAGGGCCGGCCACTCTTATGAACATGTTTTCTAACAGTGAAAGTTACAAATGAGCGCTCTGTTGGAGAAATATTTCTTTTTAGTATTTTTAGAAAAAAAAAAAAAAAGGTTAAGTCAAACATGATTGTGCTGTTATTGCAGACCTTTGAAATAAAAACAAACCTGGGAAAAATAAGTTAAAATTTTATGGCAGGATCAGGATCTGGACTTCATCATGTTTGTTTATACGACAATTATAAAAACATTGTAAACCCCAAATATCTCTGATCCTGCATTCTGAACCATTTCATGCTTCAACTTTTGTCTTTTTTTGACCATTTCATATCTTTAATTCAGTTTTTTGGTCTTCTCATGTATTTTTTTTTTAATTCTTAACAACTCATGAAACACACTTTGCATCAAGCCAAATGCAATTAAATGTCAGCTGTAAAAGTTGTTAAGTTTTTGCTGATTTTACAGAGCTTTAGCTTTATAAAGTTGCCTATGCACAGTCCAAATATTTGCGAAATGTTACCGGGTATATTAAGCTTTTTTCAAGCACTTGACAGAAACTGTAAATGTAAACAGTTAGAATATGATTAATTTAAGTGACAAAACAAACACATGGTAAGATGAGAGCTGGGGACCGATTGAAAATAGACTACGGGACACAATTGGCCCCCGGGCCGTGGTTTGGACATCCCTGACCTAGTGTATTAACTAAAAATTCTTTGTTATCATTGCTCGCTTGTGCAGACTTACCTTAACCTCCAAAGACTGCACATTGATACTTCTGAGAGCTTCAAAATACTGACCAACTTTGAGCAGTTGCCAGTAAAACTGTTTGGCATGATAAAAAAAGAGTTCCCCTCGGTGTTGTTTCTTTAGTGTGAAGAGCATTTATACTTCAGACTGATGTGACCAGGCCAGAGCTGCTGAACGCCTTCGGTGCATGAAGGCTGCTCAGGGACAGACCTGAGGAGAAACTTGAGGCAGAAGTTGCTCTCAAAGCCAACAGCAGCTCCAGAGCCAGACCCTGACAACATGAGTGATGCTGGCTGGCAGCTGGCTACACACTCCTACTGTTAGAAAGGCAGAAAGATAGAGTGAGACAGCGGGGAGAGATGAATGATTCGGGTCAGTGTCAGAACAGGATTGATTTGGATCAGAACCAAAACCACTGATGGTTTATTGAGACAGAGAGATGGATGGAGCAACGGAGAAAGGATGACTAATAGATTTCAGATACAGGATGTCAAGCTGCCAGTTGGCTTGTGCTGGACGGAGGAGGTCATTGGAGCAGGAGGGGGGGTGTATGCCATTAAGGTGAAGGCTAACTACCCCACACACACACACACACACACACACGGAAGGACACACAGACACACACAGCTCACAGTCTTGGCTGCCACTCAGGTTTGGACCTGATGCTTTTTTAGCACCGCAATGTACCGCATAATTAATTATGTTTTATTACATGCCATTATTAGAACATTACATCTTGTATACAAAAGAGAGTGGCAGAAAGGTTCAGAGAAATGGTACATCAGAACAGATTGGGATGTGCACTAAAACTCCTGCTGCTGTAAGTACACACTAGGTGCATCGTCCCAGTGCACCACAGAGTATCCCATCTATTGTCTGACTATTGTCTGTTCTGCATTGTCCTCTGTAGCGGCCAAATGCCCAGAGCCACTGAACACAACACTGGACACAATGGATGGACGCTGAGAGGAGCCGATTTGGCAGAAAAACACACTCACAGACACACATTTGGTGTGCTAATACATATACAGCACACACATTCACACACATATGGACCTATCAAACACATACAGACGTTCACGGGCATAAACACACACTTCTCCTGCAGCTCAAAGGCACAAAGCTGGCATAACAATGGCAGGCAGAGAGCACCAGACTCGTATACAAGCCCCTATGGGTTTGGAGGGGGTACACAGACACTACGAATACACACATCTCTCACAAAGACACACAAAGGCCAAAAAAAAAAAAAGACAAAAAACATGGGCTTACATCCTGAAGGCAGAGAGTGGAGAATCAGAGGCTGTCCACAGTCTGAGGATCACTCTATAAAAGCTGACACAAGAGAGACGATGACAAAAAATGATGTTGATGTGGGGGGATATCGACTCCATTGAGAGGGAGCAGCAATGCCTGATGGGACATTGCTCCTCCTGTTCGTGTCTGTAGCTCAGGTAGTGTCATAAAAACACTGGTGTCAAGTGGGTTGTTTATAAAAGGGGGTAAGATTGTACCAACATGGGATGTGTTCGCTGTCCTGTCTGATAAGAAGTTTCGACTAAAGCGAGTTAAGCAAAGAGAGACATTTCTGGATACTGTGAGTTTCTGAAGTGTGGGGCTGTGATGGCAAAATCATCCATACTGACAGATAGGTAGATGCTGTCAGCAGCTGTACACCTCAAAGTCACATCTGCATGGGGACCCACAGAAACAAAAATCCAGACTTGATCAAAAAGCATCACGTGAGAGGTTAATACAAGAGTAATATACCAGCAGTGTTAGCGAATGCTCTCTCTAGACTGACTGTATAATTGACATTTTGTCTCGTGAAAGTTGGCAGCTTATTCTGAATGTCTTTTTTTATGGAGGAGTTAGGCAGACATATGTCGTGTTGAGCTCAACTTGTGAGGTCTCGATTTTCCTATGAGGCTTGAACATTTGCTGATAATGGCATTTGCAGCGTTGCAATATGAATTTTAGAAACGCAACACATTCTTGATTAGAGAGAATACAAGATAAATCACTTAGTCAGCGTGCTTATTGGGGAGTGGTGCTTTAAGGTGAGTGTCACACCACATGTCACAAAACTGAGAAACTGTTATTGAATAATTTAAGTGACTGATGTGTCGCTCTGCTTATATGCAAGCAACAGCGTGAGACTGGGCACGGGTGTGTGTTCGTTTTTGTGTAACAGGGGGACTTGACTCGTGTGTGTACTCAGGTGTGTACACATTGAAATAGTGGCGTCACCTCCATTTGTAGGAAGTAGTGAGGAAGAGGCACCAAAGCACATTTAGTGCAATACACATTTACAAGAAGTTGAATAGCTTATAGTTGCAAATACCAGCAACATGTGTGGCTAAGTTTTGAACAATCATGTCAAGGACTTATTAAGAAAACATCACAGGAGCGGATCTTGTATGAAAAACAATAGGTGTCAGCATGTTTTTCATATATACGTTCCTATGTATTTACTATTTTCACTCATTCTTTAAGATTATTTTTCGTGGCAGTTGTTTTCTATATGGAACACACACTCAGCAGCATTTTCTTGGGGTCAGGCTGACAGTCAGCAGGATCATTTTCCACACGCTTCCTTTTTTACCTGTCTTCATATCAGTTCACCTGTCTGTGTTCCCCTGCATTTGTCCTTCTGCCTGTCTGTCTCCACCTCCTTGCTCTCTGCCTGTCTGCCTGTTAGCGACAGCAGCTGTGCAGGGATACTTCTAGCAAGAAATTCTCCGTCTTGACGAGCTGTCTTCTTGCCTGACAGCAGAGAAGCTGAGCGCTGAGGAATCAGGAAACAGCTTTTATCTTGTCTGTCTCCTGCCTTTTGCTCCCAACTCCCTACTCTGCTTCTGAGGGAAGACGTTGAGAGAGGAAGGAGACAGAGAGAAAGCAGGAGGGCAGGGGTGGGGGGCCAGAGTGATAAAAGCAGGACAATGATATTACACAGAGAGAAATAAAAGAAGGAAAAAGAGAGACAGAAAGCTGATGTTGGGGTCTCTCTAAGAAAATTCTATTTCACCACCCTTGTCTGTCTCCCTCTCTTTTGCTCTAGCTTCCTTTTTTTCCAGGCTGTTTTGATATATTCAGACAAACCCACACTGCTCCGATAGAAAAACAGGCATGCAGACACAACACAACAGATGAAAAGTGTCAGCTGGTGGTTAGAGGCTCACACATGCTGCTTATCTTTCTCTTTCCCTTCCCTAACAACATCCTCACTCTCTTTCTGCTCTGCCTTTTTTTTTTTCATTTCAGCCCCCAACTACTACCACCTTAACTTAACTATTGAAGTGAACTTGGGATCAGTCATCTCTGAAATATCTGAAAGCCAGTCATGATGTACTGATAGTACAATTGAACCATTTTTACTTTGTGAAAAATCTGGCCTCATCTTGGCTGAAATGGATCCTGTCTTATGTGATGTTTAACACTCATGTAGACCATACTATCCAACTGTGTGAAATACTTTATTGTGATGGGTCAACATCCTAACACAATCAATTATCAGTAATTGTTACAGCAGTAAAATAAAATTAAAAAAAAAAACAATCACAAATGTCCTTAATTTTTGTGTTATGTCTCTACATTGTTGTGCAATGTGACATTAAAGGGACTGTGAGGACTTTTTAAGTGATCTTGAAAAAGTCTCAGATCTAAATATATGATTATGATTATAATTACATGAGATTATGATTATATATACCTGATTGTAATCCACAACTTAAAATTAGACTATTGTGCCAAAGTGGTTATTTCTAAATGCTATTTTTCAGCTTTCCAGTTGGACCAAGTTGATGTACAGCACTTTTTTGTAGTAATGGCAAACACAAGAATGACACTGCCAAAAAGAAAAAGGACAGAGGAGCAGAAGAAAGCCAAACAGGAGAGTGATAGAGCATGGGCAAAAGGCTTAAACACGCCAAAGTCTAAAGGCTGAACTACAGTACAAATTGAGTTTGAAAGGTTCGCTTGTCACATTTAAATCAACAGAGCTACATAACTGTCAATGAATATATAACCTTGTCACTTTGTGCCCTGTGAAAAATTGTCTTGAACAAACAAAAATAGTGTTTAAAAAAAAGATCTGCTCTTCTTTCATTTGCTTAAAAAACACACACTTTAGTAGGATTCACGTTTACACAACAATGGGTTGCAAATGCTCATGAGAAGCAAAGTCCGTATACTGGAAAAAACACTATTTATTGAGTCTTTACAGTCCCTTTAAATAAAGATTCCGTGTTAAAAAAAAGTGTATAATTTAAAAGTACTCTTTGCTAATGCTCAACTCATTTGCAGTGTTAGAGATAGTTTTTGACCACAAGAGTATTTTTCTTCAAAAAGATGCCATTAAACAACTGGGTATTGGACTGTCAGAACATTGATCTGTTGGTTTTAAAACTATCAAACAGATCACAATGTATGCAGGCTGAAGGAATCACCTCTGGATCACCTCAGATAATTAATGGTGTACCTCAGGGCTCTTTCTAAGGACCACTGCTTGTTGTCATTAAAATCGAAGTAAAATGTTCAGCATGCAGAACACATGAAAATGCTTGGTCTGTAGCCGATTTGTTCATCTTGTTGTATTTTAGAAGTAGATATGCACATTAAAATTTAGAAAAGCGATTTGATGACTGATGGGTACAATCCAGTCCAACAGGTGGTAGGAAAGCACCTGAGCTCAGTACTCCATAATGATTGGCTGGTTTCTTGCTGTTGCGTGCTTTCATGGTGTCTTACATGGCAGTAAAAATAAACATAAAAGATTATTTGTTGGATTCCTTTTTTTTCTTTTCTTCTTTTCCATTCTAGTGGTTTAGGACTGCTTTTGAGGTGGAATCTATCAACTCTATTTAGCAACATTGGCAGGAGCAGTAGAAAAATACTTAATAACCAGGTAGCTAACCTTTACAACAGTGTGACTCCTAGTGTCACACTGTAAAACTCATGCTGGGAGACATGACGGATGAAAGCAAGGTGGTCTTATTTTTCTTAACCACCATGCAGTACACATTCCAGTGTGAAACTGACTTTATGTACTGTATGCTCATTTTGGGTCAGCTGAAGGACACCTAAGCAGAGCTGAATGCTTCTGGCTGTTACTAAATTCAAATCTGTCCCCTTCCGACTGTCACAATACCACAACATCATTATAACTATGCTGGGACACCATGCATCAGCAAATACTGTCTGGAATAAAAGTAACATAAGTTGCGAGTTGTTGTTTGTTATTTTACATTCATGGATGTTGAAAAGGACACACAGTGTTGTGGAGCACACTGGCCTCATAATGCCCAGCTCAGATTTAGAGCCGCTGTAATCTACAGTCAGCACTTCTGTCAGACACTTAATGGTCTTACTGCACTCTGCTATAGCTGAAAATGGCTGCATTATTGTATTCACTCTGCGGACACACAGATATTTGCACTTATGCAGAAGCACACACACACACATACACACACACACTTACGCACACAGACTCAGTACAATAATGACCTTGACTAAGTAGCTCTCCAAATTGTAAGTGACTTTCACAGCACTCTGCTTTTCTCTGAATTTGCTTCAGTCATATTCACTCCCAACAATACATGGTCCCTCTCTCTTTCTCAAGCTCCTCCTCCACCTCCTCCTCCTCCTCCTCCTCCTCCTAAGTGTGTGTGTGTTTATGGGACACTGCTTTGTTTTATGGAACACTGATTCTGTTAAGGCCTTGACTGTGCTGTTGACCCTTCTAAGGAGCTGCGTGTAGGCTACAGCGGTGACTAATACAAAGAAATGAATGCAAGTGATCAACCGAAACATTCACTGATCAGAAAAACTGTCCTGAAACTGGATGTTTTTGTTTTAGCCACATTTTTAATAGGAAACAAGAAAGTTAATGATATAAATGCACTTTGCTTTTATTGCAAGTAATTTAATGAAATTACTTGTAACTTGTAAACGTTTTAGCCATCCTCTACTGGTTGCCCATACAATTTATTTTAAATCATTCTATTTATTTTAAATTTCTCAATGGTCTTGCCCCACTCTATCTCTCTGAGCTTCTACACCCATTCACACCCACTCGCTCTCTCAGGTCAGTTGATCAGCTGCTCTTGAAGGAGCCTTTGACCAAGCAGAAGCTCAGAAGGGACCATGCATTTGCTATTGCAGCTCCAAAACTATAGAACGATATACTTTGACACTTTAACAGGTCTCTTCCCTGCCTGTTTGTAAATCTCTCCTTAAGATCCTTCTCTTTTCCCTGGCCTTTGATACACAGCAGTCACCGACTTTACGTGATTGCTTCTTGCATGCCTTTTTCATTTTACTCATATTTTATGTCATTTAAATTACTTCTATGCATTATTTGCAGTGTATTTTTTACTTTATATCATGTAAGCTGCAATATATTTTATTCATTCTCCTGCACAGCTCCTTGGTCAACTGCAGTTGTTTTAAAGTGCTTAACAAGTAAAGTTGAATTGGACTGAATAAAGTGATAAAGGAGTGTAGCTGCAATTGACAAGTTGTAGAGGCTCTTACAGGATGACTTCTGGTGGAAAAGTTGTGAACATTTTTTTTAGACGGAAGGCTTCAGATAACTCAGACAAAAGACAGATGGTGCTATTCTCTCTGCTCGAAGGAGTGTGCATATGTACCCTAATTCTGCCAGTCTAGATGCTACAAAACAACTCAATTACTTACTGTTTCAAAAGAAAGTCTACCTCAGTCTAACCGTCAAAATAAAGGTTAAGACACACTCAGAAAACAACCCAAATAGAGCACAATTTATCCAAAACAACTAAATTTTAGATCATGGTGTAGAGTGAGTAAACTGCATGGAAGTAATTTGCAGAGTTCGCCAAAGTTAGTGCTTTAAGCTAACAATATTTAGCACGATTTCTCCCTATACATTTGTTGGTATGTATATTATGCCGCCAGTTTCAGTAAATGATTAGTAATACCAAATATTTTGGGGCTGTCGTAGACTTTTGAGAAATAAAACTGCATCATGTACATAACAGAAAACTGTACAATCAGCAAGAAAAGTTGTACAAAGCAAATTAGTTAGATTTTGAAGTGGCGTGATTGCATACCAAGTCTTCTCTATTGGGTAAAAGCCAATTTTAGCAGACACATGAAATTATAAATGATTTAAAACTCACTTGGATAGGTAATAATTCTGCTGACTGTGGGATTGAAATTATGTTGTTTAGTCCAATGAATGTTTTTTTCCCGAGTTATCAGTATTGCTGCAAGTGTAAATGTGGAAGTGGAGGCTAGTGATTCCAGATAGAGACACGTGTGTGTTCGTGTGTTCGTGTGTGTGTGTGTGTGTGTGTGTGTGTGTGTGTGAGACAGTGTGTCCATCTGTGCTGGTGCATGTGTGTGTCAGCATGTGCTCTTTGTGAATCTGTTCATTTACTGTATCTCTCTGTGTTGGAGCATGTGCTGGTATTGTGGTCTTGTGTTTCAAGTGTGTGTGTGTGTGTGTGTGTGTATCCATCGGGTCACCGGTAATTTGAAGTGTGAACGCTTGGTTTCTCCCCAGCATGATGATTTCCTCTGTCAGCAAACTGCGAGCTGGAAAATAGACTCGTATTATGATGAGATTAACTTTAACGGTCAAGGATTCCAGATCTTTCTAACAAAGTCACTGAAGATTAGGACGTTCAATGACGCTTCGCTCTGCTCTGCGCTTGTGCAGCTTTTTCCGCTGTTTATTTTAGTCCAGTCCAGTTCAATGATGTTCTGTTTGCTCTGCTGATTTCTCCTCTCCTCTGTGACGATTTAGTTTGGTGCTGTATCACAGTAGGTGGCAGATTGGCTGTGAAAAAAACAACCAGACATGATGTGTTTGATTCTTGGTTCTGACAGGAGAATAAACGTATCAAATTGCTTCAACTTCAAATCAACCCCCTGTAATTGCTGCATATTCTTCTTTTACATCCCAAAGTATACTTACAGTAGTCCCCTCTTAAAGATATATGACAAGAGATGCACAATTTAGATGTGTATGTGTTTTGCTTTAATGATCCTTTATGTGAAAGTAGCAAATGTTGCTCTTCTCAGGCTGATATGCCGCACTATATTTTATACCTGTAATTCTTACCATTCTCATTACTCATACACCCACATCCTTTATAAAAGTTTTAATATGTATATGAAGCAATAATCTTTTTCTTCTTACCTTGTTTTTTCCATCTTGAGCTCAACGGTCTGAAACACTTTGTTTTCATTAAAGTGAAATATGTTCATTTTTGGGGAACCATCTAAATCCTGACTTCACTTTAACTCCCACGTGTATGAGAGTGAGAGGTTTGCCAAGTGATATAAAAAAAGTTAATTATTGAATGTGCTCCTCCATATACCTCTAGTGTGCTCACACTATTAAAGATCTGAAATGTCAATTTTTTTAATATGCCCTCCAACAACCATGATATCAAAGTAAGCCTTAGATTATCAGAATATGGACATAGCTAGTGGGTTTCATCTCATTATGAGCGAGAAAAGGAAAAGAGCTGTATTTGTCTTTTCTTTGCAGATACGGCGGATAGAGAAGATTAAAGACGTCTTGTCCTGACAACTTAGAAAAAAGGGAGAGAACAATCTGACAAGACTTAACAAAACCCATCGCAGAAAGGGAAAACTTCAAACAGAATCAAAACCTGCACACGATGAAGGAGAGATGCAAACATACCTCCTCAGGCCCTGTCTCCCTGCATGCATGCCTGTCTGTCTTTCTGTCTCCATACCAGACTATCTGTCAAACTGTCGTCTTTTCACTCCACCGGCTTTCAAGAGTAGCATCTCTCCTGCACTAAGGCTACCTCAGCAACTAGTCCAGTCTTACTCTCAGGGTGAAATTTTTGAATAGCCGTAAAGAAAAATTGTAGCTGCTAAGCCTGCATGAACAATTTGGTCTGTGGTAAGGGTGATTGCTTTTCCTCCCGTCTACTCAGAAACAACATATTAAATGATTAGATATTGTGAGCCCTAAGAGCTGCTGAGCATGAACCCTGGATATCATTTGTAAATAATTCCTTTCCGAAGAGTGAAGTGACCTGAAAAGGGGACATGTCAAATGCAATCGTAGCAGCAAAAGTTTTAACAAAATATTAAGTATTATGACTGGTTAATTCTTTTGCAACCACACAAGTGTTTATGCATCTTGTAACGTGTACTTCAACGAGCTGACAAGGTGAAACTGCCGTGGATGTCCCGGATTTCTTAGCTGTTAGCAGTGTTTGGTTACAAAAACAATCTTGTATGCACTGTGTTTATTTTCTCTTAAGTAAAACTCAGGACTCTGGTTGTTGGTAAATCATCACATTTCAAAACTCTTGCTTTTCCTTGCAGAAAAAGCTCAGTGTTGAAATGCTGAGCCCCATTTCAACATTGGGCCCCTTCTCACAGGAGGGCTCTGATGCCATTATGCTGGGCCTACCTTAATATCTTCCTTGGAACAGAGCTGAACTGAGTGAAACCCATGAGTCCTATGTTTTAAATTTCTGTCTATAAGGTACCTTCATCTTGATGCTCAGCATTTCAGCATAATAAATCTGTCATCTTGTGTTGTCATGTGGCAGATCACTCACATTTTCAGCATTTTTTAAGATGTTTACATGTTGGCAAGGCGTCATCTGCTCTCAGCATGAGGATCAGCACCTTGGAGAGCTCATATCTGAGTCTTATAGTCAGTGTAGCAAAGAGGAGTTTGGTTCAGTTGAAGAGGTTAAGTTTGAGTTTTTTCAGCAGGTAACAGAATATGTAGGAATAACAGTTTTTATGTGTTTTTCAAATTATTGAAAGTAGGACATAACTGATTAAAATTAGTGACATTTTAAGCACTGGAGCAGTCATAGGCCACCTTTGTATATTGCAGACACCGGGAGCCAGTTTCTTAGTGAGCTGCTTTACATCCCTGTGACAAAAACCTCTTCAAGTGCATTATTGAGCTAAAAGTTGAAACAAAAGATCATAGACAATTTCAAAAATATGATACCAACACAAACCTCAGCAGGTGCTGGAAAACTTAAGTCTTTAAGAAGACAAAATACATGAGGTAACCTGGCTAAAACTAACTAAGAATCCGTTGGTCTCAAAGAAAATCCTCAGAAAAACACAGAAACTGGACAAAGGGGGAAAAAAAGTTATACATGAGAGGTAGTGAGGCACAGGTGGAAACAAAAAAGGCAGAAATTGAAGTTATCTAAAATGTGAGGAGAAACAATACTACAAAATAAAACCAGACAGGACAGCTGAAGGCCAGCTACAGCTAAAAAGTGTGAACTTAGCATATATGATGAGACACAACACCCTGGACTAACAGTAATTCTCATATCTCTACAGCAGACTACGCACTCACTTAAAAATAGCTTCAAATAGTACTTTGACATTGGATAAGAATCAAACCGTACAACTGTACAGTTTGATTAGCATCTGTGAGAGTGTGTGTCTGAGTGCATGAAAGTGTTTGTGCAACTGACAGTTAGCTGCTGGACAAGCTGTCACAGCTCTTTACTCCTCCATTTCCTATAGACTGATGATTATAAAGCTGTTATCTCCCTCTCTTTTTGTCAAACAGGACACAAACACACACACACACACACACACACACGTTCACAAGTCATTGAATGTGATAGTTAGCGCTGTGTAATTCTGTACATCACACTCCAAACACTGTCATCAGAACTGCCTTAATTAGAACTCTGGAGAAGTGTGTGTGTGTGTGTGTGTGTGTGTGTGTTCGTGTGTGTGTGTTTTTGTGTTTGTGTGTGAAGTGATTTTCTGTTCTGTTTGATCAAACTTGCACTGATCAAGACTTTGCTGATGGAAGAAAATAAACTTTTGTCCAAGAGGCATTTGCAAAGTACAGCAAAATTTAGAGTTTTTATACACACTGTACGGCCTGTTTTTGTTTCGGGTTTTTTTCATAGATTTAAGAATAAAAGAACCAGAGCGATGCTCCAAGCTGCAGCAGTGACGTTACAGAGACTACATCCATTCGTTATAAAGTTCATGGTAACGCCAGACTAATGATGAGCAATTTGGATAAGACCCCATTTCTCAGCCCAGTGGATGGAAAATTTAAGTTTAAAAAAAATTTGACTGGAAGTGTTGATAAGAGCATTGTTGGTATCAGTACTAACTGATGTAAGCGTGATGATTGACAGTTAATTTTTTATTTATTTTTTTTGTAATTGGGACACAGCTTCAGTTTCTCTCCTGCATGCACTCCTCTCACTCACTCTGCTCATGCTCTGGAGCAACTGATGAGAAAGCACATGGAATTAGGAATATTCTTACTAATTATTCTTCATATCTTTGAAAGCATGTGCAATGAAAAAAAAAAGATCTCGGAGCACTCTGGACTTTTTCAGAGTTTTTAAAAACTGAAAAAAAATGTTTGTCACTACCTTCCAAACGACTAACACAATGAAGTCTTGTGTTTGCAGTGATTTAATGCAGCATAAGTTTTTTGTTAAACTATAAATGCACAAGAACATTGATTTGAGCTTGATTTAAGCCATGCAAAAAATGATAGAATTCAGGTATCTATGTAGCAAAAGGTGTCTTAAGTCCAAAAAATACACAACAAAGATGGTAAAGTTTTGGGGTAAGGAGGATAATTTGCCATCATTCCAGCTGTAAACTAATGCTGCTGGTTAGCTTACAGCAAACACACTCTCAAGCTAAAGACTCTAATTTCTTTTCTAATTGTTCACAGGGTTTGTAAAAGCAGTTTGGGGGATATGAGGACAATTTTCACTGTGTCAGTGGTAAACTACTTCTAAACTACTGCTACTTAGCAAACAGTCAACACTGCTCCCAGCTCAATGTATTCTAATGCTTGGAAAGTATTTTCCCCTCTGAAATATGAATTCTTGGTCTGGAGTTATGATTGTATGTCATTTCCTTTAATGAAGAGCTTATCTGTGAATTCATGGCCAACAAAGTACTGAATGAAGGTAATGACTCCTTTTTTGCATGAACAGCTATGGTTAAAAAGTTGTAAATTTTGGATGTTGTACAGGATTTTTATTCTAAATAAAGACATAGATAATAACAGAATAATTGAAAGTTTGCATGTAATTATTACTTGGTTATCAATTTGATGTCTCAAAGTAATATGTATTTTTATTCAAATGATCTAATAGAATAAAATGTGTCATGTCAGTCTTTCGCTGTAGATTTTAAGACGTTCCTTGTCAGAGATAATGGTTCAAATGCAGCATACCCATTTCTCCTTGCCTATTATAGACATGTCTCTCTGCCTTGTTCTGTCTCCAACATCAGAAGCTGGAGCAAAGCCCTGCATGTTGCGCTATGTGTTGGTAATTCCCAGCGACAACTGTGTTAATGGATGACAATAGCAAAGAGGAGAGCGCCATATGTCTGAGCCCGGGGCAGCAACCAGAATGGCAGGGCACACAAAGACGAATGCATGAGAGGGGGATGAAGGGGGACCGCGATGGAGGGACGCAGAGGAACATGAAAGATAGAACATGGATCCAATGAAACACATAGACAGAGGAGAATGTTAGAATTCAACAAAGTGTAGAACAGGAAAAAAAGGAGACAGAAAAGAAGAGTTGAGGAGGAACACATGGGGATATGTTTTGGATTTTTTTTCCACATCAAATATTTAAAGTATAATCATTGTGAACATTATGATTATAATAATGTCTGCTCCCACACTCTCCATCTCAAACAGCTGAAACTGCCTTTTACAGGCTGATACATTTTAAACCTTATTTTTGTCTTCTTTTTTTTCTTTTGCATGCAACCCAGTAGCAGACAGTAATGTTTGAGCAAAGGCTCGTAGGATTGCTACTTTTGATGTTAAAAAGATGTGTTAGCCATGTTAGGGTCCAATATGCAACAATGACCCAAAATGTAACAACAACCTGAAATGCAGTTTTCAAAAAATGTAATAAAACCCATAGAGTAATGGTCAAATATGTCAGAAAGTGCTAAGCCCAAAGTGTTGTAACAAATTAAGAAATACCCACAATTTAATAACTGAAATGTAACAATTCGCTAAAAGTTATTACACTATGGGCTCAGCATTTGTTATGTTATTACATTTTGGGTTTTTCACATTTTTTTAATTACACTTCAGCACCTTAGTCACATTATTAACCAGTTATTACATTTAATGTTGTTGTTACATCTCAGGTCGTTGTTACAAATCAGACTCTAACAAGCCACGTTATAATTGTTGCACAATTATAACTATATCTAATGGTAAAATGTAAAAGTTGTACATTTTTGTGATCATTTCAGTGAATTAGACTATAAAAAGTTGACAAATGTGACACCATAAGTGTAGCAGTTGTGGTAAATCACGATATAGATTGTCAAGCTTTATTGGAAAATTCTTATGTGTAACCCAAATTACAAGTGGTGAACTTCTTTCATGTTTTGATATTACATAGATTGCTCTGGCTATTTTCAATTCATTTTCAGTGTCTGCAATAACAAAGCAGCAACAGTCAAGTGTTGTTGGCATTTTCAAGTCCTAGGGTATGATCTAATTGTGACTTATTGGTTATAGTCCTTATTCATACTCCCTATCACTCACTTACTAAAGGTGTATTAATGTAAGTTAAAAGTAAAGAGGTTTTGTTCATTTATTCAACAGAAATTAGAATTGGCACCCAATAGTTGTTCTTGTTCACACTACTCTTTTGCTTCTTCCTCTCACCCCACCCATGGCCCTTGGTGTGCCTCCTCCCACCTGTTTTTCTTCATCAGTTCTATGAATAATAAAGGCAAAAATACCCCAATACACAACTTTTAAAAGAGCTTTATTGGTTTATGTAATTGCTTGAGCTTATATAATGTGCTTTCCTATTATTAAATGGATTAATGAGGTCTGCGTGAGATCAATTTAGAGTCTCAGTGTGATGTGATTTAAAGGTAAAAGCTTTAGCATCATGACTGAGAAATACATTCATTCAGATTATTAGTATTGGGGAGAGCAGTATATTAATTGAGACTCAGTGGTGGGGGGATAATTGAGGAGTTCAATTTATACATATTCATTACTCCATAATGTGCTGTATACATAATCTGTGAGAGCGAAGCTGGAGATGCAAACAAGCTCCCAGTGAAACGTTTTAATTGGCCTGTTCCATTTCCATTTCAATAAGAAGTCCCCTCCTCTCCTCTTTCCCTCCCCTCCTCCCCTCCTCTCCTCTTTTGTCCCCTGCACTCCTCTCAAGCTGTCCTGTCTGATATTTGACACGTTGGCTCCCTCTCTTCTTCCTGCTAATGGACCGGTTAACTGTATAATTTTGTTGCTGTATGTGGAGAGATAAAGACAAGTGTATGTGAATGTGAGAGTTTGTGTGCGGCTGGATGCAGCAGGACAAGAGTGAAACAGGAAGTTGAAAGAGGAGGATATGGGAGATGAAAGGATAGACATGAAAGGAGATGGGACCAAGAGAGAAAAGTTGAGATTTCGTGAAAACTACAAGTGCAGTTCTGGCAGCTGAGAGGAGATGTACTTCAGATCAGAAGCCATTGCAGAGTGACACCACCAAAACTGTAATCCACAGTTATTCAGAATGAAGCCGACTTACCAGTACTGGAATTCAAGTATCAAGACAATTTTAAATTCAGAAGAAGTTAAATCCATGTTCAGTGTGAGTCAAACAAGTGAGAGACAACTGTGCAATTCCTGCGACAATATTGATAAATCAACAGAGCAACAATTAATGTTTAGAGACTCAGAGTAATGTAGAGGCAGCCAAGAGTAGCACGAGTGACCTCTGTGGTCTTCAGCTCATCATGCTTTTACTTTCACTTCCCATTTTTCAATTTTTTCCAACCAAATGTTGACACTTGAATACCAGTAAAGGATAACTGAGGCCCACAACACTTTGGGAATCCTCAGCATTTAGCTTTGGCATCCCAGATATACAACCCTCCGTGCTTACTCCTACAGTCACACTGTGTCAGAGTCCCCTGATTTCATCATCTATACCCAAACAAATGTTAAACATCTGGGCTAACTGCATCAGTGAGATGAGAAAACCTTCGATTACCAACCTTACCTCAGACGTTACTTGAAGCATCAAAGAGCACAGGGTCTCAGAGGATCTCATTTACTGCGGAGAGTGGACCTGCTGCACCATCACTTCAGGAAAAAGAAAAAATGTTGACAAATTTATAACTTAAGTACTCAGCTAACACTCTCTCTTTCTACCCTCCTCTCGCTCGTATGTGTGGCCCTCAGTGCTCCTTGTCCCTTTTGAAACCATGAGTTTCATGACTCCTGAGGCTTTAAGTGAGGCTGGAACAATCACAAAAGCAGCCAGAAATACTCATGAACTCCCCTCGCCTGGGACATTCTGCCAGAAGCTGAGCCTTTGAATCAGATGGGTTATTTTGCCTTCACTGCCACAGAAAAAGGCCCCTGTGGAGCTGGGTGAGCGTTAGAGGCTGTCCAGTATTTCAGAGGAACTGTTTGCCTTTTCAGATTGTGGTTGTTCCTAGTCAGTGAATCAACTTTGAGAAAACAGCAGACATTTGCCTGTCTCAAAACACTAACTGGACCTATAAATTGTTAACAAAACCCTGACTTCTCCTTACTTGTCAGAACATGTTACATTGCCTGACAAGTTCTACAAACATTCTGACAGGGTTATAAAGAAAATATAACACTTTCTTGTTTTTTCTTCAAAACCTCTTTTTGTTTTCCTTTTTTTTCCCTATAGTATGTACTCTGGTATCCTTTTAGTGACATATACTTCCTTTAAAAGCCCGTCCAGGAAAGTAGATTTGACAGAATGTGCAGGTCTAAAGGTTGTGTGCATAAACTGGTCAGGCTGACCGCTCACCTCTCACCCACTCTCTCACACTGCACAGAGGTACCGTGATGCATGTGTGTATTTGGGTTCAAAGTCTTTAAGCTATGGGAAAACCATTGGAAAACCTACTCCAACCCCTCACATGTGAACACTGACTCTGTTTCTAATAATGAGCTTAAAGCAACTGTGAGCAGAATCCATTTGAAGTGGACTGCAGCGCCCCCCTCTGGCTGGAGGACTCATGCAAACTGTCACAATTACACATGACTTGTGTAATTGTTTTGAAAGGTAAAAGGAGATCAGAACTTACTTTTAATGGTACATTACTTTGCTCAAGACAACTGCTTATTGGATACATCATGATAAGGTAATGTATTTATCAACAGTAACCATTTAGTAACCGGCTACATAAATAGATACATACATAGATACGGAATAACGCTAGTGAATCCTAGTTATGCCCTGGCAATGCTCATCTACCAAGCAGAGCAAAAGTAACCTGACTCTTCATTTTTTTTGATAAACTTTTTGATAACTGCAGCATCACCGCTACATGAGGGCTGGAATGAACTTTTCCACTAACAGCTTAACCTATGTCTTAGCCTTTAGCTTGCGTTTTAACCTTCAGCCCATGTTTTCACCTTTAGCTTGTGCTCTGTCACTCTCCCATTTATCTTTCCTCTGCTCTTTTGTCCCTTTTCTGTCAGAAAGTCCAGCTCCAATGTCCACAATTATTACTAAATAAAACATTGAAACCGTTTTCAGCAGAAAAAAACAACAACACCACCAAAATAAAGATCTCTCTTCTCACTGCTAAACTAAGCCAGCTGGCATGGTGTTGTCATAGAGGCTTCAGCATGCCATAAATCCGGTCCAATCTGACCTGACCTGAAGCTAAGAATTAGCATTTAGAAATATCCTATTTTAGTGCTGATTACCTCATTTTAAATTGGGATTATAATTAGGCATATATCTAGTGAAGAGACCTTTTCAGGCTCACTTAAAAAGTCCTCATAGTCCTGTTAAACTTGTTTGGTGCTCCGGTGTATTTTCAGTCTTCACCTGGAGCAACAGGTGCACTGCAAAAACTGAAATCTAAGCAAGTCATTATGTCTTATTTTTAGTAAAATTTGTCGGACTATTCTTGATTTGAGCCACATTTACTAGACAAGGTCATAAAAACGTCTCATTTCAAGTTTTTTAAAGACAAAAATGAGGCATCAATTGCTTGTAACAAGTAAAAAAAATCTGCCGATGGGAAAAGATAAAAGATTCTTGTTTTAAGACATCTTTCTAATTTCAAGAAACGTCCAGGCGAATTCGTCTTATCCCATTGGCGGATTTGTTTGACTTGTTACAAGCAATTTACACCTCATTTTTGTCTTAATAAACTTGAAATAAGACATTTTTATGACCTGGTCTGGTGAATGTGGCTCAAATTAAGAACAACAAGACAATTTTTACTAAAAATAAGACATAATGACTTGCTTGGATTTCTGTTTTTGCAGTGTGAAAACCCATTTCCTACAGAGTGACACACAAACACAAACCTCACCAAGAACTTTCTTCTCTGTATTCACACAGTGGCATATACTACCCTGCCTTCTACAGTTTCTCCTTTCTAAGATGAACTTTTTCAAAATATTATTCAGCAGCACGTTTATGTAACATAAAAATTTGCCTTTTGAAATGACACACCAAATATTTAGTAGGGTATTTACTGCGCGTGGCTGTTGGCACCAGGGTCAGTGATCAAGGTGTAATTGTAATGACTCTCATTTGAATAGAAAAGGGCCCGTTAAACTCCAAATGAATGCTTAATGGAATATTCAAATGTGTACAAACAGCAGCGGATGCTATGCTAGTCGCTCTGCAGTGCAGTTTGTGGTGCATTTAACCCTGCACATATGTGCTTTGTGAAATAGACAATGCTAAATTGGCTCATTTGCACCCGTTTTGTGTTTGCAAAAGGTATGCAATCCTTCAGTGAACTAGGCCTCCAGATACCACAACAGGTGATCCGTGTGTGGGCAAAACTTGTTAATGATGTGATGCAACACAATGACATCGCCGGCAACTATGCAATGCTTACACAGTGACATGAGAAGGTTCATGTTTAACATTGTATGTGGCAGCTGGACGTCTCTCTCTTTGTCTTTTACTCTCTTGATGACCACTTGCAGAGCTTGAAGGGTCTGCAGATTAGCCATATTAAGACACCCCTTTATCACAGTAACCACTGATAGTCTTATGAGCATCTGAACCCATGTTTGAGACTGTTTGTGAGTAAATGCTTAAAACTGCTTGAATAATCATGTATTAGAATCCAATCTGAGTCAGTGGTGGAGGGAATAATGCTGTCGGGAGCTGGTGGTGTTGCTGAGACCTCTGCTCTGTGTCTGCTGCTCTGACAGACTCTTAGATGAATGCTTTCTGCAGCTGACTTTGTTGTTTTCCCAGGCAGCCATGTGCAACTAGGCTAATGAGTACATTTAGCTGGAAAATGCTGAGGTAACACTTTCATCACACTGTGCATGCGTGGGTGTGTGAGTCAATGGGAGTGCGTGCGTGTGTGCGTGTCTGTATGTGTGTGTATCATCTGTTTATTAAGGTCACGGGGAGAGATTGAAGTTTGAAGCTGAACAAACTAATTAGAGACTCATCCTGCTCCTTGAATCACACCTTTATAGTCACAACAGTCTCCTCCTCCTCCATCCATTCCTCTGTCTCACGACACTAAGCTTCCTCTGTCTTTTCCTCCTTTTCTGTCCGCCTCAAAATATGACAGCATCCCTTGGTTGTCAGTCAGACTAATATGGACAAAGCACATTTAGGGGAAATTTGATTGCAGGAAAAAAGTATGCATGAAGAGTGAAAGTCCACAAGATACTGACTTAAATGTGAATCCTCATGAAATTCTCTGAGGATATTTCTCTCTTGTTTTCAGTCACAATTAATTAATGTATGCTGGAACTGATGACTGCTGCAGTGTTATCAGTGGTCACTCTGGATGTCTTCTAAAGTATTTCTGATGGACCCAGGGGCTCGGTTTCACTCATGACAAGGAAGGACGGTATCTCACAAAAAAGGCCTGAAGTGTGTTTTTTTTTTTTCATATGGTTTTTAAATTCACCTCAGTTTTGTTTCCGAAAAGTGCATTTGGAGAAGTGGAGCACAATTATAGTTTAGGCAGACAACAAAGTGAAGCTTAGCCCACAGAACATCACCTGCTGTGAACGCTGCCAGTCTTATATTCCTATAGTCTTTTTCCACTGAAAATTAGGCCCTCTAATCTCACAGCCTATGTTTTTGGCATTTCTTGAACACTTTAAAAATTTGTTTCTTCATTTACCTTCAATTTGAGCTCTATCCTCCCTTAAGATTTTTTAGCACTTTATAGAAAATGAATGAAAGAATAAATAAGTTATTTCATTTTAATGGCTGCAAGAATCTTCAGAATCACAATCATTGCAAAAAAAAGAGGATTATTGAAGAAGACTGAAGCCTCGCTTATGTTTGCTGAACCCTTGATTTACTTTCCCTAAGTCAGACAAAAAAATTAGCCAAGAACAACATTCCACCTGTTTTCTGTTGCTACTGGATAATAGGTGGGCTTTAATTGGCTTCTAAATTTGGAGAGAAGGGAATGAAATCTGAAATAAATTGATGAAGGAAATTGTTGGAACTAAGTGCCTAATTTTGAAAGTCATCTAAGAAATGTGGGACATAGGGCTGTGGGAACATCGAGCTGTAGGAACATAGTCCTTTGGAAACATAGGCGTGCTCCTGCTGTTAACACTTGCCTTTAACAGCTAACGTCTCAGCAGATTACGTCGATGAATCCAGTTGGCCAACAGCAAATTCAGAAAATTTTAGTTCTGTTTCATACGTTTAAGTTTATTCTGAGCCCCTGATGACCCTCACTGCTGCACTCTGTACCTTAACATTTCTTGTATACACATGTTAGAGTAAGGACGTGTACCCAAGGCACAATGAAGAGCTGGGAGCCCTAAGAACAGAGTTATACTGACAAATCAAACTTTTTTAATGTAAATAATGAAATATTTTAACAAGAAAGGTCCTTACCGGTTTCAAATTAATTGTGTTTGGTATAACCTGGGCAGCAGTTGACTTGTAAATATTTCTGCAACTATTCAAATTTCACAGAACCACAAAGGTTAAATGGGAAAGTGTGAAATGTCCTGAAGATTGTAGGCAACAGGTCATCCAACTTGTACTTTTTTTTAGAATGCAATACAATTTAGACTACACACTAATTCATGGTGGAAAGTCCACTGAAAAGCAGCAGAAGTGACGTGAGCAGCAGTTTTTGCTCCACAGCTTGGAGGAGCAATTACTTTGGCCTTTGTGTGTTTATCTGCTCTCCTCTCATTGTGCTATTTTAACACAAATCACTGGGATTAATTGCAAGTGGTCCACGCAAAACACAATATATGTGAGATTGTGCAGCACAGTGTTGTTTTAAAATGAATACTTAGTTCCATTAAATCACAAGCACAAAGGAAGTTGACGTTTCAGTTCTTTGCTCAGTGCACTGCTGCACTGATTCAGATAAAGAGAGAGTTGCTTCTTTGTGCACTTCGTGTTGTTAGTCTAATTATTTCGATTTCTAATCCAGCATTAGTGAGGCCACTTCACTTTTTCTTGTCCTGGTGAGTCTGCTGCTCTGCTCTGCTGACGCCTGTCTTCTGTGCATCTGTTCAGCTCTGCAGCAGTATTGTTTCTCCCCAACACTTAGTGCTTGTTTTCACACACCAGGAATTGAGGCGATGAAGCTGCATGCAAAAATGAAAGAATTCTTTGTCATTATCATTATGCAAAATGTTATCAAAGGGTGAAATTAAGTGGCTGTTAAACAAAGTATTTGTTTAAACAGATTTGATTGAAGAATAAGTTAGTAACATAAAACACTCATATTGAAAGGTAATGAACCAGTGTTACACATACAGCAGTGATCCCTATCTTTCCAGTTATTTCAGATGTGATTGAAACTAACACATTACAACATCATTGTAATCCCACTAATGCATATCAATCGTTTTGCAAATAGTGGCATTAACGCACTTAATGTAGGCAATCACCTCCATCAGCAGTTATTACATCTGCTAGGAAGAAAGCAAACCAATTACAGGGAAGTTTGTGTGAAGTAAAGCATGAAAATGCCAAATAACGTCATGCAAACAGAGAGAACAGATGTTATTTTACCCCAAATGAACCACCTCTTTCACAAGCACAAACTAGAACAGCATTTACCTCCTTAATACAGAGCGTGTTTAGCAACGGAAAAATGTAGATGACTCAAGCAAAGGGTAGACAACATGTAAGGTTATTTCTGTCCCTTTAACCAGCCTTTTTAAAAAAAATATTCCAATCCTTTTATACCCAACAATAGTAACTGCGTTCTTTGTTTCAGTGGGAGCATTTGGGGCAAAATTCCTGCTTCCTGTTAAGTTTGTTTACAAATTAAAAGCCCCTTGAGATGGCTAGAAAAACATCAATCAGTGTAACGATGCAAGGATCTCCACATCTACTGTAAGATTGCTTTCTCTTCCTGTTTCTCCATCCTCTGTCTCCCTCTATTTTCTGCTCTGCTCATCTTTCCTCTCATTTCCAGCCTGTAATCATACACTTGTATCTCTCTTGTGAGGGTTTGAAGGAGGAGGGAGGGGCGGCTTTTGTAATAAGACCATTAATCATTGGGAATAATTCCCAGAAAAATCAGCCAGCCTTGTTGAATTTGACAGCCACCAATAACCTAGAGATACGATATTGTATTATATACCAGTCTATTCTTCGAAACACACACTGGGTACTCCCTAAAAAAACGTCGTAACACGTGTAAATACCCTCAGAAACAGGTTAAAAGTAACTTTTTATACGAAAGTGTCACGAAGACCTAAAGAAACAGGAGAAAAGTCCCATTCTTTACTACTTTTACAACAGATTCCTGAAAAACGACATTATATTGTTATGCTGTGTGATGTATTCAGATCTGAAGTGTATTGTGTAGTAATGTTCTTTTCTCAACTGCAACTTTAAACAACCAATAAGAGCATCATGGCTGCCCGTTTCATCCTCCCAAACCAACCATATGGCCACTCTAGGGCTGATGCAGCAAATTCAGCAGCAGCTTATGAAATCAAATTTATTCTTCCGTTAAAGTTGAATCAACCCTGCAGTCCACAAGTGTTAGCCTGCATCGGATCTTTTGCCATATGGACCCTTGATGTGTGTTGGAATGAGCCTGGAGAAGTTGATAATTCCTCTTTCTGTTGGTCCTTCTATGATTCAGAAAAATTTGTTAGAATATTTGAATAGCAAACAAACGAAATAATACATTATGCATGAAATAATGTACAGTGAGAGTTTTTTTGTTCATCCCATTGATTGCAGATAAAAGGAAAACTCATGTTCATGTATCAGAAATCAGACCCTGGTTAAATACTCCAACTCTACAAGTCAGCACTGCATCACATTTGACTCATTGGGCAGTGTTCGTTTTATTTTTTTTAGTTAAATTCTAGTTTAAATGGTTGCTTTCAATACAAAAAAAAAAAAAAAAAAGAATTCATCAAACAGGCACCCTGCTTGAAACACACAACAGTTAAATTGTGAAAATTGTCATGAAACAAACTGGACCCCACGGCAGAAATTAGAAAAGTGATTATGTTAAGTTTCAGAAACATTTCAATCCCCCCTTCTTTAGCATAGCCATTACCTTCTTATTAGCTCATTGAAGTTAGTTTGTTATTTGCAACCATTGCAAATGTGCCTTAGTAGTCTACAAAATCAAAGATCTTCTCTATAACTGACCAACCCGAATTAAGTTATTAACACAGCCATGTAATAGACAAAAGTGAGACACTTCCGGTGTTGAATTCTCCATCCTTGGCTCCAAAATAAAACATAACGTGTTGTTTTCACACTTACAGACGTTTTTTTTTTTTTTTTTTTTTCTATTAGCAGTACAGCAGTTTGAAAGCATGAAAATAGTTCAATCAAAAGGGATTTATAAAAGCTTTTTCCTGTAAGTGGAACTGCCCCCTAGATGCAGGTTTATATTGGTTAATTTTCTATTTATTCACATAATTACAGCAAAGCCCGCCCACCAAAGCCCTCTGAGGCAGCTGTGGAGGCTCCTCATCTCCAACACATCTTTTTAAGTGATGTTTATTTAATCATTTAAACCATGGTGGACATTTAAAGCCTCATGTGTGATATGAGACTGAAAAATAAACGACTCCTATAAACTTTTTGCTGCCTGAAACTAAGTGTCAACCTCGGATATTGTTTCTGAGTGCTCTTTTTTGGCACGGTATCCACATGAGTGTCTTTTTAATGAGCTTGTACCCCAGACAGAAATATTTCAAAAACCCCTGTGTGGAGGATTAATAACTTTGGAAAGAGAGCTGTAATAATAAGAGTGGAGTATTTCTGGAAAGTGTTTGTGCGTGTGTGTATGTGTTGTTCCAGTTTTGTCAGACAGAGTATTTCTCCGTGTATTTTGTATTCTTGTAGCATATGTTTATGTGTGCTGTGTCAGTGTCTGAGTGTTTGTATATGTGTGTCAGTTTGTGTCAGCCTGTCACACACTGCCACAGACATTGTTGCAGTCAGGAATAGGGCAATGTCACATGTGTGTGTGTGTGGGTTTCTGTGTGTGTGTGTGTGTGTGTGTGTGTGTGTGTGTGTGTGTCTGTACAGCGGTACACACAGAGAAACCCACACAGTGCAGTAATGTTACACATGAAGAGTGTCAGTAATGGGATTCTGGTCAGGCCAGTGTGACTGTGCTGTACTGAGCTGAGGTCAGTGATACCGTATCAGGAGCTGAGGGACACACAGATTTTTAGGAGCAGGAGAGGGAACAAGCAGCAGTGCATGATAGAAAACAAAAGAACACAGCAGCAGAAAACAACTGTTAGAGGAAAAGGGGAGTAATAGAGTAATAGGAAGGATGACTGTCTTAATACATTTCATTCATTTAGCTTTAAGGGCTTTCTTTGGAGTAATTTCAAACTAGAAGCACTCCAGTGTCTTCCATTAAATGATTTTCTTTTCTCCTCAGTACATTTTTTCTGATACTAGTTTCTTATCTTCTCAACTCCTCCCAATTTTCTCCTCTTTTCCTCCTTTTTTCCTTCTTGTAAATCTTTTCAGTTCTCCTTTTTCCTTTTTGTCCTCTTTTTTTCTTTTCACATCTCCTCTGCTCCTTTTTCTTCTCTTTAACTACAATTTTTCTGTCTCATCTCTACTCCCTCTTTTACTTCTCTCTCCTTCTATTCATGACACAGCCAAGGTGTCTTTGAGCAAGGCAGTCCTGAATTGCTCAAGGTGCTCTCCCATATCACCCTGATATCTCTCCAGTACAGCATATCTACCAGATCCTGTTAGAGCTTGAGCTTCTGTCGAGTACATCTAACACCAGAGTGAAAACAAAATAATTTCCCCTCAAGGGGTCTGCTTCTTCCTCTTTCTCTTTGTCTTTTTGTTTTCTTATCTTGCTTCTCTTTTTTTTCTCTTCTCCTCTTCACACTACTCTCCTTTCCTTTACTAATTTTAGGATTTCTGGAGCTCTGTAACAGAGACCTCCTGAGTAAGACTTATGAGAGTGAGGCTGAGTCTCAAGAGAGTGATCATGACATCATAAACAAAGATTGCATATATTCTGGGCATAGTCTCCAATACATCATGAACAGCACCTATTCTTGATGCATATTTATGAAGCTGGGGGCGAGGCCATATTGGAAATGACTTGGGCTTTGAGCTTCCTGACTAACAGGTAAAGGGTGTCATTTACATGAATTGAGCTTTGCATTTGATTGGACGAAGTCATCACCTTAATATCTTCTAAACCAAAGAGTTGGGAAAAAAAATCACTCACCATACAGTGTGTGCAGTGCAGATAGTAAAATAAGTGATTCAGACCCAAGCTGCGTAATTATGTATTTTGAATGCCGGAAAAGTCTGTTCTTATGGCTTGCTGTGTTTTCTGCAGCCAGCCTCAAGCAGATACTTGCTTAACTGCAGCTTGTAGCACTTCTGCATAGGCTTCTTTTTTTTTCTGAACCGTATGCTGTCCCTTGGTCACAAACGGTAGTGGGAGATACAGAAGCATACATGAGCGGGTCCTGAAGTTTCTGAAAGGGCCCGTTTTGTAAAAGCTTACAAACACACATGGGCACATACAAACATATTAAGATATTAGAGGCTTTGATGGTGGTTAATGTTTAATATGCGTTGTGCTTATGTAATAACAGCATACACACCAGTCTATTGAATTAATGAAATACACTCTGTTGTCTTTAAATCGATTCTGGGCTTTGGCAATAGCGATAGATTGACCACTCTGTATTTGTTTTTAATCAAAAGTAGCATCAAAGTGAGAACTTGCACTGCTCTGCATGCTATAGACTATCTTAGACATATTTTTTCGCCAGTTTTGTCTTTTTTTCTTAGTTCAGAGACTGCAGTGAGAAAAAAAGAGCAGACTTCACCACATTGGTAAAGTATTCATTTTCACTACGCTTCAGCCTGTCAAAGCGGGTGGGTCTGTGCACCCCCAGCCCAGCCCATGGATCCGCCCCTGCTGTACACGCTGCAACTGTCTTAATGAAATCTTTTCCATATTCAAAGCCATCATTCCCAGATTTTTACTTTCCATGTGTGTTCATTTACTTTATAGCATTCAAAAAAATCTTGCCAGTGATTTCAATAAGGTTCATTTTTTAAAGATGGGAGGCGGGTAGAGAGTCATGAGCTTCTCTAAATCTAAAATTACTAGTATCCTCTATATCAACAAATGAGTTTAAAGAACATACTGTAAAAGTCCTGAAACCCATTTGAACAACTTAATAGTCAAAAGACATTCCTGTTATTCTGATAATGGAGAAAGTAATAACTGTATTCTAGGGTTATTTTGATAGGGATTATTACTGTATAGAGATTTTGTTCCCCTGGTTTCACAAAGTTTTTTAAAGAGTTTTAAAACACCCTTAAACCTGTAAAAACATTATCAAATGGTGTAAACTGACCTCTACTATGGATTCACTATAGAAGATCATTTTTCAACCTTGCGGCTAAACACTGGCTGGAAGATATCATCAATTTGCGAATTTCCAGAAGATTTCCTGCTGCGTGTCCACGGTAGCGCTCGCTCGACCTTCCTCAATCTTATACCAGGGGGCTGGACAGAAATGAAGCAGGCAAGGTTGGGTGAAAAATTCAGCTGTTTGGGTTCCTGTATGCAGCTTTTGGGAAGTTTCAAGGAACTTTGTGCATGTCTGAAAAGAGCTCCCTGTTTATTTAGTCTTTTTGTTTCCTTTTTTCCTCCTTATTTCAACCTCTCCTCTCCTCCCCTCTTTCCTCCCCTCTTCTCTTCTCCTCTTGCTTCTTCTCTCCTCTCCTCCTCTCTCCTCACCTCTCCTCACACCTCCTCAGACAGGGCTATTTTCTGCCTGTCAGCCACTTTGCAGGCAAGCACTGTTTTCTACCCTGGTGAGACTCTTTCCATTGTGAGTGTCTGTCTGAGCGCACACACACACACACACACACACACACACACACGCACACACACACACTCTATCAGTGACCATGTGATTTATGTTTACATTTGTGACTATAGCTGCACATATGTGTGACAGAAACAGCGACTATGTTATCAGTAGTCATCTTTCTTGCCTTTACACCAGCATGAGTGTGTGTGCATGAGTGTGTGTGCATCAGTGTGTGCGTGTCTGCATGTGTTTGTGTGCGTGCATATGTATGTGTGTGGACCCCTGTTGTGACAGGGTTGAAATCCAAGCTGACATCCCCTTCTCCCTGCAACAGCATATGCCCCTCAGCAAGACCACTGGGAGACTGGAGGGGGAGAGAACAGGGGNTCTCTTCCTGTTTCTCCATCCTCTGTCTCCCTCTATTTTCTGCTCTGCTCATCTTTCCTCTCATTTCCAGCCTGTAATCATACACTTGTATCTCTCTTGTGAGGGTTTGAAGGAGGAGGGAGGGGCGGCTTTTGTAATAAGACCATTAATCATTGGGAATAATTCCCAGAAAAATCAGCCAGCCTTGTTGAATTTGACAGCCACCATATTGGATCTCTATGCTATAACATAATATATGGTCAGATAAGAAGCTTTGTGTGTGACCCATGAGGGATTTTTTTGCAGCATTGTGCACATTTATGGGAGTCTTTGTCCAATTTTCATTGAAAAATATGCTTTCACAGTGCTTCTGGATTTCTTTGTCCTCTTTTCAGGGTAAGAAATGATGAAAATGTTGTCTAAGGAAAAAAACGACATTATATTGTTATGCTGTGTGATGTATTCAGATCTGAAGTGTATTGTGTAGTAATGTTCTTTTCTCAACTGCAACTTTAAACAACCAATAAGAGCATCATGGCTGCCCGTTTCATCCTCCCAAACCAACCATATGGCCACTCTAGGGCTGATGCAGCAAATTCAGCAGCAGCTTATGAAATCAAATTTATTCTTCCGTTAAAGTTGAATCAACCCTGCAGTCCACAAGTGTTAGCCTGCATCGGATCTTTTGCCATATGGACCCTTGATGTGTGTTGGAATGAGCCTGGAGAAGTTGATAATTCCTCTTTCTGTTGGTCCTTCTATGATTCAGAAAAATTTGTTAGAATATTTGAATAGCAAACAAACCAAATAATACATTATGCATGAAATAATGTACAGTGAGAGTTTTTTTGTTCATCCCATTGATTGCAGATAAAAGGAAAACTCATGTTCATGTATCAGAAATCAGACCCTGGTTAAATACTCCAACTCTACAAGTCAGCACTGCATCACATTTGACTCATTGGGCAGCGTTCGTATTATTTTTTTAGTTAAATTCTAGTTTAAATGGTTGCTTTCAATACAAAAAAAAAAAAAAAAATTCATCAAACAGGGACCCTGCTTGAAACACACAACAGTTAAATTGTGAAAATTGTCATGAAACAAACTGGACCCCACGGCAGAAATTAGAAAAGTGATTATGTTAAGTTTCAGAAACATGTCAATCCCCCCTTCTTTAGCATAGCCATTACCTTCTTATTAGCTCATTGAAGTTAGTTTGTTATTTGCAACCATTGCAAATGTGCCTTAGTAGTCTACAAAATCAAAGATCTTCTCTATAACTGACCAACCCGAATGAAGTTATTAACACAGCCATGTAATAGACAAAAGTGAGACACTTCCGGTGTTGAATTCTCCATCCTTGGCTCCAAAATAAAACATAATGTGTTGTTTTCACACTTACAGACGTTTTTTTTTTTTTTTTTTTTCTATTAGCAGTACAGCAGTTTGAAAGCATGAAAATAGTTCAATCAAAAGGGATTTATAAAAGCTTTTTCCTGTAAGTGGAACTGCCCCCTAGATGCAGGTTTATATTGGTTAATTTTCTATTTATTCACATAATTACAGCAAAGCCCGCCCACCAAAGCCCTCTGAGGCAGCTGTGGAGGCTCCTCATCTCCAACACATTTTTTTAAGTGATGTTTATTTAATTATTTAAACCATGGTGGACATTTAAAGCCTCATGTGTGATATGAGACTGAAAAATAAACGACTCCTATAAACTTTTTGCTGCCTGAAACTAAGTGTCAACTCGGATATTGTTTCTGAGTGCTCTTTTTCGACACGGTATCCACATGAGTGTCTTTTTAATGAGCTTGTACCCCAGACAGAAATATTTCAAAAACCCCTGTGTGGAGGATTAATAACTTTGGAAAGAGAGCTGTAATAATAAGAGTGAAGTATTTCTGGAAAGTGTTTGTGCGTGTGTGTGTGTGTGTTGTTCCAGTTTTGTCAGACAGAGTATTTCTCCGTGTATTTTGTATTCTTGTAGCATATGTTTATGTGTGCTGTGTCAGTGTCTGAGTGTTTGTATATGTGTGTCAGTTTGTGTCAGCCTGTCACACACTGCCACAGACATTGTTGCAGTCAGGAATAGGGCAATGTCACATGTGTGTGTGTGGGGGTTTCTGTGTGTGTGTGTGTGTGTGTGTCTGTACAGTGGTACACACAGAGAAACCCACACAGTGCAGTAATGTTACACATGAAGAGTGTCAGTAATGGGATTCTGGTCAGGCCAGTGTGACTGTGCTGTACTGAGCTGAGGTCAGTGATACCGTATCAGGAGCTGAGGGACACACAGATTTTTAGGAGCAGGAGAGGGAACAAGCAGCAGTGCATGATAGAAAACAAAAGAACACAGCAGCAGAAAACAACTGTTAGAGGAAAAGGGGAGTAATAGAGTAATAGGAAGGATGACTGTCTTAATACATTTCATTCATTTAGCTTTAAGGGCTTTCTTTGGAGTAATTTCAAACTAGAAGCACTCCAGTGTCTTCCATTAAATGATTTTCTTTTCTCCTCAGTACATTTTTTTCTGATACTAGTTTCTTATCTTCTCAACTCCTCCCAATTTTCTCCTCTTTTCCTCCTTTTTTTTCCTTCTTGTAAATCTTTTCTGTTCTCCTTTCTCCTTTTTTGTCCTCAATTTTTCTTTTCACATCTCCTCTGCTCCTTTTTCTTCTCTTTAACTATAATTTTTCTGTCTCATCTCGACTCCCTCTTTTACTTCTCTCTCCTTCTATTCATGACACAGCCAAGGTGTCTTTGAGCAAGGCAGTCTTGAATTGCTCAAGGTGCTCTCCCATATCACCCTGATATCTCTCCAGTACAGCATATCTACCAGATCCTGTTAGAGCTTGAGCTTCTGTAGAGTACATTGAACACCAGAGTGAAAACAAAATAATTTCCCCTCAAGGGGTCTGCTTCTTCCTCTTTCTCTTTGTCTTTTTGTTTTCTTATCTTGCTTCTCTTTTTTTCTCTTCTCCTCTTCACACTACTCTCCTTTCCTTTACTAATTTTAGGATTTCTGGAGCTCTGTAACAGAGACCTCCTGAGTAAGACTTATGAGAGTGAGGCTGAGTCTCAAGAGAGTGATCATGACATCATAAACAAAGATCGCATATATTCTGGGCATAGTCTCCAATACATCATGAACAGCACCTATTCTTGATGCATATTTATGAAGCTGGGGGCGAGGCCATATTGGAAATGACTTGGGCTTTGAGCTTCCTGACTAACAGGTAAAGGGTGTCACATGAATTGAGCTTTGCATTTGATTGGACGAAGTCATCACCTTAATATCTTCTAAACCAAAGAGTTGGAAAAAAAAATCACTCACCATACAGTGTGTGCAGTGCAGATAGTAAAATAAGTGATTCAGACCCAAGCAGCGTAATTATGTATTTTGAATGCCGGAAAAGTCTGTTCTTATGGCTTGCTGTGTTTTCTGCAGCCAGCCTCAAGCAGATACTTGCTTAACTGCAGCTTGTAGCACTTCTGCATAGGCTTATTTTTTTTTCTGAACCGTATGCTGTCCCTTGGTCACAAACGGTATAGTGGTGGGAGATACAGAAGCATAAATGTAAAAGCTTTTATAAAAGCTTACAAACACACATGGGCACATACAAACATATTAAGATATTAGAGGCCTTGATGGTGGTTAATGTTTAATATGCGTTGTGCTTATGTAATAACAGCATACACACCAGTCTATTGAATTAATGAAATACACTCTGTTGTCTTTAAATCGATTCTGGGCTTTGGCAATAGCGATAGATTGACCACTCTGTATTTGTTTTTAATCAAAAGTAGCATCAAAGTGAGAACTTGCACTGCTCTGCATGCTATAGACTATCTTAGACATATTTTTGCGCCAGTTTTGTCTTTTTTTCTTAGTTCAGAGACTGCAGTGAGAAAAAAAGAGCAGACTTCACCGCATTGGTAAAGTATTCATTTTCATTATGCTTCAGCCTGTCAAAGCGGGTGGGTCTGTGCACCCCCAGCCCAGCCCATGGATCCGCCCCTGCTGTACACGCTGCAACTGTCTTAATGAAATCTTTTCCATATTCAAGACCATCATTCCCAGATTTTTACTTTCCATGTGTGTTAATTTACTTTATAGCATTCAAAAAATCTTGCCAGTGATTTCAATAAGGTTCATTTTTTAAAGATGGGAGGCGGGTAGAGAGTCATGAGCTTCTCTAAATCTAAAATTACTAGTATCCACTATATCAACAAATGAGTTTAAAGAACATACTGTAAAAGTCCTGAAACCCATTTGAACAACTTAATAGTCAAAAGACATTCCTGTCATTCTGATAATGGAGAAAGTAATAACTGTATTCTAGGGTTATTTTGATAGGGATTATTACTGTATAGAGATTTTGTTCCTCTGGTTTCACAAAGTTTTTTAAAGAGTTTTAAAACACCCTTAAACCTGTAAAAACATTATCAAATGGTGTAAACTGACCTCTACTATGGATTCACTATAGAAGATCATTTTTCAACCTTGCGGCTAAACACTGGCTGGAAGATATCATCAATTTGCGAATTTCCAGAAGATTTCCTGCTGCGTGTCCACGGTAGCGCTCGCTCGACCTTCCTCGATCTTATACCAGGGGGCTGGACAGAAATGAAGCAGGCAAGGTTGGGTGAAAAATTCAGCTGTTTGGGTTCCTGTATGCAGCTTTTGGGAAGTTTCAAGGAACTTTGTGAATGTCTGAAAAGAGCTCCCTGTTTATTTAGTCTTTTTGTTTCCTTTTTTCTTCCTTATTTCAACCTCTCTCCTCCTCACCTCTTTCCTCCCCTCTTCTCTTCTCCTCTTGCTTCTTCTCTCCTCTCCTCTTCTCTCCTCACCTCTCCTCACACCTCCTCAGACAGGGCTATTTTCTGCCTGTCAGCCACTTTGCAGGCAAGCACTGTTTTCTACCCTGGTGAGACTCTTTTCATTGTGCGTGTCTGTCTGAGCACACACACACACACACACACTCTATCAGTGACCATGTGATTTATGTTTACATTTGTGACTATAGCTGCACATATGTGTGACAGAAACAGCGACTATATTATAAGTAGTCATCTTTCTTGCCTTTACACCTGCATGAGTGTGTGTGCATCAGTGTGTGCGTGTCTGCATGTGTTTGTGTGCGTGCATATGTATGTGTGTGGACCCCTGTTGTGACAGGGTTGAAATCCAAGCTGACATCCCCTTCTCCCTGCAACAGCATATGCCCCTCAGCAAGACCACTGGGAGACTGGAGGGGGAGAGAACAGGGGAGGGAAGGAGAGCAAGGAAATAGAGAGACAATGTGTGTAATGGATGGGAAGGGATTTGAAAGACAGGAATAGGGAAAAGACATAGCCAAAGAGGAAAAGAAAGAAGAACAGGAAGTGAGTAGCAGACTGAGACCAAGACAGAGGGAGAGGAGCACCCCCACTGCGCTGCTTTTCAGTCCTGCTAGCGTTGGCATGTGTTAAATGTAAAGCTGCCGGCTGACTCACCATGCTACCAGCTCATAGTCAGCACTCTCCACTGCTCCTGTCTGACAGGAGGGAGGGGGGCAGGCGGGGGGAATATCATCTCAGATTCAACACTGTCTTGTTCAACGGAGGGAGGAGGAGGAAGAGAGGTAGAGAGAGACCAGCAGGGAATTAGCAGAAGAGTCCTTTTCCTTATCCACCTGTTTAACACCTAATCAGTGTGTCAAATGTGTGTTAAAGGGTGAGCTGCTTAAAACATGAACAGTAATGTTGATCACAACAAAACCTGGATCTGAATGCATAAAATAGTGAATCATTTTAGTAATGAGTTTTTAGCCTGTTGACAAGCATCAACCAACAATTTTCTGCGCAAAGTTTTATTGTTGCAGTAATGCATTGTGAGTTAATTAAAACTAGCCAGATAATTTATCTTTTTGGACAGAAGCAATCTGGTGGAGAAATTCTGATTTGTTGTGACAGAAAAATTCAATATGAGCTCATTTTATTGTACAATTCCAGATAAAAAATTCAAAGATGAAAAAATGTTTGGTCAAAGATATTAAAATACAAAAATGACACTTAAAGTAGCTGTGAGGAGAATCCATATGAAGTAGTGACTCCCTTCTGCTGGATGACTTGTGCCAACTGTCGTGATGCATTTGATTTGAAAGTGAGGATGAAAGTAGATCAGATCTTTGTAACACTACTTTTCTTTGTTCAAGAAGACTTTTTGCTGGATACAACAGGAAAAGGTTATGTATTTATCAACAGTTACGTAGCGCCATTGTTTGAAATGTGAAAGCAGTTAAACTGTGAGCTTGTACCGTAGTTTAATGGCTGACTAATTTTAGTGCTAAGGTGCTCTGAGACCTATGAGTGTTGTGTAACGTCAGTGAATCCTGATTATGTCCTGTCAGTGTTCATCTACCAAGCAGAGGTAACGTCACTCCTCATATCAGGCCAGTTAAACTGTGGGTTGGAATGAACATTTTCACAAACAGCTCAGTATCTGTTTCAGCCTTTTCCTTGTACTCTATCACTCTCCTGTTTCGTTTTCTTTTACTCTTCCGTCCCTTTTCTGTCAGACAGCCCACTCCTGTTTCCACTATAACTGAAAAAAAATCACAGAAATCATTTTCTGAAGAGAAAAAAAAAACAGATCTCTCTTCTCACTGCTATACTTGATCAGCCAACGTGTTGTCATAGAGACTTTGGTGTACCATAGATCAATCCAATCTGACTTTTCCAGTTCTGATTCAGAAGCTAGGAATTAGCATTTAGAAAAAAAACTAAATTAAAAAGTCCTAAGAGTACCTTTAATTTTTAAAAAAATATATTCTAATGGGGTCAAAACTATTATAATTCTTGAAATTAGACATCTTTCTCGACAGGTGGTTATGGTTAATATTCAGTCTATTGAGACAATTTCTACAAAAAATAATACATGATCAGTTGCTAAAATAGCAACCATGTGTCAATTTTCACAGAGCAGTCCAAGTACAAAAGTTGTTAAATCTGGTTGATTTTCATAATAACACATTCAATGATGACAACAGTTCATATTCCACTAAACTAAAAAATAGATTTTCATTAAGCACAAGACTGGGCTGCTGTAAAACTACTGTGAAACAAGCCATCAACAAGTCCAAGGTTTTTAGAGGTCAATAAAGGACATATGAATAAATTGAGGCTCATCGGTCAGTAAAGAGATACCAAAATCCTTGGTCACATGACTCTTGTTGTCCTGTGATTGTGTGGTGACATTTTAATAGGGGTTACTGGCAACCGTTTCTATACATCATATCTCAAAGCTTGAAGTTAAAAGTTCACTGTGAAAAAGAAAAAACAAATCAAATTTTCTTCTTTTCAGGACTATACATGTTGTTTGGGCTGCAACTAATAATAACATACAAGAAAAGCCCCAGAACGTTATATTTTCCAAAATGATCGTACTGTCCCAGCATGGTCAATTTCAGAACAACTCTGGCGAAATATTTTCCCCACTTAGTGAGGACTTGTTGATAAGACATTTTGTAATATCTGAACAGCTCAATGAGTCTGTGAACACTCCCAGAGGTTCAAGATTGGATCTATAAACACATCATATTACTAGATAATCTAGGCCAAACATCAGTACTGACAGTGGGCTCAAACGTTTGGTCAGTATTGATTTTTTTGTCTCCTGGCTCCGTGCCATTCCCTGCATGCACACAAACTAACACACACACACACACACACACACACAAACTCACATACTTACTGATGCTTCATCTCAAGGCACGGGCTCAGGGAGTAATTTGGGTTCAGTATCTTGCCTCAGGATATCTCACCATGCTGACAAGAGGAGCGAGAGATCCAACTGTCAATCTCCACACAGGTGGAAGACTTCAGATTTATTTCATTTTTCTGACAAATGTTGCTTTTTTTCCCCTATGCACAAAATATGTTTATGTATAAACGTGTTTATAAAGTTCAAAAGGTAGGACAACAGTTTGGCTTCTACGCTAAACTAGTAACAGACTGCTCTCCCCTGTGTTTTCAAGGGAATGATGAAAAATTGAAGATCTGCATAAGGAAACACTTATTTTGTAATCAGTGCTTTGTATTAAATGTGAATAAATATGGGAGCAAAAGCAAATGCATTATTTAGAACAACTAATGCCCTGAAATATGACTTCTTGGTTTACCACAGTGACTTTACAGTCCAGTCATCTCTTTAATTTGATTATCTTAAATCAGACATGGTGCTATTTTTAGCACTGTGCTTCCTCATACCCAAACACTCAACTGAAATTAATAACTTGTGTGAGTGACTCACATGTCTCCAGGGCATGTTTGGAGGATCATAACAACAGTCTCTGTGAAAGGAGAAGAATAAAAAGGTGGATGTGGGTGGGGATATGGGGGTTGGGTTGATGGTCGCACTGTATTAAACAGGGTTTTATTTAAAAGAAAAGAAGAAAAAACCTTCTCAATCATTGCATTTATTCTCACTGGGCACACATACATAAATGATGAACAGTTACAGTGCCCTTTGTATTTAGAGCCACTTTTTTATGAAACCCCTCTACAGCATGTAGCTAGGAGGAGTGAGGCATGATGGGGGATGTGTTAATGATCACCCATATGCATCAACACGTTCTGAAAAAGCTCTGTATCAGTGTGTTCCCTTTTTTAAACTGGTATTTATGCATGTGATGACTTAGTACATAGATTCACTTTTAACGTCATGATAATGCATTAAATAAATGCAACATTTTAAAACAAATATAGACAGGGGTAGATCGCTGTACATGTGTGTTTTTTTTTTCAACAGGCAAAAGCATTGACATAAATTGCATTTAACGCTGCAGTGGATGTCTTTGTTGGAGGTGAAAGAATAGAGGGTTGAAGGAGAAGGAGTCTGGTGGGGCTGGTTTACCATGTACATAGTAATACAGTGTGCAGATGTGCATGAAGGTGATTCAGTCATATCCTAATATATGCAGTGGCCTTGGAATGGATGTAAATGTCATATGAGCAAGGCCAGATCAGATTTAAACTGGATTAAAAACTTCATACAATTTTTTTTATTTGTCTAAGGATGAAATAGTACAAGAAAAACAATTTTGATCCATTTCTTGAATGTTTTATGAGCCATAACAGCCATATAAAAGTGAAAATAACTGATTGGACCTCTGCCTTTTCATCTTCCTTCAGCTCTTCCTGTCTTCAGTCTGCCTGCTTTTTAGCTTTTTAGTCAGCACGTCAAAACTCTTTTCACCACCCTACCTGCTGATCAGGAGTCTTGATGTGATGACCCTATGGGGTGTAAAATGATTTCCTTTGCATTTTTTTCTCCTTGCATCAGTAAAATGCTCTGATGGCAGAGTCGGCTGTTTCCTTGGACTGATTGCATAGGTAAGGTAAAGGAATTCCCCGGGCTGTACATTAAGCATAACTGATGGTGAAACTGTCCTGTTGCAGAAAACAATTGTAGATTACTCCATATATACAGTGTTTTAAATTGAAATCTTCTTTTTTCTGAAACTATCCTGAAGATCTTCCCACTTGCTTACTGACTCACTGATAGCCCTGTAGGCCAGATAACTTTTTCATATTTCCCCTCTAGATAGCAGTCTATCTCATACCAAGTATGCTTGCTTGAAGCTTTTTTATGAAATTAACCCTCGAACTTCCTGTCTTTTTGGTCGTTTTCTTTTTTTCTTTCTTTTCTTTGCTGTTAATAATGAAGCAGAGTGCTGAACAGCTCTGAGCAGAAGTTTTACACGTGCAAGTCGATGCCACCAGAAGCAAAATTCAAAAGATTTTTCAAGTGGATTACAAGATATGTGTCCATCATTCAAGACTTGCTCTAAGTCTTGGATGATATTGTGCGATAAGAGGAGTAAAATTATTTTATTATTATTATCATCATCATTGTTATATTTGCAGAATTAAGCTAGAGAAAACAATTCGTTTTCTGTAAATTTTCAAAGACAACATAAAAATCAAAGCTGTGGCCATGACATTCTGACGTCCTTTCCCCACAGTTTTAACATGTTGGTAACTTTGCTTATGATACATTGAGGAACCATCAGAAACTTGAGAATCTGATGATTATGCCAGTTTTTTTCCTCAGTTTTTGCATTGGACAAATGGTTTGTAAATGCCAATCCTAGGGGAAAAATAAATTTAAAAAATCTTTTTTTTTTTACTCCTGCCAGTAGGTTTGGAATTCAGAGGGTTTTTCTGAAAATATAATTTGAAAAATCTTTGAACCACAGTTTTGATTTGAATTGAAATGGTATTTCCAGGTATTAAATTATTGTATTTTATGGTAAAACTTCTGCTAAAAAAGGGAAGATTTAATTTTCCTGCAGGTTTATTTTGCTTTTTAATTGACATTGGAACATGTCATGACGAGGACTGCAAAATTCTGGGAATTTTCAAAACTGGAAACTTGCCATGGGAATTTTTGGAAATGAACAGGGAATTAATATTAATTGCATTTATACCATATATATATATATATATATATATATATATATATATATATATATATATATATATATATGACATGTTTCACATGATACATATAAATGTATCATGTGAAACATTTAGTTTTTTATAAGCAAACATGTATCGAAACATTTTCAATTCAGTATTTGTAAGTGACATTATTGGTCAATAAGTCGTTCTTAAACCAAAAGCAGTCACCTGTAGATTTGAGCCTTGACTTTGGAACAACCAAACAAGCAACCAAGATTGTGAGCTGACTTGAAAGGGGTCTGTATTTCTACCATAAGTGGCTGTTAAATTGTAATTAACTGATTTTTCTGTAGGACGGATGGAGGCCAGAATTTGGAAAGAGTGAAACAGTGAGAATTCCCTCTCTTTGCTGTCACTCACCATGCCACTCCACCCATTACTGCTCAGCACTCAACCAAGATTACATCCTGCTCTGCTCCACGCTCACTCCAAAAAATATGTTCTGATTCTGATTCTGACTCTGGGCCAAGTTTAGGCATGCTTCATACTTGTGATGTGAACAGTAACCGAGTGAAACTGGAGTGGGACATCCCTACCCTCAGCCTTCCCATCCTGGAAAAATAAATCTCACTTTGTGCTCTTTAAAATTTCCTTCTTTACTCCACTCACATTCTCTAATGTAGGCTTGCAATTTTGTTGAATATTTCAAACTCTGAATCTCTCCTCAGGACTTTATCCTGTGGAGGTGCATGGGGAAACATACTTTAACCACAAACTGACCTTTAAAAATGTGTTTTGATTTTTTTCTTTTTAGTAACAGTAAAACTAGCAGTTGTTATAATCATTGTGTGCACTGAGCAGTTTTCGGACTAAACGTTTCTCCTTCCCTTTGCACTCTGTTTGGCAAAGCCACTCGTGATCTTCAAACCCCCTTCAACAAAGCTCTGTTCTCATGAGGTCTGATCCCTTCAAACCCACTCTCTCTCCCTCTTTCTACCTTCTTGTCTCTCGCTTTTCCACCCTTCAGCTATCTGTCTCTCTCTCATCTCTCTTCCTTCTGCCATCTCTCTCCTTTGCCCTCCCCTCTCTCTCTTTGTTCCAGGGATCAAACGAGTATCTCTGGTCCATTCTCTGTCACCTGGGAGAACACACACACACAGACGCACAATCACACACATTCGCATTCACCCTGCTTTCTCTCCTCTGGTTTGTAGCAATGCCCCTGTTTCTGTTAAGGATTTTTTTTTTTTGAGTAGTCGTGGTCAAAGAACGAGCTAACCTTTCAACTCACCTATTCCTGCTGATCAAAGAGGAGAGAGGGAGTGAGAGATAGGGGTGGAGGAGTGGAAGCACAAAGAGCAAAGCCGAACAATGTCAGACCGGACAGATTAAAACAGAAAAGAGTTTTACTGAATTGAACTGAAATGACCATGATAAAGATCAGAGCCAAGTCAGACTGAAAAGAAGAAAATCAAGCAAATGTTTAAGCCCATGTGGGACTGCCCGAAGGAACAGCTCTTTACTAAAGCATCTGGAGAAGAATTAACAAAAAACGCCAACTGAAGGTCACCACCAAACAAAATAAATGCCTACATGTAAATTGCTCTTACACATGTGTGAGTTGATGTCTTCAAAGTAAAATGATTGATTCATTGAAGCAAAAACTGAGTTTCAAAGAGAATATTGTCCAGTCTTGTTATAACTTGCCAGACAGGTGCTATTAGGCCATGACGCTCAAGAAAACACAACTGCTGCCTGCACCATGTAACTCTGTCCTTGAGCCTCTTTCTTAAACTGTACAAAAAGAGCAACAAGATGGTTGATTGGGGCACACAAGTCACAGGACAGAGCTTGAAAACCAGGAGAATGCAGATCTGCAGCAAGATACCCTGACACGGAGTCAGCAGTTAGAACATACAAATTGAGCAGGTCCATAAAATGGGTATTAATTCATCTATTTTCTCCCACCTACACTGTAATAAATGGGAACATTGACTTGAAATAAATGTATTATGTCCTAAAAGATCAAGTTAGTTGAAAGAAAGGTCAACTTAGATTTCCTTAAAACTATTGCTTTCAACCAACAGACAAAAACTCAATTAAAGTCTGTGTTTCCTTTTTCCAGTGTATTCTATTCAGCATCCTGGGGGAGTAGACCTTTGAATTGAGTCGGTGGCTGGACTTTTTTTGGCAGATGAGGCTGCTGGACAGGACTGTTCAACCTAAAGATTTCATGTGGCCGCAACAGACAATCTGGTCCCTATCTGCCAAGGTGTTCAACTCCCGCCTCTGCAAGAATTCCTCGTGAACTCTAGAGAAGTTGGGAAATAGAATCCAGGTGAGCAAAGTTAGAAGCTCTAGATTGTGGAAGGGGCCGTCAGGGGCTAATGGCAGCAGATGGGTATTGAGTGGGCAGAAGAGATGTGGAGTTAGTGGTCACTCTGGAGGTGCTATGACCGTACTGGGGGGATTACTAAACCTAATTATGGTGTGAATGGAGGACTGTGGGAGGAAGCCAGAGCTTGATGACATTACCTAGAGAGGGACAATGCAGTTGCAGTCATTTAGTTCATTTCTCTATGTTTTTTTTAATTACAATCAATTCAAGTTTTATCAAAAGAAACACTGGTCAAGAACCAAACTCTCTAAAAAAGTGTTGAAGAATACCTTACTGAAAATGAAACACTCCTTCCCCAGGGTCAGCAACCCTGAGGGGAAACTATTCACCTGTGTACCACCCCATCCCACCTTCTGTTATTTTCCAGCCTTCTTGATCTGCTCAGTTTGGTCCAGTTTAGCCCAGTCCTGTCCGCTGCAGTTTGGTTTAGTTTAATCCGGTCCTGTCTGGCGGAGAACTGAACAGGTGGTCTGTGACAGCAGGTATGAGCTGACATCAAAGGATCCAGAGAGAGGAGGCACAAGAGACACAGGGAGAGAAAGAGGGGGAAATATCTGCAAACAAAATAAAGCGTTGTGGAGAGAAAGAAAGGGAGAAGAGTTGGAAAATGGAAGAGCACAAAGTTTACAATCTAACCATAGAAGAAGAATTTGATAACTTAGTGAGGTAATTGTTGAGGGTTGGGATGTTAGGGGGGACAGAGGGATTGGTGCTAGTTTCTGGACCAACAGCTTGTGTGCTTAACTCTTGTGAATACCAATTGATCATCACCGATTAATGTCTGTTGCACAATTGCCACAAGAAAAACCTCTGTTAATCTCCCTTGCTACTTTCTTTTCCTTTCACCAGTTTCACTGTATATCTTTGTACTTATTGTGTTTGTAGAAGAAAACTTTGCTTTTTGCCTGGACCTCAGTTTATTGCTAGCAAAATTCATTGGCTTGCAAACTTAACTTATATTGTATTGTATATTAGGTTTAATATTGTATCATTTTGTCCCAGTGTATCCCAGTGGATGGATACCAGAAAGATGAAGTGCGTGGGTGGAATGCCCATTCAATAGTTAATGCTGTTAACTACATCCGCTTCTTAGAAGGAAGTGATAGATAAGATGTTATACTGATTAATTTTTGGTAGAGAATAGCTTGGATTGACTTCCTAGTGAGTAAAGAACAAATTACTCTTGGGCTTACCTCAGCCTTTAATGAAGACTTTGGCTCGTCCTTTTTGTTTGTCTGGAGAAAAAAAAACAGATCATGGTGAGTTAGAGAGCCTAAACCATCGCACCACCTCAATGATCTTTATCCTTCACCCTACATGAGCAGTTGTTCCCTGGCTCACAGTACATTGGCAACACATTCTCTCTCACACACAAGTAAACAAACAAACACAATTTAACTATGTCAGTGCACAAAGCAGCTGACACTGCTCTACGTTTCTCTGCCGTGTATGTGTCAGCCCTGCTGCCTTCATGTACCCCATATTTTGTCAAGTTGTCCCAAATGCTCAACGGATGATCTGAGATTTTTTATCAGCACCTCTTCTCTTTTAGCAGCAGGTCTGCAGCTTTTGTAGCATCATTATTGCAGATGAAACCAACACAGAATCAAGTGACATCAATGCAAACAGATGCACTTAAAAGCATTTTCTACTGTACATTTACAAGAGGGACTCACAAACGGATCCCTATCTCTCTCTCTCTCTCACTTTCTTTCTCTCTCAATCACTCTCTCTCACTCTCTTTTCCCATGTGTGTCACTTTGACGAACACGTGGACTATGCTTCCTATGCTCACAGTGTCAACGTGTGCTAGAAATGTTCAGCAAATATCTGTAACATATGTAATATCTATAACTGAAGCTGGCTTCCAAACTAACACTGTGTTAACTTCATTAATGGAATTTTCCAATGTAATAATACACAAATAGCACTTGCCAAGCGGGGCACCGTTTTGCTCTTCACGTGCCTCCTACAGAACTTTGCTGATGCAGTGTTTTGGCAACAATTAAATGAAAATAATAATGATAGTAAAAACAGTGGTGAAGCTTTTCTGTTTGTTTCCTACAATATTCTATTGGGGGGGACCAGACTTCTCTTAGCATCCTGGGAAACCCCCACAGCAAATATATAAATTCAGTTAGCTGGTAGCTAGCAGGGCTGTTACTTACGGGCTGGCAGAATGACATAGCATTTTTTTCTTATTTAAAAATTTTTGTCCTCTTTTGCATCTTGATGTCCTTCTTACTTTATTTTAGTTTTTATGGCATTTTTGCTTATTGAGGTATAAGCTCTTGAGTGAACGTTAAGACAAATTATGCCTTGTGGAGGACTTACAATCGTTAAATATCTGTTACGGAGTATATATCAGTGACTCTAGACAGTATGATGTCAGAGAAAAATGGCCTTGTGAATGTAGTGAACACTTCAATATCCTTTCATTTTTCCTCTTCGACACAATAAACACAAAGTCGCAGTCCAGAGAGTTTATATATACTTTCTCTTTCACACACAAACACTGTCACCTCTATAGGCGGCTCTCTGCAGATGATGTCATGTGAATGTGGACATTGTTTAACGAGCCCTGGGACCAGGACAAGAGAGAGGGGGGAGGGATGGGGCAGTGAGAAAGTGAGGAAGAAGAGTTGAGCCCAGGTAGAGGACATCTGCAGCAGCAGCAGCGGCCGCGGCAGAAAGAGGAGAAGGATTTCAGAGTAAGAGAAGAAGAAGAAGAGGAGGACGGGAGAGGGTGAGGAGAAAGGGGAAGTATGCAAGAAGTAAATCTCTCAGAGGAAAGAGGAGGAGGAGGAGCACTTCCACAGGACAAAAAAGTGGAGAGGAAAAAAGAGGGAGGACATCTGGTCACAGCGGGAAGGTGGAAAGGGGGGAGAACATTAGGGGAGAAACATAGGGGAAATGTATGGGAAATGTAGCCTGAGGACGAGAGAGGGGGATGAATTAAAGAGGAGAGGAAAAGGATACACGAAAGGGAAAAGAAGCAGATCAGACAAAATAGAGTGTGTGTCACATAGCCTAAAGAAATCTTCAAACAAGGTGAGAAAGAGATAGACAAGGGGTGAAGGGCAGAGGATGATCCCTTCTTCCCCTCACTTCTCTCTTCCCCTTCCTCTCTTCTCTGATTTCCTCCTCACAGCCTCTCTCTCTCTCACCCTCTGTTGCCGTGTAATGTTAGACCACTGGGAAGGAAAATCTCCAAAGTCAGCTGTTCTTCTCAAGGCTTTTCCTCTTTGCTTTCTTTTACAAGTTATGTCATGTAATTCCTGCATGCAGAATGTGAAATATTTCAGACCTCTTTCTTATCCTAATTAAGAACATTCCTGCCTCAGAAGCTGCAGATTCTGTTGAAATGGTTTCGTTTTTGAAAATTCCACCACAATCAAAGTCACTTTACTCTGCTGTTGGTCCACACTGAGGAGAAATTTGTGAAAGATTTGCATTTTTTTTCTTCCTCGTTCTGATCTACGGAGGGTCTGACATCTAATTGTGTGAGAGAAAGGAATTTTCTATAACAATGGATCCAATTACGTACCAGATTTCAGTGTAGCCCTACAGAATCTTTGAGGAAAGATGTCACACTTCTGCTGCAGGGTCACAAGTTCACATTTCTCAGACGTCTCTTTGTTCCGTTGCTTCGAGCAGCTTTCTCGGCAACTCTGTCAGAAATGGTCATTGCGTACAACACAGACAGACAGGTGCCTGGCAACATAATAAGGCCACTTTGTGTGTGTGTCTTTGTGTGTAGTGTTACATATAAAATATATCGACCTTGGAGCGGCAAACGCAGCTCATATTCCTTTGCTTACACTGCTCTTCTTCATCTCAGAGAATCACGTCTCTCCTTCTGTTCATTCAAGTCCTGAAAATAAACTGTCACTCAGTCCGTCAGCCAGTATATGACTCTGTGTGTGTGTGTGTGTGTGTGTGTGTGTGTGTGTGTGTGTGTGTGTGTGTGTGTGTGTGTGTGTGTGTGTGTGTGTGTGTGTGTGTGTGTGTGTGTGTGTGTGTGTGTGTGTCTTCATGTGGTTGTGGTTTAGGAGTTGTACGTTTGCATTATAGCATTGCAGCTGCATACAAACTCACACTTGTGTATATATTTGTATAAGTTTGTGTGTGTGTGTGTGTGTGTGTGTGTGTGTGTGTGTGTGTGTGTGTAGCTGTCAATTTCTCTTGCCCAGCTCCATCCAAAAAAACACAGACAGCCCATTGAGGCGTATGCTGCAGAGAAAAATAACAACTCCAGCTGACAAACACACTTTAGTCAGAGCAAACACAGCCTAAGATGGAGAGACAGAGACAGGGGCTTTGAATTTAAATTGGAGATACTTAATGTAGTTTTTCTGTGCGAAAGTGTCACTGGAGTTTGTGTTATAGCTGTTAATTCAAAGTATTGATTAATGCAGCGCTGGATTGGAGACAGACTGTCCCTGAGGGGGAGAGTGTGCTGAATGAATCTGGAAGATGTACAGAAGCTTGCAGAAGGCAACGTTTAGTGGCCATAAATTTCATCCTCCTGTCTGTTTGTTGTGTGACTATGAAAGGTCATGTAGTTTATTTGAGGTCATGTCGGGCCATGCAGCACATCCTCATGTTGTTTTACTGCAGCCATGTGTATTTGTTTCATATAGCTAAGAAAAAATCTACCAGGTTCAAAAAGAGCATGACGGTCATTGTTTTTCCACTCATATTTTGGATCTTAGAAAGCAAGGTTTTGTTACATTTGAGACTGCCTACACTTATGCAATATTCAATATCTGAATTTTATGCCCCCTCCCCAAAAATGTTGGAACCAGTCAGTTTAAGCTGTTTCTTTTCATGGTGTATGACTCATTTATTCATGCAGCGATTCAAAAGAAGCTTTTGCTCTTACTCTTAGTGATTTTAGAAACAGATCTAATTATCTTATGAAAAACCAAGTTCTCTTTTTCATTCTCTTTAAAAAAGGTGTACCCCTTAAGGTCATGTTAAGCATTTAGTACATACCCTTTCCATCGTCATTAATTTGTAAATTTGTTTCAGGACTTGTAAAAGTGTTCTGCCTTTTGGAAATTTTTCCAAATGCTTATAAAAGTGTTTGCATACAGTAAATTTGTTTCGTTTTTGGTAAAAGTGCAAAATGTACATGTATTTCAATATTGTAAGTGTTTCAAACTTTGTAATTTTGGTTTGTATTTCTCAGCATCATTTACAAAGCTTGTATGTGCATAAACGGAGCCTGGAAACTGGCGTACTCCTTTTACCATGCAAAGTTTGTGATGTATAAAAACAAACCTGACAATAAAGTGTGTGCACCACAAATCAAACTGCAACCCAGGTGTATTTATATTTTGGATAGATGGGAAACTGGCTTTAGACAGTAAAGTGATGAACTGAAGCCTGCAGATATGTACTGATGTATTTTGTATGTTTTTTTCTCACTAAACATCAAATTTTACTGACAGATCCCCCTTATTGCAGTCATTCAATCAAATCAACGTTTTATGTGGACCATACGCACTCATGCAATGACATGTTTCCAACAATTCCCTTTCACTATGACAATTTATAACTGGAAAATAAATAAATAAATAAATAAATAAAGGGACCAGACACCAATGTAATAACTGATGTAGAGTGAAAAATTAGACTAACCCAAAAACAATAGAGCCACCAGTTTTCATTAATATCTTTCAGTGCCGTGGATTTATCAGCAAGTGTGGTTTTTAGTTTTATAAAGACGCCTCTATCAAGATGCACAGAGCGCACAGAGACACAGCGTTGGCTTCACACATTTCGCTCCTTCTTTACTCAGCATTTCTTCTTCAGCTGCATGTTTTTTATTCTGTAAATAATTAAAGAGTGAAGATTAAGTCGGGGCATCTCTGGCATGACCATTAGGCGTATATATCCTCATAATTAGTCACAGGGTATATGATGTTTCTGATTGAAAATGACCAACAGTTAAAAGTTTTTCATGGTGGATTAAACCTTAAGTTAATAATGATATAGAGCGAGGCAGTCTGCTGACTGACTTTTCCTCTCTGGAAACGTGAAAAAGTCAGTGTAGGTTCTGTTAACTTGTAAAAATTGTGTGTAATGAAGAATATTGAATGTTTAGGCACATAGGACAAGATTAATGCAGCAGCCATGTGGTTTTATTTTCTGATTCTTGTCAAGTTTTTCTTTCCCCTGCTACAGTAAACCACCAGTATGTCAATTTAAGCCTTCATTTCATTCACAGACTCCTCTGTTTCTGGGTCAGAAAGTGTTGTTTCCTTGTCAAAATTTTCCATTTTTACCACGCTCCATCCAGCCTCTAATCCACCCCCCTTCATTTGTACGCATTTTCATTCATGAGGTGCTATATGTATTAATTTGTCAAACAAGGAGGTAACTGAGAACCTACATCAGGTTCTTGCTCACTTCACTGTAAATCTAATTTGTGGCCCCCCTTCCTTTAATGATTCATTATCCTTTCAATATTTCCAGCTGGAAGAAGAACAAAACCAAATTTAGCTGTCAGATCATTGATGAAATAAATGAAACACTAAAACACTTGTTAGCTAAATTGTTACAGGTGATTTAAAATATCACCATATTTCAGACTGACACAAGATAATGAGATCTAAAACAAATGTCTTTTCTCCTGCATGGCCTGAGGCTTCTTCAGTCAAATGAGACACATACTAAAGCAGGGGGTTGAATATTAGGTCCAAAGTTCATTAATTAACAATGAACTTCCGTCTTAGCATCAAAGCCAGCTCAGCCCACAGTGGCCAGGTTCATTCAGTGTGGGAAAATTTCAAGAGCAAGAAGGGGATGGAACATGAAGGGGGAAAAATCAAAGGCCTAATGCACAGTTTTAATATGCATGTGAAGCTACTGAGTGCCGTTATTGTTCTCTGAAACAGAGGAGATTAACTTAACCTCAGGTTGTGATCCATGCTGTTTGTAGCCAAATAAATAGTTAAAATAAATTCTGTTAAAAATTCAAAAAGCAGGTTTGGAGAAGTAGTATCATAGATTTTACAAGCCCTGCATTGGGATTAATGTGTTCAGGCTTTTATTTTTTTTTGCTCTTGGTGTTATTTATTGTTTTTTGGTTTGGTTTTTAACAGTTTTTAAAAAGTTATGAAACATTTTCTTCGATGGATGAGGCAAAATAGTCTCAAGAAAAGATATAAAAAAAAGTTGTAAATTAGATGTTCATCTTTCCTGAACAGTCTATTCTTATTCTCTGTCTGCCTCACTTTTTCCTCTTTAATCTTCTCCCTCTCCTCTGTTTTCTCTTCCTATCTATTTCCTCTTCCTCTCTGTATCTATCTATACAACACTACATCTCTCTTCTCTTTAACTTTCATGGGTCTCTCTCCTTCTCTCCTTTGCAATGTTCTCACTACCTCTCTTGCCCCACTCTCTCCCTGCTCCCCACTGGTCTGCAGCAGCATAGAAAAGCTGCAAACATGAAATAAATTATGAATCTTTCTATAGGCAGCTCCACCTGTAGCGAACTACACTGCAGAGATGATGAAAACAAAAGCAATAAATCAAGGCAAATCCAAGAGTCAGAGGCAATAGTCCTGCAGAAATTCTCCATAGTCACCTCTCTAGAGAGAGCTGTGCCACTGATGTAACCCTGATCCCTCCAGTTTTCTGCGAGGTTCACCAGTCTGATGTTGCGAATCAGAAGGGTTTGGTTTGGATCATCAGAACTAAATCACTGTCTAAAAAATCATATCCAAGACAGTTTTGACTGCAAGTTGGGAAAAGTTCCTTTATTTTTTTCCGTTATCATTATCACAATCACAATATTTTTAGAGCCTCGACTGCCTATTTTACAAAGGATTTACACAGACTTTATTCTAGTTTAAAAATAATGAAGTCGAGATACAGACTGAGGCCCTTAAAAAATATCTGGCTGTATTTGCTTTTGCAAGGTTTGATAAATATGAGACAGTTGTATATTTTGTCCACCAGAAACAGACAACATGGCAAACACCGCCCCTGACTGTAGATATAAATACAGACTTTAAGGCTCTTGAACCAGCATTAAAAGTGACTTCATGAAACAGCAAACATGCTCATCATAGTTAATCCAAAGACCATAAAGTGTTGAAAACTGCATTTATCCTATCTGCAGTATTCTAAATGCTTTCATTCATGTGCTCTGAGGGTTTTCAGGAGAGGCCAGGTATGAATATTAAACTCATCCGAGGCCGGCCGTGTTTGTGGATTGTAAACACATCTGTCACTTCTGTTTAATTGGTAAACAAGTTTGACCGCTTTCTGTTTGTTCATAAACAACCATGTCCCTGCGTGATATGAAAGGTCATTAGAACAACCTGTCTGCAGTTTTTTTTCTTCTCCATCTCAGCTGTCTGAACCTCAACATATTTCATTTACATTTAAATTACAAGACCAAAGATGATCATCTGTAGGGATGCAAACTTATTTTCTCGGATTATCTCAACTGCAAGGACAGTTGTGCGCTATTTGACCTCAGACATAAAAAGAGCATTTTGAAAGGTGTTTTTTTCTCTCTTAAGGACAGTCCCCACTGGGAGTGCTCCAAAATGACAGATTTTCAAGTCTTTTATCTAGAAATTTGAATTTTGGTAAGCTATCTACCTATCTACAGAAAACAGACGATGTTGTGCACAATTCATTTCACATATCCAACTTATGGTCACTGTGGTAAACAGTGTCCAACGGTTGTGCATAGTATGGCTACTGCTTACAAAGCCAACACTACCTTCAGGTTAAGTCTATACCCAATTATATTTATCATTATAGCTGTAACTTGGAAACAAGATATGACAGGCAGCCTAGGCACTGAGTCTTTAAAATAACAATACTTCAATGATGATGATGTTTAATCAGCCAGACAAAGCTTCTGTATTTGTTTTTTACAATCTGCATTATAGTTGATTGATTGATTGATTGATTGATAACAGCAAATTCAAGACCCCCAGATTACACTTCAATCACAGGGGGGGGGAAAGAAAAAATGTTTCTCCTTAGGCTTATACCAGAGGAGCAGCCACTGTGAAGCCTCAGTGTAACTTACCATTCACAATGAAACTGGGACTCACCAGAATCAGATTAGTAGGCAAAACTCAGAGGGTTTGTAATGAACCAAAAAGATGTTGCTCTTTGTTTCGAGATGGAAGACTTCTATTTCAACTTTTTTATGTGAACACATTGTAGCATCTCTGGTTGATAAATTGATTATAAACACTGCACTGTCTTGGCAAATTTTTTTTTTTTTTTTTTTGATCGCTGATCAAATTGAGTTTACCATTCACCATAGAGGCCATATATGTAGGGATGGGTATCGAGGACCTGTACCTGTTAGGAATCAATAAGAAATAGTTCAATCCATCGATATTGTTAGTGTTCTTGCTTAACGATTCCTCTTATCGATTATTTACGCAGCAGCGTTTGGACCTTACGTCATCTGCTCTGCCTCAGTTAGCTTCACTTAGCAGCTAGAGAACAAAAAACTCTGACTCATAATTTTCTAATTAAAGTTTTACTTAAGAAACTGAACACACAGAGAAACGTACATTACTGTCTCACAAAAGATTCATATTCAATACATTTTACATGTTTTACATCTACTGTTGTACCGAAAACGACATAGTAAACAGCGCTAGCTCAATGCTAGCAAGACATGGGAAATCCCATTGACATGCTAGCAGTTAGCATATATCAATATAACTGCTGTTTCAAAACAGAATTTCAACTTTCATCACAGAAACGTGTCACAATTACTATTTAAGAACAAAACTGAGAACTCTAAATGTCCCAATACTAATAGGCAGATGTTTTCCAACCGGAGGATTAAAGAAAAGTTGTTTTCAGGTTCTTCTTCTGTCATTTAATGGCAGGTCGCAAATAACATTCAGGCGCCACCTGCTGTACAAGAGTGTGCAACATCATGTCCTCACCTTTTATACAGTCCATGGTCCCCACCTTTAGATTTTGCTCATCATTTTTGTCTCTCAGAAAGCTGAAAAGTGCTTTTTTTTTTTTTTACAGAGATGTCTTTCTTCAGTCAATAACATAAAACAAAATTATCATTATGTCGTGTTGCGTGTGATGTTTTTTTTACTTACTGTTATTTATTCAGGTCTTGAAATATCCCGAACCACTGACCAATTTAAGACTTATCGACTTATACATATTACAAAATGTTGCTGACAAAGAAAACCTGTAAAAGCCTACGTTAGGAATCAATAAGAGAATAGGATCGGTAAGCAGAATCGATAAGGGTATCGATATTGATAAAAATCGTGTCAATACCCATCCCTACATGTAAGCAGCTGATGTGAGTCCCTTATGTTTTTTCATACTTTCATTATTAAATTTTAGGGATTCTATTAACAAAAAACACATGCACTTCGAACCAGTTTTGAAAAAGATTCCTCTCTCTCAACAGACAGAAATAAGCCTGTGATTCAGGTCCATTGGAATATAATAGTTCTTCTGTCACACAGAGACCAAAACAGAGAGAGTTAGGAGACTCACCCCAGGGCTCAGGCCAATTTAAAACATATTAGCGCTGTTGTCGTGTTGGGACCAAAACTGGGAAAATGTATCTGCTCAGCCAGAGACACAGGCCAGATCAAATATCCTGGAACAAATGGGATTAGGAGGCATCCATCAAGCTAAAAAATTTAGTTAATTCTCTGCATTTGTGGTCCAGAAAACTCTCTCCATATCCTGAGTTTTGCTCCACCTTGAGCTGCTGATACTGAAACAAAGTGTCAGTTATAATCCAGTTGAGTGGATGCAAAAGGAAGTATGTGTTTGTGTGCATGTCAATCCCCTGGGAGGAATCTATAATGAAGAAAAGGACACAAGCAGCATGAGAGTATGTCAACACTGAACTGTTTGCGTGTGTGCACAGGCAAAATGGCAGCAATTTTCATAAGCGGATGTATTGTTTTTCTTTGTGTGCATGTGTGTGTATGTGTCAGAGTGGCAGTGATCCATTGACCTGACAGCCCGTCCTCAGGGAGTGCACACATCCCTGTCATTACTGCAGCACCCATAGCTGATTGACTGCTTTCAGCAGCGCTCAGTAGCTGTCAGTCAGTCAGTCGCACTGTTGATTTCAAGCCAAAGTCAACGCACTAGAGCGCCGCTGACAGGGACGACTGACCATTTGCGATTGATGGAGTCACTTTTATGGTGGTGATTTTTTACCCCACAGAGTAAGTAAGCTACCTGTAGGACCCAGAGTTCTCAACGTGGTATCATAATGCCGGAAAAAAAATACTAATGAAGTGTTGCAACCAACCAACGACCAGGGTCATCGTAAAGTAAAGGAGCCGGAAGTGTCTATTTCATGTCTTGTCACTTCTCTTCATGAACATGGAAAACTGGTTCTCCCTTAGTAGTTTGGTGAACAAAAGTACAGCCTGAAGCACAAGTATGATACAGATACAGATACAGATTATAGACAACCATAGTGTCTATATAAGAAACTATAAGTAAGTTTTCCAAGGAAAGTTGATAAACATACAAAAACAAAATATTCATCCAAGAATTTTGGTCACAGTCAATTTTATTCTTTGCATTGTGTACCAAGAAATGCAGAGCATGTATGGATTTGCAAGACAGTAATCAAAACAATGCAGGAGCATCAACGTAAATCATAAATATATCATAAGTCGTCAATAAGTAAGAAAATGTCAGACGTCTCTCATGTTTTATGTTATTCTTGAAGGAACCACATTTACATTTCACATATGGACAGACATGCAACTAAACTCCATCAGATCCTGTTATATTTTTGCAGGATGCCAGACTAACACCATATAAATTTGCACAGCTCAGACCAGATCAATTAGGACAGGAATGGCATGCACTGATTAACCTTGCAGTGTTCTATTGATTTTGTCAGACAGTCAGACAAAAGCTGTTTTTGTGTTTTGGGGTGTAAACATATTTATCTTTACTGTCAAGTTATATTTAAAATTCTACCAGCTGGCCTCCACAACATTTTCAGAACTGCACACTGTTGAGCTGGAGTTTATCTTTTAAGATGTTTTTGGTGCACGTCCAGTCGATATTCTTGCATTAAACAGCCTTTCTTCATTGAAAAAGAAAAATATGATGACGTTTCATGTCAGGACTTTAACTGAGACCAAAATAGAGACCAGAACTGAGTCAAAAATAGTGCAGCAACACAACTGAGAGTGGAAGTTTTAGTATTATTTCTTAAAAACTGTGTGATCAACAGTGTATGACACAGGTTATCAAGCATCAAAACCCCACATTTGTGCTTCACATATACACACACATGGACACACACTCATTGAGACACACACCCAGTCTTTTTGAACTCCAGCCTTGTAAAGAATTGTTCTGCTCAGCACCTTCACATCTGATTAATTGACTTGTCAGCACAGTATTTTTATCCTGCTCCCCTGTGTACGTACCAGTGTGTGAGGGAGCCGTGTGTGTGTGTGTGTGTGTGTGTGTGCGTGTGCGTGTGCTTGAGTGTGCGTGTGTGTGTGCATGTGTGAGGTGTGAGCGAAGGAGAGAAAGTGAGAATGGGGCGTGTGGGTACATGTATATCTGTAGTCCTTCCCAGTGTCCTCTCTGCACTGGTGTTACTCCCACAGGCACAATGGGACCCAGTGAGGTTTGTGTGTGTGTGTGTGTGTGTGTGTGTGTGTGTGTGTGTGTGTGTGTGTGTGTCTGTCTGTCTGTCTGTCTGTCTGTCTGTCTATGTGTGTGTGTGTGCTTGTGTGTGTAGTATGTGTGGGTCCTTGCATACACACCAGCTAGCAAGGGTGTGGGTGTAGGTCTATGGTGAGAAGGCCTTGTGGGATTTCCCTGCTATAGGCTGAATTCTGATTGGCCAACACCTTCGGGCACTTCCTGGCCCCTTCCTGTCCTCCAGGTGTTTGACTGTGTGTGTTTATAATGTTAATGTGTGTGTGAATTTGTTTGTGTGATAGAAGGCTTATGTGACAAGTGCCTTATAAATGTTGCAGTCATATACCTGCTGAAGAGTCTCTAATAAAATGGAGCATGTTTTTTCAAGTTTGGCTGAAGACTTTGCGAAAAAGTTACCAGAATCATTCTCCAAACTCTATGGGAATATTTTGCTGTGAGAGTCTTTTAAAGATTTATCTCAATATGCTGGTTGTGAATCAACTCCCCGAGAACCAACGCCCATCTCTTATTCACTTTCACTCAATCTACACTTCAAGTTCCACAGAGACAGGCTTCATATGTTGCAATGGTGACTTAAGTAAATGAATTCATTGACATAATTAAAAGTAGAGATGTGTGATTGTTCACTCTTGAATATTTTACTTTATTCCCTCATGGCTTGTTGAAACAGTTCTGCCCCACTTGCAGCTGCAGTGCACACTTCAAGGACAGAAATGTGTTGTTATATTTCCACTTAGTGTAAATGTAGCTCAATAATTAGCTTGATAATGATGTATGATAACACACAGACCAGTACGCCAGACAAAGTCATTTATTTTTTATTTATGTTTATCTTTCTGGCTCTTTGGAGGAATGATCAGTTGAGCTGTGGTTATTTCCTATCAATAAGTTTTTACTTCGATAGTTTCTAAGATCTTCTACGTTGTGTTTAACAGTTTTTGATTAGAATTAGATATTATAACATAGAGTTAACATACAGGGTCATTTTGCTTTGTTTGGTCTCATTGTGGGGTGGGGTGGGGTGGATGTTTGCAACTCAAAAAGTAATTTTTGCTCTAAAGCAGCAGTATCTGATGGGATGGAGTCAGTGTTCAGCAGACAATGAATACAGAATAAAAGTTAATAAATTTGAAGCTCCTTAGAGAAAAGTATTTTGCAGTTGAAAAAGACATCAGTCAGCAAAGCATCCTCTTCACTGTTGGGGGCAAAACTTGGTACTAAATATTTGTTCTCTGTGGCTCTGACTATAGACACAGTAGGCAACTTCATCCACTATGCACACTGGCAGAGATCAGCACTGTTAGACTATTAAAAACAATAAACATCTGCTTTTCTGTCTACCACACATTGCCACAATGTGTCGCAGCATTAGCTAATTAAAAACTTCCCCATATGCACACAAGCTCCAACACAAACACTGTTGATTACACTCTCGCTCAGTTGGCTACACACACTTGAAGGAAGTCACACATACACACATTAAATATAGACAAACATTAAAGAGTTTGTGGAAATTAAGAGAAACACATAAAAACTTCAAAACTCCAATTCCCAATCTCCCACTGAGGCAATCCTGACTCTTTTCTTGCCTTCAGAACCAATCGGCAGAGAGCTAAATGAGCCTCAGTCATCTGAGGACTGACTGATTGGTTTGGGGCTTTGAGGAGGAGATAGATACTCTCAGAGAAATACATTCATCTAAAAAAAGAGAGGGAGAAAGAAAAAGACTTTTCAGTGGGGAACCACATGTTGTAAGAGTTTTTTTTTTTCTCTGCTAAAGGCAGATTTTTTATAGAAAACGTCCCTTCTAAGCCACCGAAAAACAGATAAGTAAGCCTCTCCAGCAGGGAGTATTCTTCCCGTAGACTGTGAGGAAAATTTTAATTGGCAATAAAATCTCATCACCACATCTAAATCTTTAAACCTTGTTTATATCACTCTCTCTCTTGACTAGGAATTGCTCTTAATTTGGGCGACTTAAACTGTAGACCAATAAAATATAGGATTACAGTGCTCTGCAGAACAGCTGTGATACTTTTTTATTTCACCAGCTGATCTCAATAAAGGTTACTTTCTTTTCATGAGGATATGATTCATTGATTATTCATCATATAGTGAAAGTTTGTTTCCAATTTTTATTTGTCCCAAAGAACATAGAGCAAATAAATGATCTGTATAAAGACTTTCTTAAAAGTCCTGGGCCCTTTGGTGTCTGGTTTGAGAGCTGGGTCTGACAAAGTTATTGTTAATAAATCTGTTGAACTTAAGGGGTATTTTCAAACTTTTTAGCAGTAGCAAAAGGAGTTGCACAAGGTTTCGTCTCAGGTCTATTTTCACTTAATATTGATATTCATATTTACAATATTATTTCTTGCTTTTCAAATTGTCATGCACATCTTAATGCTGGTTTACAGGATTCTTTTCACAATTTGCAAGATACCCTGGCTGATTTACAGTTGGTGTTTAATAGGGGACTGAGACAAAAAAGTGAGATTTCTCTTTAAATCAGAGCATAAGAGCGAAATTATGTAAATGTAGTCACAAAAAATGTTCAAGATTTAGAGGGTAACTGTCTACAATTATTTTAGCACAGGATTGATGAAGATCTCACATTTGATGTACCCATCAATAAACTTTCAGACAGACTTTAACAAAAAAAAAAGAAATATTGTTCTACCAAAACAAAACTATGTTTAATTTTGATTGATCATTTTGCATAAAGATTTACGGCTAACAACCCAGAGGATACATATGAGTGCATTCTTTACAATAAAGTTGGACAGTCCTCTTTCTGGGAGAGACATAATAGTCATTGGCATTTTTTTCGATATAGAGCTCTCTGAGGGGAATCACCACCATACCTCACTGAATGTCCTCTTGATCCAGAGCAGCTTTACCAGATTTGGAGGGATTTTGCACACCATCCCACAAACCTCCATTTATTTTATTATTTTATTTGTCTTTTTTGCTTCATCTTAGAATTTATTCCACTTGACGTTTCCACTAACTTGGGTGCTTTTGTGTTGTAGCAATTGTCTTGATATCATTTTGAATGTAGGCTGCCCCTCAAGGATCTCTTGACTATGAGTAAAGGTTGATCCATTGATTGACTGATAGATAGATTGGTTGATGGATTGACCACTTGCAGATTGATAAATGAAGAAAATTAAAGCTCCCAAAGTAAAATCACTTGAAATCAATATATATGCCTCTACATGAGCTGTAAAAACAAACAAGAACCCATCAAGCATCAAGGTTACTCATTCTGTGAAGTAATTTGTGTTTTTTTCTACTACTGATACTAGCTAAACATCTTCCATCTTTTTGGCACATATCTCATCCATTTGTGGGAATAAAAAAAAAGTTACAGTTTTTCACTTGTGTGGGACACAAGTACACAACAGGTATCCTCCCTGTCCACAGCGGGTGCCAAATCCATAGAGACCAAAAGACTTCTAATTATCTTTCAATTAACACATTTAGATATCAGGATTAAATACAAACATTTTACAAACAGTGTTTTTCTCCCACTGAACTTGGTGATATTCAACTGGTTTCCCCTTCTCATGAATCAAAAGTTACCTCTACAGTTTGATCTAGCACTGGCACACCAGAATGTATGAGAACAAGTCATGTTCATCTTTTAATGCATATTAACAAGTCTGTACATGTAGCCATTAATATGGTGTGTTCCTGTGTGGTCTAATGCGTTTGTGTCTCAGGCACATTTGAGCCTAGAATGACAAGAAATGCTCAACGGCCCCAGAATTTCATTGAGCATTTGTCTTTACAGTGTTGGAAGAGAGATGTACAGACTGGAGTATGCTGTGGGTGAATTATGTATGTCTGGTGTGGTCTAGACAACCCACTCTGTACTACCTGCGCTTTAGCTTTCCTCTTGTTTATGTGTTGTGGAAAACTATTAATCAGCTGTCAACACTTGCCCCACTGACACAACACTGAATCTCCAGCAGCTCCATGCGGTGTCTTTATAAAAGTGACCAGCTCTCTGAAGCATCTGCAGACCTGAAAGAAAAGATTCTCCCTACTGAGATCAATAAAGCACCACAGTCCTTTTTTCACTGCTCAGATATTGCAATATCTTTGACACATTCCAGTGTCTCTGATGTTTTTGGTGGGACATGTAATACCTGTGTCAATGAAATCATAGAGTAACACAGACAAAAAAACCATATTAAGGAAAAACAAAGTTTGGTGTCTGGCAAAGTTGAAGAGGGTTTAGCTCTGACACGGTTTTTTTACAATACAGTACAATAGAATTTGATACACAATGATATGATATGATATGATATGATATGATATGACACAAAACAATTTTACACTGTGCAAATTGATACCTTACAATATGATATCCAATATGAGATGATAGGATATGGTGTAATATGATACAATATGACACAATACAAAACAAAGCAAACTTAGCAATAAAAGAATACATTCATATGATACAGTAAGAACGTTTTGAAACAATTTGATAAAAACATTCCAGTATAATAAGAAGTCTAGCAGGGGTAGTGTTAAGGGTGGGCCTTATGGTCCCAGGCCCGCCAACTTTTCAACAGGCCAGCCCTAGACTTTTTCTTTGATCCATTCTCAAAGAACGTTGTGAAATATTGTCCCTTCAATTCATTCTTGTGAGATGCTTTTTATTTATGTAATGAGGCGAGTTTTGTAATCTTTTAGCCTACTAGGAATTTGGTGAGTTGCATGGAGAGCAATCATAGTTAGCTCATCCAATGCACTAACACATAATAAAAATGCAATCAAATATTTAGGGCACAAAAAGTAACCAAATCCATGTAAAAACCACAGATAGTAACAGTAGTGTATCAGTCAGTCATTTTTATTAATTTAAATAGTGATCTCCTAACTTTTGTAAATTCACCTCCAGTTAAAATTTGCTTGGCCTAATCAAACTGAATTGAATTTCTGTCTCCGTCCATGATTTCAAAGGAATATGCCATGTTATAGTACTACTGCTGATCATATTATTATTCTGTAAACTTCACATTTTGAGAAAAACAAAACTTTCATATTTTGAAGTTGATTTAAAAAAAAAAGTTAAACGTCAGTCTTAATGTGTCCCCTGGGGCCCAGTAAATGTGTGTTTTCTCTCATGGCAACAAAAGCAATACCCGTCTGATGGAAATACCATGAAAATATATTTTTTTTTTTTAAAACTGAAATTGGTGGTGGCTATGGAGGCAGCAACTGGGATGACTAATAACACCAGTTCACAACAGTTGTACATTAACCACACGTGTGAGAAACTGTGGTTTCAGGACATAAACTCCGGATGAATTAGTGTTGTGTTTGGCCTGCATGAACTGAACAGAGGTTAACAGGGCTCTTACTTTGAGGTGTTAGCTAGCTGAATCAGTGTGTGGACTCCCATCATATTAGCACGGTTCAGGCGTTAGCTGGCAAAGTTAGAATGGATGTTTTTCCTCCCTGGGTGCTCCTGGGAGGATAAACAGGCCATCCATAATTAAGAGCCGCTCCGCCTGCATTCTGATCCAGTCTGCTTTAAAAAGAACAACTGTCACCATCAGTTAGAGAGAAAGGAAGAAACAGAGGAGGAGAAAAACAGATGAGGAGATAATGTTCAGGAAACAGGAACACACATGCACATACATATGATATATTTATAATGTCATATACTCTTGCAATAGAGTTGTTATAGACGCTTTAGTTCTCACACATATAGGAAAAGACAGCACACAGTTTCATTCCATTGCTTGCAGATACCACAGGAAAATGCCCGCAGTGTGTTACTCTCACTCAGAACTGCACACACACGTTGCTCCTGGCTCTGCAATGAACAGTGAATTGCTCTATAATGTATTTAGTGGGAATAGGCCCGACAGTGAAACAGGAAGCTTCCACTTTATGCTTCTCCTGATACAAGAACACATTTATCTCGAGCTCTGTAGTGTTAACCACATTTAAACCGGAGACTGTTACTTTTACTGGAATTTGTCTCACACACTTGAAGAGCTTTGGAGGGACTCAAGCTTGCTATTAAACTAGTCACCATATTCTGGGCTCAGACAGGGTGGCAGACAAAACCACATCATGTTAATGAAAATAGTTTACCGTGTTTTGTTGGACAGCCAAATTCATTATTATTGGGGTTTTAAAAAATCAAAAGGGGAGTTTGTTCATTCTATTTTCACAGTTATTCATTTTATCAAGAATTCAAGGTGTTTATTTTAGTGTTTACCAGCCTCAATAAATCTGAATTCATTGCATTGAATAAATAAAGACTTGGGTTTGTCGCAAAAATGTGTAAATGTCTAAATACATCGACTAAAGTGTTGTACATAAATCTACAAACACATGCTCAAATCCATAAATGCTTTGTATATATCAAAATGTGAGGGACAGTCAGTAAATATATGCAAAGCTCTTAACAGCAGAGATGTGTTTTTGCTACGAGAGCTGGAAATCCACACAAATATCCATTACAACTGAGCAGAATCTCACAATCAGTCTATTTACATGTGATTTATACTACTGTTTACCATCACAAGATCTGCAAATGTATGACACCATCCATCATCCTGCATGTGTTCAGGGTTTGTTTGCCCTGAGCTCAGTGTCTTTCTTTAGTCCGCCCAGCTGCTCCAGTTGCAGGTCACTTTGTTGGAGTGTTTGAGGAGTCATTTCATCAACCAGCTCCCAACACATACTTTAATACCACTTTGTTTAGCAGTATATCACTGTTTTCTTCAAGTGCATGACTTTTACAAAGGGACATGCTATTTTGTTATTGTTGTTACTGACTATTCGGTCTTTCACAGAATAAAAAAATAGCAATAAAAGACAAAAATGTGAAAAAGTATTATTTACTGGTCATAACTTTCTTTGAAAAAAAAAAGAAAAACAAACAACTTTTTTATAAGTTTGCACCACCAGTGTGTCTTCAGCTTACAGCAGCTGGGTTTCCATTACAGTTTTTCGCAAAACAAAAGCGACATTCCTTAAATTTCGACAAATTATATTTGCACTTTGAACGTGTTTCCATTGAAGGTTGTTCTAGGCAGGAGCCCCATAACTCTTGTCAAATATCATCCCGCGAGATTTCACTGCTGGAAGATGGACGCTCAAAACCTGTTGCGTTTTCTCCCTCATTTCAGTTTCTATCTCCTTATAACACTCTGCATTCCTCTGTTGTTTGCTGTCTAGAATGGCCGTTATGTTTTTCTCGAAAATAATTGGGTTAAAGTATCCCAAGTATCCGTCTCCTCCTCTGTCCAAACGTAGTGCGCCATGTTTACTCACAGAGAAGTGATCATGTGACCAGGTACGTCTTATCCTGTGATGCATAATTGCGGAAAAAGTGTTTCCATTGCGCTTTTGCGATATATTTGAATGTCGAAATGTCAGAAAAACCACCTCATGAAAGCATGAAAAACTTTTTTGTGATATTTTAGTGCTTTTTCGAAATTCAGGTGTTTCCATTACCATTTTTTATGGCGCTATTTAAATTTTGCGCATATCCAAGGGTAGTGGAAACGCACATAGTGTCACACCAGGTGTCCTCCGTTACGTACATCCGTCATGATTAAACCACCAGTATTCTAATACTTATGATATTACTTTGACTTTACCTAATACCAATGTAATCTACATTTTAGTGGTGCCTACTGTACAAGCCTGTGGGGGCAGTGCTATGATCCGGGGTTGTTGCAGTTGGTCAGGTCTAAGTTCAGCAACATTATCAAATCAAAGAATGAGGTCAGCTGACTCCTGAATATACTGAATGATCAGGTTATTCCCTAATGGCATGTGCATATTACAAAATGACAATGCCAGAATTCATCAGGCTCAAATTGTGAAAGAGTGGTGCAGGGAGCATGAGACATCTTTTTCACACATGGGTTGTCCGCCAAAGAGTCCAGACCCCATCACCAATACAAGATGTCCATGAAAAATTTACAAACACTGGATGGAAATTAATCTAGTGACATTGCAGGAGCTTATTAAAACAATGCACAGCAAATATGTGCTGTAATAAAAGTTTAAAGGTGCTCCAACTGAATATAAATGAATAAATAGTTGAGTGTGTGACTTTTTTTTTGGTGGCGACTTGGATTTTTGGTTAGGCAGTGTATAAATAAACCTGGAATGGGGCCAGCTAAATTGTGTCAGGACATCTCAAAAAGTATGTTCAGTCATGATCCAACATTGTGTTGTTAAAGTCCCAAGTGAAGATAAAAATCATAGGATAAAATCAGCTTCACCTCGGCCAACCAGAAGAAAGCAGCCAGTTTGGTGGAATGAGAAGTGGATGGGAAGTTGCAGCACTTGGCTGAATGTTGCTCTTCTGAGCACATTTGCATAGTTTTTGGCTGTTTCACATGCCATGTCTCATTTCCAGCCTATTTATAATAGATATGTGTTGTTGTGTTTGAAACGCACCAGAATCCAGGGCAGTTGTCGTGGGGACCAGTTTGATGGTGAAACAACAACAGTTGATTGCGCTGAATGTTTCTGGCAGGGGAAGTAGCACTACTCCTTTGTGTCTTCCTCCTCCTTCTCTTTCTTTCAACCATCTCTGCTCTTTTGTCCCCTCCTCTCTTCTCTCGTTTCCTCCCATCTCTCTCGTCCTTTTTTTCCAGATCTTTTCCTCCTCTACTTCCCTCTTTCCCTTCCTCTGCAAATCTATATGCAATCATCCCACTGCAGCAGTCTAATTTAAATGTGGAACAAATGTTGTGACAGACTAAAGCTGGATAGAAGTCCTTATCCGCAGAGTGAGAACTGAATTATCCTGCTTGACTGAGCTGCTGACACACACACATTGAGGAAGAGAGAGAGAGAGACAGTGAGAGAGAGGGCACTAGTCTCATCTGAATTAAACCAACCTTTCTGTCTGTCTATTTGTCACCCTGGAAGCCAGTAATTCCTTAATTCTACTATAGAGAGACATTCACACATATTCTTTAACTTTGATTTATCTGCTGAGTTCTCCTTTCCTCAGTGTTCCCTCTGAGCCACAGTGACACCTGTTGAAAGCAATTTAGATAATTTAGAGCGGCTTAAAGTGTTTTAGTTTTAGTTAATGGACCTCATTTTCTTAGACAAACATGTCAACTGCCTTCCATGATCAGTGAAATGCAAGTGATGAGCCTCTAACCTCACTTTAACATACTGTTGCTTTCCTACTGAGAGAAAGCAACTGATGTCTTAGAGTCATTTCACTATTTGGACAACTGTGATGTCTCACCACCTTTTGTGACACCATATCTTGTCAGTGTGGTCAAAATCTCTCTTTTACAGGTGGTCTGATGTCATGTCTTATAAATGAGTTAATTTCAAGACTGACTGGCTTATAGTGGATGGCACTGATTTTGCAGAAAGTAGGAGATTTGATAATGAAATTATGGAGAATTAGTGAATGGGGAATCACATTATCTGTTTGGACATCAAAGCATCATCTGCATACACAGAGTTTTGCGGGACACTATAAATGCTGATGACTACCAGCATCCTATCAGAAGTGATCTGATGGTGGTGTGTTAATCTGTAAAAAGCAAGCAGCAACCTCTGGTTCAAAAATATGAGGGAGTGTGGAGATGATAAAATGCACAATTTCTTGAGGATGGTTTTGAAATTACTGGAAACCACACACACACCAAGCCAAAAGAGCAATTTTAGCAGAAATAAACATGTTTAAAACCTAGTTCAAAAAAAAAAAGTGTCTTGCATCTGATAGGCTAATTTACTTAAGAGCGCACGCTATACAAGGGGTGAATATTTTTCTAACTCAGCAGTTTAGAAGACATTGAGATCCAGAGTTTGCTCAATCAGAGGATGCTCAAAGCCCGCCTCATTTCCAATATGGCCCCTGTTGACAATTTGCTTCTAAAGTACATTCCAAAAACAGTCAGATGACATCCATTGATTATACAGTCTATGGTACAAACACACATCTGCGTGCACGTGCAGCTAATAAAGTAGAGATTAAAAATTGAACCCTAGTAACGAATCTGCTCAACTGTGTGATGCGGAAGACTTTACTTTCCCAAGCTACCAAAAAAGCATCAGATATTACAAAATGAACTTCCATCCAAAGAGGCATGCCTTTTAAAAGCATCATTTCTTGAACCTGACAAATTGTGCTTTTTCACCTTTTACAGTTTATCTGAATGTTTTTCCCATAAATTGAAAGTAAATCCAAATAAAATTGGTCTCTTCTATTTTTGCTGTGATAAAATGAAACATCTGTGTAGCTTACTGTGTTCTGTAACTTGAATCTTGCTGACAAAGCAAATGAATGAACAATTACTACAAAGATTAAGTAGATAGAGAGATGATGTCATATTGGATGTAGACATAAACGCTGCACAGAAACAGAAACAGACGTCTTAGCGAGGAGTCGTGAAGTCAATCACTGTCTCCACCTGGATCTCTGAAAAGTTGGCACTTGCTCTTAGAGGGATATCTTTCACATTGGTGTCAGATGTTGTTGTCTTCTTTCCTTGTGGAAAACAAGTGTGAAGTGCAAACCAATGCTGTGTCATGATTTTGCAATGTAATGTGTTTGTTTGTGTAGTCAGGGGGGTGACAAATTATGAAAGCTCAAGGAAAAATACAAGTCTTTCCTACCACCTTGTTTTCAAATGATAACTGTGTTCAGTCCAGATACGCCAAACTTCAATCTGCATGGGGTGGTGCAGTAATCAAGAATTTTCTAGTCCTGTTCTTGTTTTTTCTCCCATTATCAAGTACCTCTAATAGAGACTAGCTTCCACAAGATGTTCTTAAAAATAACAATAACTTCCCCCCAAAAGATTATTTTGCGCTAAAATGGGTCCCAGCAAAGCTTTTCAGTAATTGTTTTCTGCAGACAAAACAGTCGTTTATCAGAGAATCCGTGTTGTTGCAAGATGAAGTGTTTTTATTTTGGGTCATTCAGCACGGATGATCCAGATTGCTTCGGCTAGAATAACAACACATCAATGTTTAATAGTCTGCAATGCAGAGATAATGCTTCTGATAGTCTCAGTTGAATCTGTGTGTGTGTGTGTGTGTGTGTGTGTGTGTGTGTGTGTGTGTGTGTGTGTGCGTGCAAGGGTGTCTTTTTTCTTTTTTTTCCCCACAGCAGTCAAAAAAGGAGACGCAAGAAAATGAATGAAGGGAGAGAACTATGTTATGAATATATTAAAAGATATTGAGAAAAAAAATTCAATTGATCGTTTTTTACCTCAACAAACATCATCAGACTCAGACATTTATTTCTGGTCATTCCTGAGCCACACGCCAAATCCTGTTTCGTAATAATTTGATTCATTCAGCCAACAGGGACAATGATAAGGAAGATTATAGTGCTGCCAAGTCCTCAAAGAGCAGACTGCAGAAGACACAACATGAAACATTCAGCTGAAATTGGCAACTGCTTTTTCAGTGTAAATAAATCAATTAGATGAACAGTGCCTGGAATAAAACCCATTTTCCAAGGCTATGGGCCCATTTTCTGGTTCAGAGCTGCTGGTGCTGTTATGAAATAAGGCTCATTCGGGTGTAAAAACCAAACAAGGACACTACATTTCCATAAACTGAGACTGGAAGTCATGATTATTACTGTGCTTTCAGGGAGCAGGCGCCCAATTTATCACTGTTAATAGGGAGATGGAGTCTGGGTTTAAATTTACCCTCTTCTAAAGAAATGCAGCAGAATCTCCACGGGCAACCTGTCAGTCCTCACCTGTGTTTGACAGCTGACTGACTGACAAAGGAGTTGTGGTCTCAGCATTTCAGCTCAAATTAGTTTGCCTCAATAATAGCCATCATCCTCAAACTTTACACATTGTCTAACAGTACACTTCATTTATGTTACAAATACAGAGAATAAAAAACAGAAATATGCAAATGACAGAGAGTTTGTTTATCAAGACGCTCCAAGGTTCATTTCCTGGTTTGTGTTGGCTGAAAAGCTTGTCAAATGGGAGTAAGAAGGCATGACCTCAAATCTTTTGATGATACATAGCCCTAGCTGTGATGCTCCTCTAAATTTTTACATGATCTGTAAAATAAAGTGCAAGACTTGCCAAGCAACATGCAGTGAGTCCTTTGACCCATCAACATATTCAATATATGGTTAGTACAGAGAACAAAGAATTTTCCCTGCTACAGATCTTAACCATGAGGTCACTCAAGTTTTTCAGGGGCTGAGTACCAAAATGGCACTCATTCAACAAATAAAGACAGCAAGAGAAAAAGAAAAACAACAAGATTCTCAGGAAAACGGTATTGACCCAGATCGCTTTAGCTTGGAGGAGGAAAAGATAAGCTCATTAAATTTAATTCTAGTCAGTGGCTGTTGATGTGTGCTAGATTTCAAGGAAACACCACCAAACTTCCTCCTGCATTTATTTGGCATCTTTTACAGTTTTACTTAAGAAGATGCTGCTGTTCAAAATAATTCAACTGAAGCCAAACCCCATGTAAATTCCTCCATGATTTTATTTTATTTTTTTATCAATCTTCTCCTCTTCCTTCCATCTGTGCAGACATTATTTAATGTCTGTCATCTTTGTTTTGCTGGTGAATTCATTTTTCTTCCCCTCCTTGTTTGTGTGTTTGTGTTTGTGTTTGTGCCCATGACTAACAGGTCACTGCTGTTCAGCGCTGCAGCCAATCCCTTTAGGTCCCCCTCTCTGCTGCTTGTTTAGCGACCTTGACAGCCTTTCGCTGTCCCTCCGAGTCGCACCATTCGCCCTCTCTCACCCCTTCGCTCCCCTCCATCTTTCTCACCCGCCTCTCTAATGCCTTTTTTGTCCTTTTCCTCCTCTGATCTCCTCTGCTCTCTGTTCTTGTGCTCGTCCCCTTTTTGCTGGTCTTTTTCTCTATGCCCTGTGTTTAGCAACCTTGACAGCCTTTTTCCATCCCTCCAGCTAAAACCATCCCTGCACACTCTGTCGCCTCATCCCTCTCCACTCTCATTCCCCTCTTTCATCTCATCACTTCAGTTTTCTTTCACTTTATTTACTCTTTATCCCAGTTGCTCTCTTTTATCCCTCCCTATTCACAGCCTGTGATTTATGTCAGCCTGTTATATTGTCACACTGTCAGACACAAACTCAATTCAGTATCCAGTGAATTTGGTCAGTATTAATAGAAATCTTACTGTTCCCAGCAGGATGATGTTGCAGGAAACTTCTAATAAAAGTGCACAAGATATATAAAACCCACTTTATTAGATAAATTTACAGTGTAACGCAGGTGCCAGTTTCTTGGATCATTTACACCTTGAGTTGTGAAATACATTTTCTTTTGTAAAACTAAAGCTAAGTATCGCTTTAAAAATGAACTTAAAGTTGAATACACACAAATAATTGATTCATACTTTATCCATTGCACCTGCAGCCATATACTCAACTAGGGTTGAGTATTGAGAACCAGTTCCTGTTAAGGATCAGTAAGGAATCTTACACATGCTATTTTGCCCTTGGTGCCTTAGCTTAGCAGAAAGATAACAGTGTCTCAAGAAATCTCTGTTTCTGGGATTTTGGGTTTGAAATTTCACTTAAGAAGCTGTAAAACTGAACACACAAAGAAATGTACATTACTCTCTCACAAGAGATTCATACTCAATATATTCAACATGTCATGCGTCTCCTATTAAACCAAAGAGCTAGCTTGATGGTAATGTGCATAGGATACAGCATTGATATGCTAGCAGTTAGCATACATCAACAGAACTTTGGTTTCAAAACTGAATTTCAATTTTTTTCACAGAAACACATCACAATGACTGTTAGTGAACAATACCGCAAACTCAAAAATGTTAAAATACTAGTAGGTTAATGTTTCCCAAACAGGACGTGCAGACTCATGGCTGACTTTAGCAAAACTATGGCAAGCCCAAGGTTCCATAAAACTCAAAGCATTGTTAGGTGGCCTGGTTCAATCAAAAACATACACTGCATATCTAAAAGAAAATTTGCCACCAAAAAAGGTCACACACCCTAACAGTATTGTTTCAATAAGCTTCTGCAATGTCACAAGATTTATTTCCATCCAGTGTTGCATTAATTTTTCAGCAAGATCTTGTAATGTTGAGGGGAGAGAGCATCACTTCACTGGTGTCTCTTCTTACCCTAATGCACCCATCACTCTGGAGCAGGGTAAATCTGGGCTCATCAGACCACATGACCTTCTTCCATTCCTCCAGAGTCCAGTCTTTATGCTCCCTAGCAAACTGAATTGCTATTAATTTACTTATAAACTCAAGAATCGATAATGCCATTGGTATCTGTAAAATTGTATCCACACCCATCCCTATAGTCAACGCAGTGTCATGAGTTTGATTCCCAGAGAACAATCATGACACAGAAAGTCTGTAGTTGGACTGCAGAGGCTGAGTTGTTCTCCCAGCAAGTACTGTGACCCCGCCTTAAAAATAAACTCTGAAATCACTTCAAACATCTCTTAGTGTAAGATCAGCATGAGGCAGCAAACTCTTTGACTCACCTCCTCCCATTTGACTCTCTCCTCCCTACCCCACCCCTCACCCCTCACCCCCCACCTGAACCTCCCCACATCTACTCTCTCTCATCTTATCCTCTCTTTCCATTTGTAACTCTTCCTTTCTCCCACTTCCTCCCTCTCTATATCTACCTCCTTTCTTCTGACTTACCCGCTCTTCCTCTGCCTCTCTCCTCCTCTTTCTCTCACTCGCCTCCTAATCCCTCCTCTCCACCCTAATTTAAACTCTTTGAAGCCTTCAATAAGGCTCCATAATAAGCTTCTCCCTCTCCAGGCAAGGCAAGGGAGCAGCCTCCCAGTTGCATTCTGCCACTGTGCAAGCGCTGGTGTGTTTGTGTGTGTGTTCTCTGTTTATTAGTGTCTCAGCTTGTGAGCTTTCATGCCTGCATTTGTGCATGTGTGTTTGTAAGAAGTGTGAGCTTAAACGCTGAGTAGAGGGCCGTGAGGCGAACAGAAGAGCATATTGTGGAACATTTCAAACTAAGACTACAATTCAGATTCAACTCTTTAAGTAGGTTATTGATGCACATTACTACAGTTCAAATTGTGTCCAATGTTATTGAATTCAACCAAAGAATAAATCTGATAAAAGAACAGTGGATGTATCATAACATCAGCATGAACAAGTGAAAGCATAAATTGGTGTTTTGTTACATTCCCAACATGCAATGAGGATTGAACAACAAACTTGGTGACACTCCCTGTCCACTCACCATGTGGTCATTCTCATTCACTGTCTGAAAAAAACTTTTCCTTTTTGGTCCAGTCTAATCTGAAATGGTCAGGAACATTTGACCCATCACTGTCAGTGGTATCTCTTTTAATTGTCTTGTTTGAATTCGAGTTTAAATTATATTTAGAGAAGATATTATGAGCAGTATTTCTGCTTTGCAGCTTTTACAGGTCTTGAGGGAGAGTACAACATGTTTACTGTCACAGTTTGTTTTATTTCTGGCCTCAGTGGTGCTAATGGTGGGAATTTGGCGGTTTATCTTAGCCTGCTGTACTTCTCTTTGAGCTATAATAGATTAGAGACTGGCTTCAGCACACACACACACACACACACATACACACACACACACACACACACACACACACACACACACACACACCCCGCTGCATGGGTTTATCTTCATGATGATAGTAATCAGTATGATGCCCACTGGCTACAGCAGCAGACTGCTTGGTAGTCATTACCGTTAGCTTAACTGTTTACACCCGTTAATCAAATTAGCAAGTCAGACACACAAAAACACACACACATACACACATATGCAAATTTTCAGGGAAACACCTAATTGAAACCAGCTAGAATGCACTCTAACGCAAAATCACAAACAGACACTGACACAAGGAGCACACAACCAATTCATTCAGTTGATGTAAACATGGAGAAAGGTTCAGAGTTCCATCTGAGATAAATGATCTGTCCTAAAGCCGAGGTGCAGACGGGGATGGAGAGATGGAGGAAATCAGGAAGAGAGATTTGCACACTTTGGTAGGTAGAGCCATATAAATGAGATAAATACAGAAAGACAGTGAGAGGAAAAAGAGACAAGGAGAGCCAGTGGGTGGCAGAGAGACAGATGGGAGAGAAGATGTGCAGTTGTTGAACTTGTGCTTCCACTGAGCTGAAATCTTTGAGTTCGCAATGTACCCAAACATACAACAAACAAACAATGACAACCAGAGCAGGGAGCCTGGAGGCTAAAAAAGCGCTTTAGGTATCTTGTTGTGCCTTCATGTGTTGTCTCGAGGACCACTTTCTTCTAGGCAGTGTTCATGGTAGATTCAGTTTCCAGTAAAATTGGAAAATAGCACTGAATTAGTATATGTGCACAGTTATCTCCTGGTACCAGTGTTTCATGAAAACAAGAATATCTAGTTGTTTAAATTCCCCTCTTACATTTTCTTAAAAAGCCAATTATGTAATGGCAACTATCAGGAGTTAGCCATTTCAGAAACTAAAGTACCTCCCAAAGACAACTGACCACATTAAGCTGCTTATTTGCATTTATTTCAAAAACAGAAAAACAAGACTGAAGTGCATATCTTAGTTTTTTGTTTGTTTTTCCAGCTGATGATAGATTTCAGTTGTTTTCCTGAACTGAAGCCAATCACTCAAGATGAATGACAGGTGTAGGGGTGTGAACTTGACTTACTTGATTATGTAGAGAAAAATTTGGTGTCTAGAAGCAAAGCATTAGCTCTTTAGCTCTCAAAAAGTCTCACTCTCAGTAAGATTCAGCGTTGTGGGGTATTGTTGCATCTTAAGGGGTTCATCCTGACAGAGGCACACACTCTCACTTTCTTGTTAGGAGTTCAATGAGAAGATTAATACCATCTGTAGGTTTTTAACTGTACACACAGTTACAGTTATTTACAGAAGTGAGAGTTGTCTTGAACTGAAAGATACAGGGAGAAAAGGGGGAACAAAGTTAAAGAGTACTGAAATACAATTTTACTGCTGTGTACCTGTAAACAGCCACAGTCAGTGAAAACCAATAGTTGCATCATAAAATCTCATAAAGGAATCCATGCATCATCATAATGTAGAAGAAAATGAAAACATTTATCACTTATTGTCAGTGTTTTTATCTGAGCTTTGTAGCGCTCACAAGAAAATAATCAGGTTGGCAAGTGACCCAATCCAGTGACAAAAACAGAATTTATGCTTTCCATTTAATTCTTCAGTGTTCTGTAAACAAGGAAATGAGAGATGGATTTTAACTGTTTTACAATTAGCAAAAATTTAAAAAATGACTAAATAAAGAAGAAACAATTAGGCACATCTTCAGTGATGTCACTGGACCAGAGATGGTGATGCATCAGTGAAAGTTCCACAGAGTGGAAGTTGTTCAATAGAGGAACTCTGGCTGACTGTTACACTATTTTCCTGAGCAGTCTGAATGTCTCCTGTGAAGATTAATGAAGAAAAGGAGACACTGTGTGTGTGTGTGTGTGTGTGTGTGTGTGTGTGTGTGTGTGTGTTTGTGTCTGCGTGTGCGTGTGTGATGGTTTCCCTGCATGTGGTGTCCTTACACAGAGACACAGTCACAGATGCTTTCTGCTAATCTTGCTGCTTCAGTTAGTCTCATCCTCTCAGTTATCCCATCTTACAACAGCAACAGAGCAGCTTTATCATGGCTATACATTATACACACACTTGACAGCATAAACACAAGCACACACACACACACTCACACACAGATTAGCCAACCCCATTCAGTTCTGATCCAATCTTTCAATCCCAGATTTCCTGCAGTGACTTTTAGTGACGCCGCCATGCTGACTGCCAAATTGATTCCCAAAACTGTAATCCATTATGTGCACAGATTGAAGTGGAAGTGTTCATAAACA